>JAUIMM010001418.1:0-600000 GCA_031769625.1 Taudactylus pleione
GCCTCAGTGGTATTTCTATAATTACAGTAGTGTCTCTGTGTCAGTGCCTCAGTGGTATTTATATAATCACAGTAGTGTATCTGTGTCAGTGCCTCAGTGGTATTTATATAATTACGGTAGTGTCTCTGTGTCAGTGCCTCAGTGGTATTTATATAATCACAGTAGTGTCTCTGTGTCAGTGCCTCTGTGGTATTTATATAATCACAGTAGTGTATCTTTGTCAGTGCCTCAGTGGTATTTATATAATCACAGTAGTGTATCTTTGTCAGTGCCTCAGTGGTATTTATATAATTACAGTAGTGTCTCTGTGTCAGTGCCTCAGTGGTATTTATATAATCACAGTAGAGTCAGTGCCTCAGTGGTATTTATATAATCACAGTAGTGTCAGTGCCTCAGTGGTATTTATATAATCACAGTAGTGTATCATTGTCAGTGCCTCAGTGGTATTTATATAATCACAGTAGTGTCTCTGTGTCAGTGCCTCAGTGGTATTTATATAATCACAGTAGTGTCTCTGTGTCAGTGCCTCAGTGGTATTTATATAATCACAGTAGTGTCTCTGTGTCAGTGCCACAGTGGTATTTATTTAATCACAGTATTGTATCTTTGACAGTGCCTCAGTGGTATTTATATAATAACAGTAGTGTTTCTGTGTCAGTGCCTCAGTGGTATTTAAATAATCACAGAAGTGTCTCTGTGTCAGTGTCTCAGTGGTATTTATATAATCACAGTAGTGTATCTTTGTCAGTGCCTCAGTGGTATTTATATAATTACAGTAGTGTCTCTGTGTCAGTGCCTCAGTGGTATTTATATAATTACAGTAGTGTCTCTGTGTCAGTGCCTCAGTGGTATTTATATAATCACAGTAGTGTCAGTGCCTCAGTGGTATTTATATAATCACAGTAGTGTCAGTGCCTCAGTGGTATTTATATAATCACAGTAGTGTATCTTTGTCAGTGCCTCAGTGGTATTTATATTATCACAGTAGTGACTCTGTGTCAGTGCCTCAGTGGTATTTATATAATTACAGTACTGTCTCTGTGTCAGTGCCTCAGTGGTATTTATATAATTACAGTAGTGTCTCTGTGTCAGTGCCTCAGTGGTATTTATATAATCACAGTAGTGTATCTGTGTCAGTGCCTCAGTGGTATTTATATAATTACAGTAGTGTCTCTGTGTCAGTGCCTCAGTGGTATTTATATAATTACAGTAGTGTCTCTGTGTCTGTGCCTCAGTGGTATTTATATAATCACAGTAATGTATCTTTGTCAGTGCCTCAGTGGTATTTATATAATTACAGTAGTGTCTCTGTGTCAGTGCCTTAGTGGTATTTATATAATTACAGTAGTGTCTCTGTGTCAGTGCCTCAGTGGTATTTCTATAATCACAGTAGTGTCAGTGCGTCAGTGGTTTTTATATAATCACAGAAGTGTCAGTGCCTCAGTGGTATTTATATAATCACAGTAGTGTATCAGTGTCAGTGCCTCAGTGGTATTTATATAATCACAGTAGTGTCAGTGCCTCAGTGGTTTTTATATGATTACAGCAGTGTCTCTGTGTCAGTGTCTCAGTGGAATTTATATAATCACAGTATTGTATCTTTGTCAGTGCCTCAGTGGTATTTATATAATCACAGTAGTGTCAGTGCCTCAGTGGTTTTTATATGATTACAGTAGTGTCTCTGTGTCAGTGCCTCAGTGGTATTTATATAATCACAGTAGTGTATCTTTGTCAGTGCCTCAGTGGTATTTATATAATTACAGTAGTGTCTCTGTGTCAGTGCCTCAGTGGTATTTCTATAATTACAGTAGTGTCTCTGTGTCAGTGCCTCAGTGGTATTTATATAATCACAGTAGTGTATCTGTGTCAGTGCCTCAGTGGTATTTATATAATTACAGTAGTGTCTCTGTGTCAGTGCCTCAGTGGTATTTATATAATCACAGTAGTGTCTCTGTGTCAGTGCCTCAGTGGTATTTATATAATCACAGTAATATCTCTGTGTCAGTGTCTCAGTGGTATTTATATAATCACAGTAGTGTATCTGTGTCAGTGCCTCAGTGGTATTTATATAATTACAGTAGTGTCTCTGTGTCAGTGCCACAGTGGTATTTATATAATTACAGTAGTGTCTCTGTGTCAGTGCCTCAGTGGTATTTATATAATCACAGTAATGTATCTTTGTCAGTGCCTCAGTGGTATTTATATAATTACAGTAGTGTCTCTGTGTCAGTGCCTCAGTGGTATTTATATAATAACAGTAGTGTCTCAGTGTCAGTGCCTCAGTGGTATTTATATAATCACAGTAATGTCTCTGTGTCAGTGTCTCAGTGGTATTTATATAATGACAGTAGTGTATCTTTGTCAGTGCCTCAGTGGTATTTATATAATTACAGTAGTGTCAGTGCCTCAGTGGTTTTTATATGATTACAGTAGTGTCTCTGTGTCAGTGCCTCAAGGGTATTTATATAATCACAGTAGTGTATCTTTGTCAGTGCCTCAGTGGTATTTATATAATTACAGCAGTGTCTCTGTGTCAGTTCCTCAGTGGTATTTATATAATCACAGTAGTGTCTCTGTGTCAGTGCCTCAGTGGTATTTATATAATCACAGTAGTGTATCTTTGTCAGTGCCTCAGTGGTATTTATATAATCACAGTAGTGTATCTATGTCAGTGCCTCAGTGGCATTTATATTATCACAGTAGTGTCTCTGTGTCAGTACGTCAGTGGTATTTATTTAATCACAGTAGTGTATCTTTGTCAGTGCCTCAGTGGTATTTATATAATAACAGTAGTGTTTCTGTGTCAGTGCCTCAGTGGTATTTATATAATCACAGTAGTTTATCTTTGTCAGTGCCTCAGTGGTATTTATATAATCACAGTAGTGTCTCTGTGTCAGTGCTTAATTGGTATTTATATAATCACAGTAGTGTATCATTGTCAGTGTCTCAGTGGTATTTATATAATCACAGTAGTGTCTCTGTGTCAGTGCCTCAGTGGTAATTATTTAATCACAGTAGTGTCTCTGTGTCAGTGCCTCAGTGGTATTTATATAATCACAGTAGTGTCTCTGTGTCAGTGCCACAGTGGTTTTAATTTAATCACAGTATTGTATCTTTGTCAGTGCCTCAGTGGTATTTATATACTAACAGTAGTGTTTCTGTGTCAGTGCCTCAGTGGTATTTATATAATCACAGTAGTGTCTCTGTGTCAGTGTCTCAGTGGTATTTATATAATCACAGTAGTGTATCTTTGTCAGTGCCTCAGTGGTATTTATATAATTACAGTAGTGTCTCTGTGTCAGTGCCTCAGTGGTATTTATATAATTACAGTAGTGTCTCTGTGTCAGTGCCTCAGTGGTATTTATATAATTACAGTAGTGTCTCTGTGTCAGTGCCTCAGTGGTATTTATATAATTACAGTAGTGTCTCTGTGTCTGTGCCTCAGTGGTATTTATATAATCACAGTAATGTATCTTTGTCAGTGCCTCAGTGGTATTTATATAATTACAGTAGTGTCTCTGTGTCAGTGCCTCAGTGGTATTTATATAATTACAGTAGTGTCTCTGTGTCAGTGCCTCAGTGGTATTTATATAATCACAGTAGTGTCAGTGCCTCAGTGGTATTTATATAATCACAGTAGTGTCAGTGCCACAGTGGTATTTATATAATCACAGTAGTGTATCATTGTCAGTGCCTCAGTGGTATTTATATAATCACAGTAGTGTCTACGTGTCAGTGCCTCAGTGGTATTTATATAATTACGGTAGTGTCTCTGTGTCAGTGCCTCAGTGGTATTTATATAATCACAGTAGTGTCTCTGTGTCAGTGCCTCAGTGGTATTTATATAATCACAGTAGTGTATCTTTGTCAGTGCCTCAGTGGTATTTATATAATCACAGTAGTGTCTCTGTGTCAGTGCCTCAGTGGTATTTATATAATCACAGTAGTGTATCTTTGTCAGTGCCTCAGTGGTATTTATATAATCACAGTAGTGTATCTTTGTCAGTGCCTCAGTGGTATTTATATAATTACAGTAGTGTCTCTGTGTCAGTGCCTCAGTGGTATTTATATAATCACAGTAGTGTCTACGTGTCAGTGCCTCAGTGGTATTTATATAATTATGGTAGTGTCTCTGTGTCAGTGCCTCAGTGGTATTTATATAATCACAGTAGTGTCTCTGTGTCAGTGCCTCAGTGGTATTTATATAATCACAGTAGTGTATCTTTGTCAGTGCCTCAGTGGTATTTATATAATCACAGTAGTGTATCTTTGTCAGTGCCTCAGTGGTATTTATATAATTACAGTAGTGTCTCTGTGTCAGTGTCTCAGTGGTATTTATATAATCACAGTAGTGTCTCTGTGTCAGTGTCTCAGTGGTATTTATATAATCACAGTAGTGTATCTTTGTCAGTGCCTCAGTGGTATTTATATAATTACAGTAGTGTCAGTGCCTCAGTGGTTTTTATATAATTACAGTAGTGTCTCTGTGTCAGTGCCTCAGTGGTATTTATATAATCACAGTAGTGTATCTTTGTCAGTGCCTCAGTGGTATTTATATAATTACAGTAGTGTCTCTGTGTCAGTGCCTCAGTGGTATTTAAATAATCACAGTAGTGTCTCTTTGTCAGTGCCACAGTGGTATTTATTTAATCACAGTAGTGTATCTTTGTCAGTGCCTCAGTGGTATTTATATAATAACAGTAGTGTTTCTGTGTCAGTGCCTCAGTGGTATTTATATAATCACAGTAGTGTATCTTTGTCAGTGCCTCAGTGGTATCTTTAAAATTACAGTAGTGTCTCTGTGTCAGTGCCTCAGTGGTATTTATATAATCACAGTAGTGTCTCTGTGTCAGTGCCTCAGTGGTATTTATATAATCACAGTAGTGTATCTTTGTCAGTGCCTCAGTGGTATTTATATAATTACAGTAGTGTCTCTGTGTCAGTGCCTCAGTGGTATTTATATAATTACAGTAGTGTCTCTGTGTCAATGCCTCAGTTGTATTTATCTAATCACAGTAGTGTATCTGTGTCATTGCCTCAGTGGTATTTATATAATTACAGTAGTGTCTCTGTGTCAGTGCCTCTGTGGTATTTATATAATCACAGTAGTGTCAGTCCCTCAGTGGTATTTATATAATCACAGTAGTGTCAGTGCCTCAGTGGTATTTATATAATCACAGTAGTGTATCTATGTAAGTGCCTCAGTGGCATTTATATAATTACAGTAGTGTCTCTGTGTCTGTGCCTCAGTGGTATTTATATAATTACGGTAGTGTCTCTGTGTCAGTGCCTCAGTGGTATTTATATAATCACAGTAGTGTCAGTGCCTCAGTGGTATTTATATAATCACAGTAGTGTCAGTGCCTCAGTGGTATTTATATAATCACAGTAGTGTATCATTGTCAGTGCCTCAGTGGTATTTATATAATCACAGTAGTGTCTCTGTGTCAGTGCCTCAGTGGTAATTATTTAATCACAGTAGTGTCTCTGTGTGAGTACCTCAGTGGTATTTATATAATCACAGTAGTGTCTCTGTGTCAGTGCCACAGTGGTATTTATTTAATCACAGTATTGTATCTTTGTCAGTGCCTCAGTGGTATTTATATAATAACAGTATTGTTTCTGTGTCAGTGCCTCAGTGGTATTTATATAATCACAGTAGTGTCTCTGTGTCAGTGTCTCAGTGGTATTTATATAATCACAGTAGTGTATCTTTGTCAGTGCCACAGTGGTATTTATATATAATTACAGTAGTGTCTCTGTGTCAGTGCCTCAGTGGTATTTATATAATTACAGTAGTGTCTCTGTGTCAGTGCTCAGTGGTATTTATATAATCACAGTAGTGTCAGTGCCTCAGTGGTATTTATATAATCACAGTATTGTCAGTGCCTCAGTGGTATTTATATAATCACAGTAGTGTATCTTTGTCAGTGCCTCAGTGGTATTTTTATAATTACAGTAGTGTCTCTGTGTCAGTGCCTCAGTGGTATTTATATAATCACAGTAGTGTCTCTGTGTCAGTGTCTCAGTGGTATTTATATAATCACAGTAGTGTATCTTTGTCAGTGCCTCAGTGGTATTTATATAATTACAGTAGTGTCTCTGTGTCAGTGCCTCAGTGGTATTTATATAAATACAGTAGTGTCTCTGTGTCAGTGCCTCAGTGGTATTTATATAATCACAGTACTGTCAGTGCCTCAGTGTTATTTATATTATCACAGTAGTGTCAGTGCCTCAGTGGTATTTATATAATCACAGTAGTGTATCTTTGTCAGTGCCTCAGTGGTATTTATATAATCACAGTAGTGTCTCTGTGTCAGTGCTTAATTGGTATTTATATAATCACAGTAGTGTATCATTGTCAGTGTCTCAGTGGTATTTATATAATCACAGTAGTGTCTCTGTGTCAGTGCCTCAGTGGTAATTATTTAATCACAGTAGTGTCTCTGTGTCAGTGCCTCAGTGGTATTTATATAATTACAGTAGTGTCTCTGTGTCAGTGCCACAGTGGTTTTAATTTAATCACAGTATTGTATCTTTGTCAGTGCCTCAGTGGTATTTATATACTAACAGTAGTGTTTCTGTGTCAGTGCCTCAGTGGTATTTATATAATCACAGTAGTGTCTCTGTGTCAGTGTCTCAGTGGTATTTATATAATCACAGTAGTGTATCTTTGTCAGTGCCTCAGTGGTATTTATATAATCACAGTAGTGTCTCTGTGTCAGTGCTTAATTGGTATTTATATAATCACAGTAGTGTATCATTGTCAGTGTCTCAGTGGTATTTATATAATCACAGTAGTGTCTCTGTGTCAGTGCCTCAGTGGTAATTATTTAATCACAGTAGTGTCTCTGTGTCAGTGCCTCAGTGGTATTTATATAATCACAGTAGTGTCTCTGTGTCAGTGCCACAGTGGTTTTAATTTAATCACAGTATTGTATCTTTGTCAGTGCCTCAGTGGTATTTATATACTAACAGTAGTGTTTCTGTGTCAGTGCCTCAGTGGTATTTATATAATCACAGTAGTGTATCTTTGTCAGTGCCTCAGTGGTATTTATATAATTACAGTAGTGTCTCTGTGTCAGTGCCTCAGTGGTATTTATATAATTACAGTAGTGTCTCTGTGTCAGTGCCTCAGTGGTATTTATATAATTACAGTAGTGTCTCTGTGTCAGTGCCTCAGTGGTATTTATATAATTACAGTAGTGTCTCTGTGTCTGTGCCTCAGTGGTATTTATATAATCACAGTAATGTATCTTTGTCAGTGCCTCAGTGGTATTTATATAATTACAGTAGTGTCTCTGTGTCAGTGCCTCAGTGGTATTTATATAATTACAGTAGTGTCTCTGTGTCAGTGCCTCAGTGGTATTTATATAATCACAGTAGTGTCAGTGCCTCAGTGGTATTTATATAATCACAGTAGTGTCAGTGCCACAGTGGTATTTATATAATCACAGTAGTGTATCATTGTCAGTGCCTCAGTGGTATTTATATAATCACAGTAGTGTCTACGTGTCAGTGCCTCAGTGGTATTTATATAATTACGGTAGTGTCTCTGTGTCAGTGCCTCAGTGGTATTTATATAATCACAGTAGTGTCTCTGTGTCAGTGCCTCAGTGGTATTTATATAATCACAGTAGTGTATCTTTGTCAGTGCCTCAGTGGTATTTATATAATCACAGTAGTGTATCTTTGTCAGTGCCTCAGTGGTATTTATATAATTACAGTAGTGTCTCTGTGTCAGTGCCTCAGTGGTATTTATATAATTACAGTAGTGTCTACGTGTCAGTGCCTCAGTGGTATTTATATAATTATGGTAGTGTCTCTGTGTCAGTGCCTCAGTGGTATTTATATAATCACAGTAGTGTCTCTGTGTCAGTGCCTCAGTGGTATTTATATAATCACAGTAGTGTATCTTTGTCAGTGCCTCAGTGGTATTTATATAATCACAGTAGTGTATCTTTGTCAGTGCCTCAGTGGTATTTATATAATTACAGTAGTGTCTCTGTGTCAGTGTCTCAGTGGTATTTATATAATCACAGTAGTGTCTCTGTGTCAGTGTCTCAGTGGTATTTATATAATCACAGTAGTGTATCTTTGTCAGTGCCTCAGTGGTATTTATATAATTACAGTAGTGTCAGTGCCTCTGTGGTTTTTATATAATTACAGTAGTGTCTCTGTGTCAGTGCCTCAGTGGTATTTATATAATCACAGTAGTGTATCTTTGTCAGTGCCTCAGTGGTATTTATATAATTACAGTAGTGTCTCTGTGTCAGTGCCTCAGTGGTATTTAAATAATCACAGTAGTGTCTCTTTGTCAGTGCCACAGTGGTATTTATTTAATCACAGTAGTGTATCTTTGTCAGTGCCTCAGTGGTACTTATATAATAACAGTAGTGTTTCTGTGTCAGTGCCTCAGTGGTATTTATATAATCACAGTAGTGTATCTTTGTCAGTGCCTCAGTGGTATTTTTAAAATTACATTAGTGTCTCTGTGTCAGTGCCTCAGTGGTATTTATATAATCACAGTAGTGTCTCTGTGTCAGTGCCTCAGTGGTATTTATATAATCACAGTAGTGTATCTTTGTCAGTGCCTCAGTGGTATTTATATAATTACAGTAGTGTCTCTGTGTCAGTGCCTCAGTGGTATTTATATAATTACAGTAGTGTCTCTGTGTCAATGCCTCAGTTGTATTTATCTAATCACAGTAGTGTATCTGTGTCATTGCCTCAGTGGTATTTATATAATTACAGTAGTGTCTCTGTGTCAGTGCCTCAGTGGTATTTATATAATCACAGTAGTGTATCTATGTAAGTGCCTCAGTGGCATTTATATAATTACAGTAGTGTCTCTGTGTCTGTGCCTCAGTGGTATTTATATAATTACGGTAGTGTCTCTGTGTCAGTGCCTCAGTGGTATTTATATAATCACAGTAGTGTCAGTGCCTCAGTGGTATTTATATAATCACAGTAGTGTCAGTGCCTCAGTGGTATTTATATAATCACAGTAGTGTATCATTGTCAGTGCCTCAGTGGTATTTATATAATCACAGTAGTGTCTCTGTGTCAGTGCCTCAGTGGTAATTATTTAATCACAGTAGTGTCTCTGTGTGAGTACCTCAGTGGTATTTATATAATCACAGTAGTGTCTCTGTGTCAGTGCCACAGTGGTATTTATTTAATCACAGTATTGTATCTTTGTCAGTGCCTCAGTGGTATTTATATAATAACAGTAGTGTTTCTGTGTCAGTGCCTCAGTGGTATTTATATAATCACAGTAGTGTCTCTATGTCAGTGTCTCAGTGGTATTTATATAATCACAGTAGTATATCTTTGTCAGTGCCACAGTGGTATTTATATAATTACAGTAGTGTCTCTGTGTCAGTGCCTCAGTGGTATTTATATAATTACAGTAGTGTCTCTGTGTCAGTGCTCAGTGGTATTTATATAATCACAGTAGTGTCAGTGCCTCAGTGGTATTTATATAATCACAGTATTGTCAGTGCCTCATTGGTATTTATATAATCACAGTAGTGTATCTTTGTCAGTGCCTCAGTGGTATTTATATAATCACAGTAGTGTCTCTGTGTCAGTGCTTAATTGGTATTTATATAATCACAGTAGTGTATCATTGTCAGTGTCTCAGTGGTATTTATATAATCACAGTAGTGTCTCTGTGTCAGTGCCTCAGTGGTAATTATTTAATCACAGTAGTGTCTCTGTGTCAGTGCCTCAGTGGTATTTATATAATCACAGTAGTGTCTCTGTGTCAGTGCCACAGTGGTTTTAATTTAATCACAGTATTGTATCTTTGTCAGTGCCTCAGTGGTATTTATATACTAACAGTAGTGTTTCTGTGTCAGTGCCTCAGTGGTATTTATATAATCACAGTAGTGTATCTTTGTCAGTGCCTCAGTGGTATTTATATAATTACAGTAGTGTCTCTGTGTCAGTGCCTCAGTGGTATTTATATAATTACAGTAGTGTCTCTGTGTCAGTGCCTCAGTGGTATTTATATAATTACAGTAGTGTCTCTGTGTCAGTGCCTCAGTGGTATTTATATAATTACAGTAGTGTCTCTGTGTCTGTGCCTCAGTGGTATTTATATAATCACAGTAATGTATCTTTGTCAGTGCCTCAGTGGTATTTATATAATTACAGTAGTGTCTCTGTGTCAGTGCCTCAGTGGTATTTATATAATTACAGTAGTGTCTCTGTGTCAGTGCCTCAGTGGTATTTATATAATCACAGTAGTGTCAGTGCCTCAGTGGTATTTATATAATCACAGTAGTGTCAGTGCCACAGTGGTATTTATATAATCACAGTAGTGTATCATTGTCAGTGCCTCAGTGGTATTTATATAATCACAGTAGTGTCTACGTGTCAGTGCCTCAGTGGTATTTATATAATTACGGTAGTGTCTCTGTGTCAGTGCCTCAGTGGTATTTATATAATCACAGTAGTGTCTCTGTGTCAGTGCCTCAGTGGTATTTATATAATCACAGTAGTGTATCTTTGTCAGTGCCTCAGTGGTATTTATATAATCACAGTAGTGTATCTTTGTCAGTGCCTCAGTGGTATTTATATAATTACAGTAGTGTCTCTGTGTCAGTGCCTCAGTGGTATTTATATAATTACAGTAGTGTCTACGTGTCAGTGCCTCAGTGGTATTTATATAATTATGGTAGTGTCTCTGTGTCAGTGCCTCAGTGGTATTTATATAATCACAGTAGTGTCTCTGTGTCAGTGCCTCAGTGGTATTTATATAATCACAGTAGTGTATCTTTGTCAGTGCCTCAGTGGTATTTATATAATCACAGTAGTGTATCTTTGTCAGTGCCTCAGTGGTATTTATATAATTACAGTAGTGTCTCTGTGTCAGTGTCTCAGTGGTATTTATATAATCACAGTAGTGTCTCTGTGTCAGTGTCTCAGTGGTATTTATATAATCACAGTAGTGTATCTTTGTCAGTGCCTCAGTGGTATTTATATAATTACAGTAGTGTCAGTGCCTCTGTGGTTTTTATATAATTACAGTAGTGTCTCTGTGTCAGTGCCTCAGTGGTATTTATATAATCACAGTAGTGTATCTTTGTCAGTGCCTCAGTGGTATTTATATAATTACAGTAGTGTCTCTGTGTCAGTGCCTCAGTGGTATTTAAATAATCACAGTAGTGTCTCTTTGTCAGTGCCACAGTGGTATTTATTTAATCACAGTAGTGTATCTTTGTCAGTGCCTCAGTGGTACTTATATAATTACAGTAGTGTCTACGTGTCAGTGCCTCAGTGGTATTTATATAATTATGGTAGTGTCTCTGTGTCAGTGCCTCAGTGGTATTTATATAATCACAGTAGTGTCTCTGTGTCAGTGCCTCAGTGGTATTTATATAATCACAGTAGTGTATCTTTGTCAGTGCCTCAGTGGTATTTATATAATCACAGTAGTGTATCTTTGTCAGTGCCTCAGTGGTATTTATATAATTACAGTAGTGTCTCTGTGTCAGTGTCTCAGTGGTATTTATATAATCACAGTAGTGTCTCTGTGTCAGTGTCTCAGTGGTATTTATATAATCACAGTAGTGTATCTTTGTCAGTGCCTCAGTGGTATTTATATAATTACAGTAGTGTCAGTGCCTCTGTGGTTTTTATATAATTACAGTAGTGTCTCTGTGTCAGTGCCTCAGTGGTATTTATATAATCACAGTAGTGTATCTTTGTCAGTGCCTCAGTGGTATTTTTAAAATTACATTAGTGTCTCTGTGTCAGTGCCTCAGTGGTATTTATATAATCACAGTAGTGTCTCTGTGTCAGTGCCTCAGTGGTATTTATATAATCACAGTAGTGTATCTTTGTCAGTGCCTCAGTGGTATTTATATAATTACAGTAGTGTCTCTGTGTCAGTGCCTCAGTGGTATTTATATAATTACAGTAGTGTCTCTGTGTCAATGCCTCAGTTGTATTTATCTAATCACAGTAGTGTATCTGTGTCATTGCCTCAGTGGTATTTATATAATTACAGTAGTGTCTCTGTGTCAGTGCCTCAGTGGTATTTATATAATCACAGTAGTGTATCTATGTAAGTGCCTCAGTGGCATTTATATAATTACAGTAGTGTCTCTGTGTCTGTGCCTCAGTGGTATTTATATAATTACGGTAGTGTCTCTGTGTCAGTGCCTCAGTGGTATTTATATAATCACAGTAGTGTCAGTGCCTCAGTGGTATTTATATAATCACAGTATTGTCAGTGCCTCATTGGTATTTATATAATCACAGTAGTGTATCTTTGTCAGTGCCTCAGTGGTATTTTTATAATTACAGTAGTGTCTCTGTGTCAGTGCCTCAGTGGTATTTATATAATCACAGTAGTGTCTCTGTGTCAGTGTCTCAGTGGTATTTATATAATCACAGTAATGTATCTTTGTCAGTGCCTCAGTGGTATTTATATAATTACAGTAGTGTCTCTGTGTCTGTGCCTCAGTGGTATTTATATAATTACAGTAGTGTCTCTGTGTCAGTGCCTCAGTGGTATTTCTATAATTACAGTAGTGTCTCTGTGTCAGTGCCTCAGTGGTATTTATATAATCACAGTAGTGTATCTGTGTCAGTGCCTCAGTGGTATTTATATAATTACAGTAGTGTCTCTGTGTCAGTGCCTCAGTGGTATTTATATAATCACAGTAGTGTCTCTGTGTCAGTGTCTCCATGGTATTTATATAATCACAGTAGTGTATCTTTGTCAGTGCCTCAGTGGTATTTACATAATTACAGTAGTGTCTCTGTGTCAGTGCCTCAGTGGTATTTATATAATTACAGTAGTGTCTCTGTGTCAGTGCCTCAGTGGTATTTATATAATCACAGTAGTGTATCTGTGTCTGTGCCTCAGTGGTATTTATATAATCACAGTAATGTATCTTTGTCAGTGCCTCAGTGGTATTTATATAATTACAGTAGTGTCTCTGTGTCAGTGCCTCAGTGGTATTTATATAATTACAGTAGTGTCTCTGTGTCAGTGCCTCATTGGTATTTATATAATCACAGTAGTGTCAGTGCCTCAGTGGTATTTATATAATCACAGTAGTGTCAGTGCCTCAGTGGTATTTATATAATCACAGTAGTCTATCATTGTCAGTGCCTCAGTGGTATTTATATAATCACAGTAGTGTCTCTGTGTCAGTGCCTCAGTGGTATTTATATAATCACAGTAGTGACTCTGTGTCAGTGCCTCAGTGGGATTTATATAATCACAGTAGTGTCTCTTTGTCAGTGCCACAGTGGTATTTATTTAATCACAGTAGTGTATCTTTGTCAGTGCCTCAGTGGTATTTATATAATAACAGTAGTATTTCTGTGTCAGTGCCTCAGTGGTATTTATATAATCACAGTAGTGTATCTTTGTCAGTGCCTCAGTGGTATTTTTATAATTACAGTAGTGTCTCTGTGTCAGTGCCTCAGTGGTATTTATATAATTACGGTAGTGTCTCTGTGTCAGTGCCTCAGTGGTATTTATATAATCACAGTAGTGTCTCTGTGTCAGTGCCTCTGTGGTATTTATATAATCACAGTAGTTTATCTTTGTCAGTGCCTCAGTGGTATTTATATAATCACAGTAGTGTATCTTTGTCAGTGCCTCAGTGGTATTTATATAATTACAGTAGTGTCTCTGTGTCAGTGCCTCAGTGGTATTTATATAATCACAGTAGAGTCAGTGCCTCAGTGGTATTTATATAATCACAGTAGTGTCAGTGCCTCAGTGGTATTTATATAATCACAGTAGTGTATCATTGTCAGTGCCTCAGTGGTATTTATATAATCACAGTAGTGTCTCTGTGTCAGTGCCTCAGTGGTATTTATATAATCACAGTAGTGTCTCTGTGTCAGTGCCTCAGTGGTATTTATATAATCACAGTAGTGTCTCTGTGTCAGTGCCACAGTGGTATTTATTTAATCACAGTATTGTATCTTTGACAGTGCCTCAGTGGTATTTATATAATAACAGTAGTGTTTCTGTGTCAGTGCCTCAGTGGTATTTAAATAATCACAGAAGTGTCTCTGTGTCAGTGTCTCAGTGGTATTTATATAATCACAGTAGTGTATCTTTGTCAGTGCCTCAGTGGTATTTATATAATTACAGTAGTGTCTCTGTGTCTGTGCCTCAGTGGTATTTATATAATTACAGTAGTGTCTCTGTGTCAGTGCCTCAGTGGTATTTATATAATCACAGTAGTGTCAGTGCCTCAGTGGTATTTATATAAGCACAGTAGTGTCAGTGCCTCAGTGGTATTTATATAATCACAGTAGTGTATCTTTGTCAGTGCCTCAGTGGTATTTATATTATCACAGTAGTGTCTCTGTGTCAGTGCCTCAGTGGTATTTATATAATTACAGTAGTGTCTCTGTGTCAGTGCCTCAGTGGTATTTATATAATTACAGTAGTGTCTCTGATTCAGTGCCTCAGTGGTATTTATATAATCACAGTTGTGTATCTGTGTCAGTGCCTCAGTGGTATTTATATAATCACAGTAATGTATCTTTGTCAGTGCCTCAGTGGTATTTATATAATTACAGTAGAGTCTCTATGTGTCAGTGCCTCAGTGGTATTTATATAATTACAGTAGTGTCTCTGTGTCAGTGCCTCAGTGGTATTTCTATAATCACAGTAGTGTCAGTGCGTCAGTGGTATTTATATAATCACAGAAGTGTCAGTGCCTCAGTGGTATTTATATAATCACAGTAGTGTATCATTGTCAGTGCTTCAGTGGTATTTATATAATCACAGTAGTGTCTCTGTGTCAGTGCCTCAGTGGTATTTATATAATCACAGTAGTGTCAGTGCCTCAGTGGTTTTTATATGATTACAGCAGTGTCTCTGTGTCAGTGTCTCAGTGGAATTTATATAATCACAGTATTGTATCTTTGTCAGTGCCTCAGTGGTATTTATATAATCACAGTAGTGTCAGTGCCTCAGTGGTTTTTATATGATTACAGTAGTGTCTCTGTGTCAGTGCCTCAGTGGTATTTATATAATCACAGTAGTGTATCTTTGTCAGTGCCTCAGTGGTATTTATATAATTACAGTAGTGTCTCTGTGTCAGTGCCTCAGTGGTATTTCTATAATTACAGTAGTGTCTCTGTGTCAGTGCCTCAGTGGTATTTATATAATCACAGTAGTGTATCTGTGTCAGTGCCTCAGTGGTATTTATATAATCACAGTAGTGTCTCTGTGTCAGTGCCTCAGTGGTATTTATATAATCACAGTAATATCTCTGTGTCAGTGTCTCAGTGGTATTTATATAATCACAGTAGTGTATCTGTGTCAGTGCCTCAGTGGTATTTATATAATTACAGAAGTGTCTCTGTGTCAGTGCCACAGTGGTATTTATATAATTACAGTAGTGTCTCTGTGTCAGTGCCTCAGTGGTATTTATATAATCACAGTAATGTATCTTTGTCAGTGCCTCAGTGGTATTTATATAATTACAGTAGTGTCTCTGTGTCAGTGCCTCAGTGGTATTTATATAATCACAGTAGTGTCTCAGTGTCAGTGCCTCAGTGGTATTTATATAATCACAGTAATGTCTCTGTGTCAGTGTCTCAGTGGTATTTATATAATGACAGTAGTGTATCTTTGTCAGTGCCTCAGTGGTATTTATATAATTACAGTAGTGTCAGTGCCTCAGTGGTTTTTATATGATTACAGTAGTGTCTCTGTGTCTGTGCCTCAGTGGTATTTATATAATCACAGTAATGTATCTTTGTCAGTGCCTCAGTGGTATTTATATAATTACAGTAGTGTCTCTGTGTCAGTGCCTCAGTGGTATTTATATAATTACAGTAGTGTCTCTGTGTCAGTGCCTCAGTGGTATTTCTATAATCACAGTAGTGTCAGTGCGTCAGTGGTATTTATATAATCACAGAAGTGTCAGTGCCTCAGTGGTATTTATATAATCACAGTAGTGTATCATTGTCAGTGCTTCAGTGGTATTTATATAATTACAGTAGTGTCAGTGCCTCAGTGGTTTTTATATGATTACAGTAGTGTCTCTGTGTCAGTGTCTCAGTGGAATTTATATAATCACAGTATTGTATCTTTGTCAGTGCCTCAGTGGTATTTATATAATCACAGTAGTGTCAGTGCCTCAGTGGTTTTTATATAATTACAGTAGTGTCTCTGTGTCAGTGCCTCAGTGGTATTTATATAATCACAGTAGTGTATCTTTGTCAGTGCCTCAGTGGTATTTATATAATTACAGTAGTGTCTCTGTGTCAGTGCCTCAGTGGTATTTCTATAATTACAGTAGTGTCTCTGTGTCAGTGCCTCAGTGGTATTTATATAATCACAGTAGTGTATCTGTGTCAGTGCCTCAGTGGTATTTATATAATCACAGTAGTGTCTCTGTGTCAGTGCCTCAGTGGTATTTATATAATCACAGTAATATCTCTGTGTCAGTGTCTCAGTGGTATTTATATAATCACAGTAGTGTATCTGTGTCAGTGCCTCAGTGGTATTTATATAATTACAGTAGTGTCTCTGTGTCAGTGCCACAGTGATATTTATATAATTACAGTAGTGTCTCTGTGTCAGTGCCTCAGTGGTATTTATATAATCACAGTAATGTATCTTTGTCAGTGCCTCAGTGGTATTTATATAATTACAGTAGTGTCTCTGTGTCAGTGCCTCAGTGGTATTTATATAATCACAGTAGTGTCTCAGTGTCAGTGCCTCAGTGGTATTTATATAATCACAGTAATGTCTCTGTGTCAGTGTCTCAGTGGTATTTATATAATGACAGTAGTGTATCTTTGTCAGTGCCTCAGTGGTATTTATATAATTACAGTATTGTCAGTGCCTCAGTGGTTTTTATATGATTACAGTAGTGTCTCTGTGTCAGTGCCTCAAGGGTATTTATATAATCACAGTAGTGTATCTTTGTCAGTGCCTCAGTGGTATTTATATAATTACAGTAGTGTCTCTGTGTCAGTGCCTCAGTGGTATTTATATAATCACAGAAGTGTATCTGTGTCAGTGCCTCAGTGGTATTTATATAATTACAGTAGTGTCTCTGTGTCAGTACCTCAGTGGTACTTATATAATTACAGTTGTGTCTCTGTGTCAGTGCCTCAGTGGTATTTCTATAATTACAGTAGTGTCTCTGTGTCAGTGCCTCAGTGGTATTTATATAATTACAGTAGTGTCTCTGTGTCAGTGCATCAGTGGTATTTATATAATTACAGTAGTGTCTCTGTGTCAGTGCCTCAGAGGTATTTCTATAATCACAGTAGTATCTCTGTGTCAGTGCCTCAGTGGTATTTATATAATCACAGTAGTGTCTGTGTCAGTGCCTCAGTGGTATTTATATAATTACAGTAGTGTCTCTGTGTCAGTGCCTCTGTGTTATTTATATAATCACAGTAGTTTATCTTTGTCAGTGCCTCAGTGGTATTTATATAATTACAGTAGTGTCTCTGTGTCAGTGCCACAGTGGTATTTATATAATTACAGTAGTGTCTCTGTGTCAGTGCCTCAGTGGTATTTATATAATCACAGTAATGTATCTTTGTCAGTGCCTCAGTGGTATTTATATAATTACAGTAGTGTCTCTGTGTCAGTGCCTCAGTGGTATTTATATAATAACAGTAGTGTCTCAGTGTCAGTGCCTCAGTGGTATTTATATAATCACAGTAATGTCTCTGTGTCAGTGTCTCAGTGGTATTTATATAATGACAGTAGTGTATCTTTGTCAGTGCCTCAGTGGTATTTATATAATTACAGTAGTGTCAGTGCCTCAGTGGTTTTTATATGATTACAGTAGTGTCTCTGTGTCAGTGCCTCAAGGGTATTTATATAATCACAGTAGTGTATCTTTGTCAGTGCCTCAGTGGTATTTATATAATTACAGCAGTGTCTCTGTGTCAGTTCCTCAGTGGTATTTATATAATCACAGTAGTGTCTCTGTGTCAGTGCCTCAGTGGTATTTATATAATCACAGTAGTGTATCTTTGTCAGTGCCTCAGTGGTATTTATATAATCACAGTAGTGTATCTATGTCAGTGCCTCAGTGGCATTTATATTATCACAGTAGTGTCTCTGTGTCAGTACGTCAGTGGTATTTATTTAATCACAGTAGTGTATCTTTGTCAGTGCCTCAGTGGTATTTATATAATAACAGTAGTGTTTCTGTGTCAGTGCCTCAGTGGTATTTATATAATCACAGTAGTTTATCTTTGTCAGTGCCTCAGTGGTATTTATATAATCACAGTAGTGTCTCTGTGTCAGTGCTTAATTGGTATTTATATAATCACAGTAGTGTATCATTGTCAGTGTCTCAGTGGTATTTATATAATCACAGTAGTGTCTCTGTGTCAGTGCCTCAGTGGTAATTATTTAATCACAGTAGTGTCTCTGTGTCAGTGCCTCAGTGGTATTTATTAAAACACAGTAGTGTCTCTGTGTCAGTGCCACAGTGGTTTTAATTTAATCACAGTATTGTATCTTTGTCAGTGCCTCAGTGGTATTTATATACTAACAGTAGTGTTTCTGTGTCAGTGCCTCAGTGGTATTTATATAATCACAGTAGTGTCTCTGTGTCAGTGTCTCAGTGGTATTTATATAATCACAGTAGTGTATCTTTGTCAGTGCCTCAGTGGTATTTATATAATTACAGTAGTGTCTCTGTGTCAGTGCCTCAGTGGTATTTATATAATTACAGTAGTGTCTCTGTGTCAGTGCCTCAGTGGTATTTATATAATTACAGTAGTGTCTCTGTGTCAGTGCCTCAGTGGTATTTATATAATTACAGTAGTGTCTCTGTGTCTGTGCCTCAGTGGTATTTATATAATCACAGTAATGTATCTTTGTCAGTGCCTCAGTGGTATTTATATAATTACAGTAGTGTCTCTGTGTCAGTGCCTCAGTGGTATTTATATAATTACAGTAGTGTCTCTGTGTCAGTGCCTCAGTGGTATTTATATAATCACAGTAGTGTCAGTGCCTCAGTGGTATTTATATAATCACAGTAGTGTCAGTGCCACAGTGGTATTTATATAATCACAGTAGTGTATCATTGTCAGTGCCTCAGTGGTATTTATATAATCACAGTAGTGTCTACGTGTCAGTGCCTCAGTGGTATTTATATAATTACGGTAGTGTCTCTGTGTCAGTGCCTCAGTGGTATTTATATAATCACAGTAGTGTCTCTGTGTCAGTGCCTCAGTGGTATTTATATAATCACAGTAGTGTATCTTTGTCAGTGCCTCAGTGGTATTTATATAATCACAGTAGTGTCTCTGTGTCAGTGCCTCAGTGGTATTTATATAATCACAGTAGTGTATCTTTGTCAGTGCCTCAGTGGTATTTATATAATCACAGTAGTGTATCTTTGTCAGTGCCTCAGTGGTATTTATATAATTACAGTAGTGTCTCTGTGTCAGTGCCTCAGTGGTATTTATATAATCACAGTAGTGTCTACGTGTCAGTGCCTCAGTGGTATTTATATAATTATGGTAGTGTCTCTGTGTCAGTGCCTCAGTGGTATTTATATAATCACAGTAGTGTCTCTGTGTCAGTGCCTCAGTGGTATTTATATAATCACAGTAGTGTATCTTTGTCAGTGCCTCAGTGGTATTTATATAATCACAGTAGTGTATCTTTGTCAGTGCCTCAGTGGTATTTATATAATTACAGTAGTGTCTCTGTGTCAGTGTCTCAGTGGTATTTATATAATCACAGTAGTGTCTCTGTGTCAGTGTCTCAGTGGTATTTATATAATCACAGTAGTGTATCTTTGTCAGTGCCTCAGTGGTATTTATATAATTACAGTAGTGTCAGTGCCTCAGTGGTTTTTATATAATTACAGTAGTGTCTCTGTGTCAGTGCCTCAGTGGTATTTATATAATCACAGTAGTGTATCTTTGTCAGTGCCTCAGTGGTATTTATATAATTACAGTAGTGTCTCTGTGTCAGTGCCTCAGTGGTATTTAAATAATCACAGTAGTGTCTCTTTGTCAGTGCCACAGTGGTATTTATTTAATCACAGTAGTGTATCTTTGTCAGTGCCTCAGTGGTATTTATATAATAACAGTAGTGTTTCTGTGTCAGTGCCTCAGTGGTATTTATATAATCACAGTAGTGTATCTTTGTCAGTGCCTCAGTGGTATCTTTAAAATTACAGTAGTGTCTCTGTGTCAGTGCCTCAGTGGTATTTATATAATCACAGTAGTGTCTCTGTGTCAGTGCCTCAGTGGTATTTATATAATCACAGTAGTGTATCTTTGTCAGTGCCTCAGTGGTATTTATATAATTACAGTAGTGTCTCTGTGTCAGTGCCTCAGTGGTATTTATATAATTACAGTAGTGTCTCTGTGTCAATGCCTCAGTTGTATTTATCTAATCACAGTAGTGTATCTGTGTCATTGCCTCAGTGGTATTTATATAATTACAGTAGTGTCTCTGTGTCAGTGCCTCTGTGGTATTTATATAATCACAGTAGTGTCAGTCCCTCAGTGGTATTTATATAATCACAGTAGTGTCAGTGCCTCAGTGGTATTTATATAATCACAGTAGTGTATCTATGTAAGTGCCTCAGTGGCATTTATATAATTACAGTAGTGTCTCTGTGTCTGTGCCTCAGTGGTATTTATATAATTACGGTAGTGTCTCTGTGTCAGTGCCTCAGTGGTATTTATATAATCACAGTAGTGTCAGTGCCTCAGTGGTATTTATATAATCACAGTAGTGTCAGTGCCTCAGTGGTATTTATATAATCACAGTAGTGTATCATTGTCAGTGCCTCAGTGGTATTTATATAATCACAGTAGTGTCTCTGTGTCAGTGCCTCAGTGGTAATTATTTAATCACAGTAGTGTCTCTGTGTGAGTACCTCAGTGGTATTTATATAATCACAGTAGTGTCTCTGTGTCAGTGCCACAGTGGTATTTATTTAATCACAGTATTGTATCTTTGTCAGTGCCTCAGTGGTATTTATATAATAACAGTATTGTTTCTGTGTCAGTGCCTCAGTGGTATTTATATAATCACAGTAGTGTCTCTGTGTCAGTGTCTCAGTGGTATTTATATAATCACAGTAGTGTATCTTTGTCAGTGCCACAGTGGTATTTATATATAATTACAGTAGTGTCTCTGTGTCAGTGCCTCAGTGGTATTTATATAATTACAGTAGTGTCTCTGTGTCAGTGCTCAGTGGTATTTATATAATCACAGTAGTGTCAGTGCCTCAGTGGTATTTATATAATCACAGTATTGTCAGTGCCTCAGTGGTATTTATATAATCACAGTAGTGTATCTTTGTCAGTGCCTCAGTGGTATTTTTATAATTACAGTAGTGTCTCTGTGTCAGTGCCTCAGTGGTATTTATATAATCACAGTAGTGTCTCTGTGTCAGTGTCTCAGTGGTATTTATATAATCACAGTAGTGTATCTTTGTCAGTGCCTCAGTGGTATTTATATAATTACAGTAGTGTCTCTGTGTCAGTGCCTCAGTGGTATTTATATAAATACAGTAGTGTCTCTGTGTCAGTGCCTCAGTGGTATTTATATAATCACAGTACTGTCAGTGCCTCAGTGTTATTTATATTATCACAGTAGTGTCAGTGCCTCAGTGGTATTTATATAATCACAGTAGTGTATCTTTGTCAGTGCCTCAGTGGTATTTATATAATCACAGTAGTGTCTCTGTGTCAGTGCTTAATTGGTATTTATATAATCACAGTAGTGTATCATTGTCAGTGTCTCAGTGGTATTTATATAATCACAGTAGTGTCTCTGTGTCAGTGCCTCAGTGGTAATTATTTAATCACAGTAGTGTCTCTGTGTCAGTGCCTCAGTGGTATTTATATAATCACAGTAGTGTCTCTGTGTCAGTGCCACAGTGGTTTTAATTTAATCACAGTATTGTATCTTTGTCAGTGCCTCAGTGGTATTTATATACTAACAGTAGTGTTTCTGTGTCAGTGCCTCAGTGGTATTTATATAATCACAGTAGTGTCTCTGTGTCAGTGTCTCAGTGGTATTTATATAATCACAGTAGTGTATCTTTGTCAGTGCCTCAGTGGTATTTATATAATCACAGTAGTGTCTCTGTGTCAGTGCTTAATTGGTATTTATATAATCACAGTAGTGTATCATTGTCAGTGTCTCAGTGGTATTTATATAATCACAGTAGTGTCTCTGTGTCAGTGCCTCAGTGGTAATTATTTAATCACAGTAGTGTCTCTGTGTCAGTGCCTCAGTGGTATTTATATAATCACAGTAGTGTCTCTGTGTCAGTGCCACAGTGGTTTTAATTTAATCACAGTATTGTATCTTTGTCAGTGCCTCAGTGGTATTTATATACTAACAGTAGTGTTTCTGTGTCAGTGCCTCAGTGGTATTTATATAATCACAGTAGTGTATCTTTGTCAGTGCCTCAGTGGTATTTATATAATTACAGTAGTGTCTCTGTGTCAGTGCCTCAGTGGTATTTATATAATTACAGTAGTGTCTCTGTGTCAGTGCCTCAGTGGTATTTATATAATTACAGTAGTGTCTCTGTGTCAGTGCCTCAGTGGTATTTATATAATTACAGTAGTGTCTCTGTGTCTGTGCCTCAGTGGTATTTATATAATCACAGTAATGTATCTTTGTCAGTGCCTCAGTGGTATTTATATAATTACAGTAGTGTCTCTGTGTCAGTGCCTCAGTGGTATTTATATAATTACAGTAGTGTCTCTGTGTCAGTGCCTCAGTGGTATTTATATAATCACAGTAGTGTCAGTGCCTCAGTGGTATTTATATAATCACAGTAGTGTCAGTGCCACAGTGGTATTTATATAATCACAGTAGTGTATCATTGTCAGTGCCTCAGTGGTATTTATATAATCACAGTAGTGTCTACGTGTCAGTGCCTCAGTGGTATTTATATAATTACGGTAGTGTCTCTGTGTCAGTGCCTCAGTGGTATTTATATAATCACAGTAGTGTCTCTGTGTCAGTGCCTCAGTGGTATTTATATAATCACAGTAGTGTATCTTTGTCAGTGCCTCAGTGGTATTTATATAATCACAGTAGTGTATCTTTGTCAGTGCCTCAGTGGTATTTATATAATTACAGTAGTGTCTCTGTGTCAGTGCCTCAGTGGTATTTATATAATTACAGTAGTGTCTACGTGTCAGTGCCTCAGTGGTATTTATATAATTATGGTAGTGTCTCTGTGTCAGTGCCTCAGTGGTATTTATATAATCACAGTAGTGTCTCTGTGTCAGTGCCTCAGTGGTATTTATATAATCACAGTAGTGTATCTTTGTCAGTGCCTCAGTGGTATTTATATAATCACAGTAGTGTATCTTTGTCAGTGCCTCAGTGGTATTTATATAATTACAGTAGTGTCTCTGTGTCAGTGTCTCAGTGGTATTTATATAATCACAGTAGTGTCTCTGTGTCAGTGTCTCAGTGGTATTTATATAATCACAGTAGTGTATCTTTGTCAGTGCCTCAGTGGTATTTATATAATTACAGTAGTGTCAGTGCCTCTGTGGTTTTTATATAATTACAGTAGTGTCTCTGTGTCAGTGCCTCAGTGGTATTTATATAATCACAGTAGTGTATCTTTGTCAGTGCCTCAGTGGTATTTATATAATTACAGTAGTGTCTCTGTGTCAGTGCCTCAGTGGTATTTAAATAATCACAGTAGTGTCTCTTTGTCAGTGCCACAGTGGTATTTATTTAATCACAGTAGTGTATCTTTGTCAGTGCCTCAGTGGTACTTATATAATAACAGTAGTGTTTCTGTGTCAGTGCCTCAGTGGTATTTATATAATCACAGTAGTGTATCTTTGTCAGTGCCTCAGTGGTATTTTTAAAATTACATTAGTGTCTCTGTGTCAGTGCCTCAGTGGTATTTATATAATCACAGTAGTGTCTCTGTGTCAGTGCCTCAGTGGTATTTATATAATCACAGTAGTGTATCTTTGTCAGTGCCTCAGTGGTATTTATATAATTACAGTAGTGTCTCTGTGTCAGTGCCTCAGTGGTATTTATATAATTACAGTAGTGTCTCTGTGTCAATGCCTCAGTTGTATTTATCTAATCACAGTAGTGTATCTGTGTCATTGCCTCAGTGGTATTTATATAATTACAGTAGTGTCTCTGTGTCAGTGCCTCAGTGGTATTTATATAATCACAGTAGTGTATCTATGTAAGTGCCTCAGTGGCATTTATATAATTACAGTAGTGTCTCTGTGTCTGTGCCTCAGTGGTATTTATATAATTACGGTAGTGTCTCTGTGTCAGTGCCTCAGTGGTATTTATATAATCACAGTAGTGTCAGTGCCTCAGTGGTATTTATATAATCACAGTAGTGTCAGTGCCTCAGTGGTATTTATATAATCACAGTAGTGTATCATTGTCAGTGCCTCAGTGGTATTTATATAATCACAGTAGTGTCTCTGTGTCAGTGCCTCAGTGGTAATTATTTAATCACAGTAGTGTCTCTGTGTGAGTACCTCAGTGGTATTTATATAATCACAGTAGTGTCTCTGTGTCAGTGCCACAGTGGTATTTATTTAATCACAGTATTGTATCTTTGTCAGTGCCTCAGTGGTATTTATATAATAACAGTAGTGTTTCTGTGTCAGTGCCTCAGTGGTATTTATATAATCACAGTAGTGTCTCTATGTCAGTGTCTCAGTGGTATTTATATAATCACAGTAGTATATCTTTGTCAGTGCCACAGTGGTATTTATATAATTACAGTAGTGTCTCTGTGTCAGTGCCTCAGTGGTATTTATATAATTACAGTAGTGTCTCTGTGTCAGTGCTCAGTGGTATTTATATAATCACAGTAGTGTCAGTGCCTCAGTGGTATTTATATAATCACAGTATTGTCAGTGCCTCATTGGTATTTATATAATCACAGTAGTGTATCTTTGTCAGTGCCTCAGTGGTATTTATATAATCACAGTAGTGTCTCTGTGTCAGTGCTTAATTGGTATTTATATAATCACAGTAGTGTATCATTGTCAGTGTCTCAGTGGTATTTATATAATCACAGTAGTGTCTCTGTGTCAGTGCCTCAGTGGTAATTATTTAATCACAGTAGTGTCTCTGTGTCAGTGCCTCAGTGGTATTTATATAATCACAGTAGTGTCTCTGTGTCAGTGCCACAGTGGTTTTAATTTAATCACAGTATTGTATCTTTGTCAGTGCCTCAGTGGTATTTATATACTAACAGTAGTGTTTCTGTGTCAGTGCCTCAGTGGTATTTATATAATCACAGTAGTGTATCTTTGTCAGTGCCTCAGTGGTATTTATATAATTACAGTAGTGTCTCTGTGTCAGTGCCTCAGTGGTATTTATATAATTACAGTAGTGTCTCTGTGTCAGTGCCTCAGTGGTATTTATATAATTACAGTAGTGTCTCTGTGTCAGTGCCTCAGTGGTATTTATATAATTACAGTAGTGTCTCTGTGTCTGTGCCTCAGTGGTATTTATATAATCACAGTAATGTATCTTTGTCAGTGCCTCAGTGGTATTTATATAATTACAGTAGTGTCTCTGTGTCAGTGCCTCAGTGGTATTTATATAATTACAGTAGTGTCTCTGTGTCAGTGCCTCAGTGGTATTTATATAATCACAGTAGTGTCAGTGCCTCAGTGGTATTTATATAATCACAGTAGTGTCAGTGCCACAGTGGTATTTATATAATCACAGTAGTGTATCATTGTCAGTGCCTCAGTGGTATTTATATAATCACAGTAGTGTCTACGTGTCAGTGCCTCAGTGGTATTTATATAATTACGGTAGTGTCTCTGTGTCAGTGCCTCAGTGGTATTTATATAATCACAGTAGTGTCTCTGTGTCAGTGCCTCAGTGGTATTTATATAATCACAGTAGTGTATCTTTGTCAGTGCCTCAGTGGTATTTATATAATCACAGTAGTGTATCTTTGTCAGTGCCTCAGTGGTATTTATATAATTACAGTAGTGTCTCTGTGTCAGTGCCTCAGTGGTATTTATATAATTACAGTAGTGTCTACGTGTCAGTGCCTCAGTGGTATTTATATAATTATGGTAGTGTCTCTGTGTCAGTGCCTCAGTGGTATTTATATAATCACAGTAGTGTCTCTGTGTCAGTGCCTCAGTGGTATTTATATAATCACAGTAGTGTATCTTTGTCAGTGCCTCAGTGGTATTTATATAATCACAGTAGTGTATCTTTGTCAGTGCCTCAGTGGTATTTATATAATTACAGTAGTGTCTCTGTGTCAGTGTCTCAGTGGTATTTATATAATCACAGTAGTGTCTCTGTGTCAGTGTCTCAGTGGTATTTATATAATCACAGTAGTGTATCTTTGTCAGTGCCTCAGTGGTATTTATATAATTACAGTAGTGTCAGTGCCTCTGTGGTTTTTATATAATTACAGTAGTGTCTCTGTGTCAGTGCCTCAGTGGTATTTATATAATCACAGTAGTGTATCTTTGTCAGTGCCTCAGTGGTATTTATATAATTACAGTAGTGTCTCTGTGTCAGTGCCTCAGTGGTATTTAAATAATCACAGTAGTGTCTCTTTGTCAGTGCCACAGTGGTATTTATTTAATCACAGTAGTGTATCTTTGTCAGTGCCTCAGTGGTACTTATATAATAACAGTAGTGTTTCTGTGTCAGTGCCTCAGTGGTATTTATATAATCACAGTAGTGTATCTTTGTCAGTGCCTCAGTGGTATTTTTAAAATTACATTAGTGTCTCTGTGTCAGTGCCTCAGTGGTATTTATATAATCACAGTAGTGTCTCTGTGTCAGTGCCTCAGTGGTATTTATATAATCACAGTAGTGTATCTTTGTCAGTGCCTCAGTGGTATTTATATAATTACAGTAGTGTCTCTGTGTCAGTGCCTCAGTGGTATTTATATAATTACAGTAGTGTCTCTGTGTCAATGCCTCAGTTGTATTTATCTAATCACAGTAGTGTATCTGTGTCATTGCCTCAGTGGTATTTATATAATTACAGTAGTGTCTCTGTGTCAGTGCCTCAGTGGTATTTATATAATCACAGTAGTGTATCTATGTAAGTGCCTCAGTGGCATTTATATAATTACAGTAGTGTCTCTGTGTCTGTGCCTCAGTGGTATTTATATAATTACGGTAGTGTCTCTGTGTCAGTGCCTCAGTGGTATTTATATAATCACAGTAGTGTCAGTGCCTCAGTGGTATTTATATAATCACAGTAGTGTCAGTGCCTCAGTGGTATTTATATAATCACAGTAGTGTATCATTGTCAGTGCCTCAGTGGTATTTATATAATCACAGTAGTGTCTCTGTGTCAGTGCCTCAGTGGTAATTATTTAATCACAGTAGTGTCTCTGTGTGAGTACCTCAGTGGTATTTATATAATCACAGTAGTGTCTCTGTGTCAGTGCCACAGTGGTATTTATTTAATCACAGTATTGTATCTTTGTCAGTGCCTCAGTGGTATTTATATAATAACAGTAGTGTTTCTGTGTCAGTGCCTCAGTGGTATTTATATAATCACAGTAGTGTCTCTATGTCAGTGTCTCAGTGGTATTTATATAATCACAGTAGTATATCTTTGTCAGTGCCACAGTGGTATTTATATAATTACAGTAGTGTCTCTGTGTCAGTGCCTCAGTGGTATTTATATAATTACAGTAGTGTCTCTGTGTCAGTGCTCAGTGGTATTTATATAATCACAGTAGTGTCAGTGCCTCAGTGGTATTTATATAATCACAGTATTGTCAGTGCCTCATTGGTATTTATATAATCACAGTAGTGTATCTTTGTCAGTGCCTCAGTGGTATTTTTATAATTACAGTAGTGTCTCTGTGTCAGTGCCTCAGTGGTATTTATATAATCACAGTAGTGTCTCTGTGTCAGTGTCTCAGTGGTATTTATATAATCACAGTAATGTATCTTTGTCAGTGCCTCAGTGGTATTTATATAATTACAGTAGTGTCTCTGTGTCTGTGCCTCAGTGGTATTTATATAATTACAGTAGTGTCTCTGTGTCAGTGCCTCAGTGGTATTTCTATAATTACAGTAGTGTCTCTGTGTCAGTGCCTCAGTGGTATTTATATAATCACAGTAGTGTATCTGTGTCAGTGCCTCAGTGGTATTTATATAATTACAGTAGTGTCTCTGTGTCAGTGCCTCAGTGGTATTTATATAATCACAGTAGTGTCTCTGTGTCAGTGTCTCCATGGTATTTATATAATCACAGTAGTGTATCTTTGTCAGTGCCTCAGTGGTATTTACATAATTACAGTAGTGTCTCTGTGTCAGTGCCTCAGTGGTATTTATATAATTACAGTAGTGTCTCTGTGTCAGTGCCTCAGTGGTATTTATATAATCACAGTAGTGTATCTGTGTCTGTGCCTCAGTGGTATTTATATAATCACAGTAATGTATCTTTGTCAGTGCCTCAGTGGTATTTATATAATTACAGTAGTGTCTCTGTGTCAGTGCCTCAGTGGTATTTATATAATTACAGTAGTGTCTCTGTGTCAGTGCCTCATTGGTATTTATATAATCACAGTAGTGTCAGTGCCTCAGTGGTATTTATATAATCACAGTAGTGTCAGTGCCTCAGTGGTATTTATATAATCACAGTAGTCTATCATTGTCAGTGCCTCAGTGGTATTTATATAATCACAGTAGTGTCTCTGTGTCAGTGCCTCAGTGGTATTTATATAATCACAGTAGTGACTCTGTGTCAGTGCCTCAGTGGGATTTATATAATCACAGTAGTGTCTCTTTGTCAGTGCCACAGTGGTATTTATTTAATCACAGTAGTGTATCTTTGTCAGTGCCTCAGTGGTATTTATATAATAACAGTAGTATTTCTGTGTCAGTGCCTCAGTGGTATTTATATAATCACAGTAGTGTATCTTTGTCAGTGCCTCAGTGGTATTTTTATAATTACAGTAGTGTCTCTGTGTCAGTGCCTCAGTGGTATTTATATAATTACGGTAGTGTCTCTGTGTCAGTGCCTCAGTGGTATTTATATAATCACAGTAGTGTCTCTGTGTCAGTGCCTCTGTGGTATTTATATAATCACAGTAGTTTATCTTTGTCAGTGCCTCAGTGGTATTTATATAATCACAGTAGTGTATCTTTGTCAGTGCCTCAGTGGTATTTATATAATTACAGTAGTGTCTCTGTGTCAGTGCCTCAGTGGTATTTATATAATCACAGTAGAGTCAGTGCCTCAGTGGTATTTATATAATCACAGTAGTGTCAGTGCCTCAGTGGTATATATATAATCACAGTAGTGTATCATTGTCAGTGCCTCAGTGGTATTTATATAATCACAGTAGTGTCTCTGTGTCAGTGCCTCAGTGGTATTTATATAATCACAGTAGTGTCTCTGTGTCAGTGCCTCAGTGGTATTTATATAATCACAGTAGTGTCTCTGTGTCAGTGCCACAGTGGTATTTATTTAATCACAGTATTGTATCTTTGACAGTGCCTCAGTGGTATTTATATAATAACAGTAGTGTTTCTGTGTCAGTGCCTCAGTGGTATTTAAATAATCACAGAAGTGTCTCTGTGTCAGTGTCTCAGTGGTATTTATATAATCACAGTAGTGTATCTTTGTCAGTGCCTCAGTGGTATTTATATAATTACAGTAGTGTCTCTGTGTCTGTGCCTCAGTGGTATTTATATAATTACAGTAGTGTCTCTGTGTCAGTGCCTCAGTGGTATTTATATAATCACAGTAGTGTCAGTGCCTCAGTGGTATTTATATAAGCACAGTAGTGTCAGTGCCTCAGTGGTATTTATATAATCACAGTAGTGTATCTTTGTCAGTGCCTCAGTGGTATTTATATTATCACAGTAGTGTCTCTGTGTCAGTGCCTCAGTGGTATTTATATAATTACAGTAGTGTCTCTGTGTCAGTGCCTCAGTGGTATTTATATAATTACAGTAGTGTCTCTGATTCAGTGCCTCAGTGGTATTTATATAATCACAGTTGTGTATCTGTGTCAGTGCCTCAGTGGTATTTATATAATTACAGTAGTGTCTCTGTGTCAGTGCCTCAGTGGTATTTATATAATTACAGTAGTGTCTCTGTGTCTGTGCCTCAGTGGTATTTATATAATCACAGTAATGTATCTTTGTCAGTGCCTCAGTGGTATTTATATAATTACAGTAGAGTCTCTATGTGTCAGTGCCTCAGTGGTATTTATATAATTACAGTAGTGTCTCTGTGTCAGTGCCTCAGTGGTATTTCTATAATCACAGTAGTGTCAGTGCGTCAGTGGTATTTATATAATCACAGAAGTGTCAGTGCCTCAGTGGTATTTATATAATCACAGTAGTGTATCATTGTCAGTGCTTCAGTGGTATTTATATAATCACAGTAGTGTCTCTGTGTCAGTGCCTCAGTGGTATTTATATAATCACAGTAGTGTCAGTGCCTCAGTGGTTTTTATATGATTACAGCAGTGTCTCTGTGTCAGTGTCTCAGTGGAATTTATATAATCACAGTATTGTATCTTTGTCAGTGCCTCAGTGGTATTTATATAATCACAGTAGTGTCAGTGCCTCAGTGGTTTTTATATGATTACAGTAGTGTCTCTGTGTCAGTGCCTCAGTGGTATTTATATAATCACAGTAGTGTATCTTTGTCAGTGCCTCAGTGGTATTTATATAATTACAGTAGTGTCTCTGTGTCAGTGCCTCAGTGGTATTTCTATAATTACAGTAGTGTCTCTGTGTCAGTGCCTCAGTGGTATTTATATAATCACAGTAGTGTATCTGTGTCAGTGCCTCAGTGGTATTTATATAATCACAGTAGTGTCTCTGTGTCAGTGCCTCAGTGGTATTTATATAATCACAGTAATATCTCTGTGTCAGTGTCTCAGTGGTATTTATATAATCACAGTAGTGTATCTGTGTCAGTGCCTCAGTGGTATTTATATAATTACAGAAGTGTCTCTGTGTCAGTGCCACAGTGGTATTTATATAATTACAGTAGTGTCTCTGTGTCAGTGCCTCAGTGGTATTTATATAATCACAGTAATGTATCTTTGTCAGTGCCTCAGTGGTATTTATATAATTACAGTAGTGTCTCTGTGTCAGTGCCTCAGTGGTATTTATATAATCACAGTAGTGTCTCAGTGTCAGTGCCTCAGTGGTATTTATATAATCACAGTAATGTCTCTGTGTCAGTGTCTCAGTGGTATTTATATAATGACAGTAGTGTATCTTTGTCAGTGCCTCAGTGGTATTTATATAATTACAGTAGTGTCAGTGCCTCAATGGTTTTTATATGATTACAGTAGTGTCTCTGTGTCTGTGCCTCAGTGGTATTTATATAATCACAGTAATGTATCTTTGTCAGTGCCTCAGTGGTATTTATATAATTACAGTAGTGTCTCTGTGTCAGTGCCTCAGTGGTATTTATATAATTACAGTAGTGTCTCTGTGTCAGTGCCTCAGTGGTATTTCTATAATCACAGTAGTGTCAGTGCGTCAGTGGTATTTATATAATCACAGAAGTGTCAGTGCCTCAGTGGTATTTATATAATCACAGTAGTGTATCATTGTCAGTGCTTCAGTGGTATTTATATAATTACAGTAGTGTCAGTGCCTCAGTGGTTTTTATATGATTACAGTAGTGTCTCTGTGTCAGTGTCTCAGTGGAATTTATATAATCACAGTATTGTATCTTTGTCAGTGCCTCAGTGGTATTTATATAATCACAGTAGTGTCAGTGCCTCAGTGGTTTTTATATAATTACAGTAGTGTCTCTGTGTCAGTGCCTCAGTGGTATTTATATAATCACAGTAGTGTATCTTTGTCAGTGCCTCAGTGGTATTTATATAATTACAGTAGTGTCTCTGTGTCAGTGCCTCAGTGGTATTTCTATAATTACAGTAGTGTCTCTGTGTCAGTGCCTCAGTGGTATTTATATAATCACAGTAGTGTATCTGTGTCAGTGCCTCAGTGGTATTTATATAATCACAGTAGTGTCTCTGTGTCAGTGCCTCAGTGGTATTTATATAATCACAGTAATATCTCTGTGTCAGTGTCTCAGTGGTATTTATATAATCACAGTAGTGTATCTGTGTCAGTGCCTCAGTGGTATTTATATAATTACAGTAGTGTCTCTGTGTCAGTGCCACAGTGATATTTATATAATTACAGTAGTGTCTCTGTGTCAGTGCCTCAGTGGTATTTATATAATCACAGTAATGTATCTTTGTCAGTGCCTCAGTGGTATTTATATAATTACAGTAGTGTCTCTGTGTCAGTGCCTCAGTGGTATTTATATAATCACAGTAGTGTCTCAGTGTCAGTGCCTCAGTGGTATTTATATAATCACAGTAATGTCTCTGTGTCAGTGTCTCAGTGGTATTTATATAATGACAGTAGTGTATCTTTGTCAGTGCCTCAGTGGTATTTATATAATTACAGTATTGTCAGTGCCTCAGTGGTTTTTATATGATTACAGTAGTGTCTCTGTGTCAGTGCCTCAAGGGTATTTATATAATCACAGTAGTGTATCTTTGTCAGTGCCTCAGTGGTATTTATATAATTACAGTAGTGTCTCTGTGTCAGTGCCTCAGTGGTATTTATATAATCACAGAAGTGTATCTGTGTCAGTGCCTCAGTGGTATTTATATAATTACAGTAGTGTCTCTGTGTCAGTACCTCAGTGGTACTTATATAATTACAGTTGTGTCTCTGTGTCAGTGCCTCAGTGGTATTTCTATAATTACAGTAGTGTCTCTGTGTCAGTGCCTCAGTGGTATTTATATAATTACAGTAGTGTCTCTGTGTCAGTGCATCAGTGGTATTTATATAATTACAGTAGTGTCTCTGTGTCAGTGCCTCAGAGGTATTTCTATAATCACAGTAGTATCTCTGTGTCAGTGCCTCAGTGGTATTTATATAATCACAGTAGTGTCTGTGTCAGTGCCTCAGTGGTATTTATATAATTACAGTAGTGTCTCTGTGTCAGTGCCTCTGTGTTATTTATATAATCACAGTAGTTTATCTTTGTCAGTGCCTCAGTGGTATTTATATAATTACAGTAGTGTCTCCGTGTCAGTGCCTCAGTGGTATTTATATAATTACAGTAGTGTCTACGTGTCAGTGCCTTAGTGGTATTTATATAATTACGGTAGTGTCTCTGTGTCAGTGCCTCAGTGGTATTTATATAATCACAGTAGTGTCTCTGTGTCAGTGCCTCAGTGGTATTTATATAATCACAGTAGTGTATCTTTGTCAGTGCCTCAGTGGTATTTATATAATCACAGTAGTGTCTCTGTGTCAGTGCCTCAGTGGTATTTATATAATCACAGTAGAGTCAGTGCCTCAGTGGTATTTATATAATCACAGTAGTGTCAGTGCCTCAGTGGTATTTATATAATCACAGTAGTGTATCATTGTCAGTGCCTCAGTGGTATTTATATAATCACAGTAGTGTCAGTGCCTCAGTGGTATTTATATAATCACAGTAGTGTATCATTGTCAGTGCATCAGTGGTATTTATATAATCACAGTAGTGTCTCTGTGTCAGTGCCTCAGTGGTATTTATATAATCACATTAGTGTCTCTGTGTCAGTGCCTCAGTGGTATTTATATAATCACAGTAGTGTCTCTGTGTCTGTGCCTCAGTGGTATTTATATAATCACAGTATTGTATCTTTGACAGTGCCTCAGTGGTATTTATATAATAACAGTAGTGTTTCTGTGTCAGTGCCTCAGTGGTATTTAAATAATCACAGAAGTGTCTCTGTGTCAGTGTCTCAGTGGTATTTATATAATCACAGTAGTGTATCTTTGTCAGTGCCTCAGTGGTATTTATATAATTACAGTAGTGTCTCTGTGTCAGTGCCTCAGTGGTATTTCTATAATTACAGTAGTGTCTCTGTGTCAGTGCCTCAGTGGTATTTATATAATTACAGTAGTGTCTCTGTGTCAGTGCCTCAGTGGTATTTATATAATTACAGTAGTGTCTCTGTGTCAGTGCCTCAGTGGTATTTATATAATTACAGTAGTGTCTCTGTGTCTGTGCCTCAGTGGTATTTATATAATCACAGTAATGTATCTTTGTCAGTGCCTCAGTGGTATTTATATAATTACAGTAGTGTCTCTGTGTCAGTGCCTCAGTGGTATTTATATAATTACAGTAGTGTCTCTGTGTCAGTGCCTCAGTGGTATTTATATAATCACAGTAGTGTCAGTGCCTCAGTGGTATTTATATAATCACAGTAGTGTCAGTGCCTCAGTGGTATTTATATAATTACAGTAGTGTCTCTGTGTCAGTGCCTCAGTGGTATTTATATAATTACAGTAGTGTCTACGTGTCAGTGCCTCAGTGGTATTTATATAATTATGGTAGTGTCTCTGTGTCAGTGCCTCAGTGGTATTTATATAATCACAGTAGTGTCTCTGTGTCAGTGCCTCAGTGGTATTTATATAATCACAGTAGTGTATCTTTGTCAGTGCCTCAGTGGTATTTATATAATCACAGTAGTGTATCTTTGTCAGTGCCTCAGTGGTATTTATATAATTACAGTAGTGTCTCTGTGTCAATGTCTCAGTGGTATTTATATAATCACAGTAGTGTCTCTGTGTCAGTGTCTCAGTGGTATTTATATAATCACAGTAGTGTATCTTTGTCAGTGCCTCAGTGGTATTTATATAATTACAGTAGTGTCAGTGCCTCTGTGGTTTTTATATAATTACAGTAGTGTCTCTGTGTCAGTGCCTCAGTGGTATTTATATAATCACAGTAGTGTATCTTTGTCAGTGCCTCAGTGGTATTTATATAATTACAGTAGTGTCTCTGTGTCAGTGCCTCAGTGGTATTTAAATAATCACAGTAGTGTATCTTTGTCAGTGCCACAGTGGTATTTATTTAATCACAGTAGTGTATCTTTGTCAGTGCCTCAGTGGTATTTATATAATAACAGTAGTGTTTCTGTGTCAGTGCCTCAGTGGTATTTATATAATCACAGTAGTGTATCTTTGTCAGTGCCTCAGTGGTATTTTTAAAATTACAGTAGTGTCTCTGTGTCAGTGCCTCAGTGGTATTTATATAATCACAGTAGTGTCTCTGTGTCAGTGCCTCAGTGGTATTTATATAATCACAGTAGTGTATCTTTGTCAGTGCCTCAGTGGTATTTATATAATTACAATAGTGTCTCTGTGTCAGTGCCTCAGTGGTATTTATATAATTACAGTAGTGTCTCTGTGTCAATGCCTCAGTTGTATTTATCTAATCACAGTAGTGTATCTGTGTCATTGCCTCAGTGGTATTTATATAATTACAGTAGTGTCTCTGTGTCAGTGCCTCAGTGGTATTTATATAATCACAGTAGTGTATCTATGTAAGTGCCTCAGTGGCATTTATATAATTACAGTAGTGTCTCTGTGTCTGTGCCTCAGTGGTATTTATATAATTACGGTAGTGTCTCTGTGTCAGTGCCTCAGTGGTATTTATATAATCACAGTAGTGTCAGTGCCTCAGTGGTATTTATATAATCACAGTAGTGTCAGTGCCTCAGTGGTATTTATATAATCACAGTAGTGTATCATTGTCAGTGCCTCAGTGGTATTTATATAATCACAGTAGTGTCTCTGTGTCAGTGCCTCAGTGGTAATTATTTAATCACAGTAGTGTCTCTGTGTGAGTACCTCAGTGGTATTTATATAATCACAGTATTTTCTCTGTGTCAGTGCCACAGTGGTATTTATTTAATCACAGTATTGTATCTTTGTCAGTGCCTCAGTGGTATTTATATAATAACAGTAGTGTTTCTGTGTCAGTGCCTCAGTGGTATTTATATAATCACAGTAGTGTCTCTATGTCAGTGTCTCAGTGGTATTTATATAATCACAGTAGTGTATCTTTGTCAGTGCCACAGTGGTATTTATATAATTACAGTAGTGTCTCTGTGTCAGTGCCTCAGTGGTATTTATATAATTACAGTAGTGTCTCTGTGTCAGTGCTCAGTGGTATTTATATAATCACAGTAGTGTCAGTGCCTCAGTGGTATTTATATAATCACAGTATTGTCAGTGCCTCAGTGGTATTTATATAATCACAGTAGTGTATCTTTGTCAGTGCCTCAGTGGTATTTTTATAATTACAGTAGTGTCTCTGTGTCAGTGCCTCAGTGGTATTTATATAATCACAGTAGTGTCTCTGTGTCAGTGTCTCAGTGGTATTTATATAATCACAGTAATGTATCTTTGTCAGTGCCTCAGTGGTATTTATATAATTACAGTAGTGTCTCTTTGTCTGTGCCTCAGTGGTATTTATATAATTACAGTAGTGTCTCTGTGTCAGTGCCTCAGTGGTATTTCTATAATTACAGTAGTGTCTCTGTGTCAGTGCCTCAGTGGTATTTATATAATCACAGTAGTGTATCTGTGTCAGTGCCTCAGTGGTATTTATATAATTACAGTAGTGTCTCTGTGTCAGTGCCTCAGTGGTATTTATATAATCACAGTAGTGTCTCTGTGTCAGTGTCTCCATGGTATTTATATAATCACAGTAGTGTATCTTTGTCAGTGCCTCAGTGGTATTTACATAATTACAGTAGTGTCTCTGTGTCAGTGCCTCAGTGGTATTTATATAATTACAGTAGTGTCTCTGTGTCTGTGCCTCAGTGGTATTTATATAATCACAGTAATGTATCTTTGTCAGTGCCTCAGTGGTATTTATATAATTACAGTAGTGTCTCTGTGTCAGTGCCTCAGTGGTATTTATATAATTACAGTAGTGTATCATTGTCAGTGCTTCAGTGGTATTTATATAATCACAGTAGAGTCTCTGTGTCAGTGCCTCAGTGGTATTTATATAATCACAGAAGTGTCAGTGCCTCAGTGGTATTTATATAATCACAGTAGTGTATCATTGTCAGTGCTTCAGTGGTATTTATATAATCACAGTAGAGTCTCTGTGTCAGTGCCTCAGTGGTATTTATATAATCACAGTAGTGTCAGTGCCTCAGTGGTTTTTATATGATTACAGCAGTGTCTCTGTGTCAGTGTCTCAGTGGAATTTATATAATCACAGTATTGTATCTTTGTCAGTGCCTCAGTGGTATTTATATAATCACAGTAGTGTCAGTGCCTCAGTGGTTTTTATATGATTACAGTAGTGTCTCTGTGTCAGTGCCTCAGTGGTATTTATATAATCACAGTAGTGTATCTTTGTCAGTGCCTCAGTGGTATTTATATAATTACAGTAGTGTCTCTGTGTCAGTGCCTCAGTGGTATTTCTATAATTACAGTAGTGTCTCTGTGTCAGTGCCTCAGTGGTATTTATATAATCACAGTAGTGTATCTGTGTCAGTGCCTCAGTGGTATTTATATAATTACAGTAGTGTCTCTGTGTCAGTGCCTCAGTGATATTTATATAATCACAGTAGTGTCTCTGTGTCAGTGCCTCAGTGGTATTTATATAATCACAGTAATATCTCTGTGTCAGTGTCTCAGTGGTATTTATATAATCACAGTAGTGTATCTGTGTCAGTGCCTCAGTGGTATTTATATAATTACAGTAGTGTCTCTGTGTCAGTGCCACAGTGGTATTTATATAATTACAGTAGTGTCTCTGTGTCAGTGCCTCAGTGGTATTTATATAATCACAGTAATGTATCTTTGTCAGTGCCTCAGTGGTATTTATATAATTACAGTAGTGTCTCTGTGTCAGTGCCTCAGTGGTATTTATATAATCACAGTAGTGTCTCAGTGTCAGTGCCTCAGTGGTATTTATATAATCACAGTAATGTCTCTGTGTCAGTGTCTCAGTGGTATTTATATAATGACAGTAGTGTATCTTTGTCAGTGCCTCAGTGGTATTTATATAATTACAGTAGTGTCAGTGCCTCAGTGGTTTTTATATGATTACAGTAGTGTCTCTGTGTCAGTGCCTCAAGGGTATTTATATAATCACAGTAGTGTATCTTTGTCAGTGCCTCAGTGGTATTTATATAATTACAGCAGTGTCTCTGTGTCAGTTCCACAGTGGTATTTATATAATCACAGTAGTGTCTCTGTGTCAGTGCCTCAGTGGTATTTATATAATCACAGTAGTGTATCTTTGTCAGTGCCTCAGTAGTATTTATATAATCACAGAAGTGTATCTATGTCAGTGCCTCAGTGGCATTTATATTATCACAGTAGTGTCTCTGTGTCAGTACGTCAGTGATATTTATATAATTACAGTAGTGTCTCTGTCTCAGTGCCTCAGTGGTATTTATATAATCACAGAAGTGTATCTGTGTCAGTGCCTCAGTGGTATTTATATAATTAAAGTAGTGTCTCTGTGTCAGTACCTCAGTGGTACTTATATAATTACAGTTGTGTCTCTGTGTCAGTGCCTCAGTGGTATTTCTATAATTACAGTAGTGTCTCTGTGTCAGTGCCTCAGTGGTATTTATATAATTACAGTAGTGTCTCTGTGTCAGTGCATCAATGGTATTTATATAATTACAGTAGTGTCTCTGTGTCAGTGCCTCAGAGGTATTTCTATAATCACAGTAGTATCTCTGTGTCAGTGCCTCAGTGGTATTTATATAATCACAGTAGTGTCTGTGTCAGTGCCTCAGTGGTATTTATATAATTACAGTAGTGTCTCTGTGTCAGTGCCTCTGTGTTATTTATATAATCACAGTAGTTTATCTTTGTCAGTGCCTCAGTGGTATTTATATAATTACAGTAGTGTCTCCGTGTCAGTGCCTCAGTGGTATTTATATAATTACAGTAGTGTCTACGTGTCAGTGCCTTAGTGGTATTTATATAATTACGGTAGTGTCTCTGTGTCAGTGCCTCAGTGGTATTTATATAATCACAGTAGTGTCTCTGTGTCAGTGCCTCAGTGGTATTTATATAATCACAGTAGTGTATCTTTTCCAGTGCCTCAGTGCTATTTATATAATCACAGTAGTGTATCTTTGTCAGTGCCTCAGTGGTATTTATATAATTACAGTAGTGTCTCTGTGTCAGTGCCTCAGTGGTATTTATATAATCACAGTAGAGTCAGTGCCTCAGTGGTATTTATATAATCACAGTAGTGTCAGTGCCTCAGTGGTATATATATAATCACAGTAGTGTATCATTGTCAGTGCCTCAGTGGTATTTATATAATCACAGTAGTGTCAGTGCCTCAGTGGTATTTATATAATCACAGTAGTGTATCATTGTCAGTGCCTCAGTGGTATTTATATAATCACAGTAGTGTCTCTGTGTCAGTGCCTCAGTGGTATTTATATAATCACATTAGTGTCTCTGTGTCAGTGCCTCAGTGGTATTTATATAATCACAGTAGTGTCTCTGTGTCAGTGCCTCAGTGGTATTTATATAATTACAGTAGTGTCTCTGTGTCAGTGCCTCGGTGGTATTTATATAATCACAGTAGTGTCAGTGCCTCAGTGGTATTTATATAATCACAGTAGTGTCAGTGCCTCAGTGGTATTTATATAATCACAGTAGTGTATCTTTGTCAGTGCCTCAGTGGTATTTATATAATCACAGTAGTGTTTCTGTGTCAGTGCCTCAGTGGTATTTAAATAATCACAGAAGTGTCTCTGTGTCAGTGTCTCAGTGGTATTTATATAATCACAGTAGTGTATCTTTGTCAGTGCCTCAGTGGTATTTATATACTTACAGTAGTGTCTCTGTGTCAGTGCCTCAGTGGTAATTATATAATTACAGTAGTGTCTCTGTCAGTGCCTCGGTGGTATTTATATAATCACAGTAGTGTCAGTGCCTCAGTGGTATTTATATAATCACAGTAGTGTCAGTGCCTCAGTGGTATTTATATAATCACAGTAGTGTATCTTTGTCAGTGCCTCAGTGGTATTTATATTATCACAGTAGTGTCTCTGTGTCAGTGCCTCAGTGGTATTTATATAATCACAGTAGTGTCTCTGTGTCAGTGCCTCAGTGGTATTTATATAATCACATTAGTGTCTCTCTGTCAGTGCCACAGTGGTATTTATTTAATCACAGTAGTGTATCTTTGTCAGTGCCTCAGTGGTATTTATATAATAACAGTAGTGTTTCTGTATCAGTGCCTCAGTGGTATTTATATAATCACAGTAGTGTATCTTTGTCAGTGCCTCAGTGGTATTTTTATAATTACAGTAGTGTCTCTGTGTCAGTGCCTCAGTGGTATTTATATAATCACAGTAGTGTCTCTGTGTCAGTGTCTCAGTGGTATTTATATAATCACAGTAGTGTATCTTTGTCAGTGCCTCAGTGGTATTTATATAATTACAGTAGTGTCTCTGTGTCAGTGCCTCAGTGGTATTTATATAATTACAGTAGTGTCTCTGTGTCAGTGCCTCAGTGGTATTTATATAATCACAGTAGTGTATCTGTGTCAGTGCCTCAGTGGTATTTATATAATTACAGTAGTGTCTCTGTGTCAGTGCCTCAGTGGTATTTATATAATTACAGTAGTGTCTCTGTGTCTGTGCCTCAGTGGTATTTATATAATCACAGTAATGTATCTTTGTCAGTGCCTCAGTGGTATTTAAATAATTACAGTAGTGTCTCTGTGTCAGTGCCTCAGTGGTATTTATATAATTACAGTAGTGTCTCTGTGTCAGTGCCTCAGTGGTATTTATATAATCACAGTAGTGTATCTATGTAAGTGCCTCAGTGGCATTTATATAATTACAGTAGTGTCTCTGTGTCTGTGCCTCAGTGGTATTTATATAATTACGGTAGTGTCTCTGTGTCAGTGCCTCAGTGGTATTTATATAATCACAGTAGTGTCAGTGCCTCAGTGGTATTTATATAATCACAGTAGTGTCAGTGCCTCAGTGGTATTTATATAATCACAGTAGTGTATCATTGTCAGTGCCTCAGTGGTATTTATATAATCACAGTAGTGTCTCTGTGTCAGTGCCTCAGTGGTAATTATTTAATCACAGTAGTGTCTCTGTGTGAGTACCTCAGTGGTATTTATATAATCACAGTAGTGTCTCTGTGTCAGTGCCACAGTGGTATTTATTTAATCACAGTATTGTATCTTTGTCAGTGCCTCAGTGGTATTTATATAATAACAGTAGTGTTTCTGTGTCAGTGCCTCAGTGGTATTTATATAATCACAGTAGTGTCTCTGTGTCAGTGTCTCAGTGGTATTTATATAATCACAGTAGTGTATCTTTGTCAGTGCCACAGTGGTATTTATATATAATTACAGTAGTGTCTCTGTGTCAGTGCCTCAGTGGTATTTATATAATTACAGTAGTGTCTCTGTGTCAGTGCTCAGTGGTATTTATATAATCACAGTAGTGTCAGTGCCTCAGTGGTATTTATATAATCAAAGTATTGTCAGTGCCTCAGTGGTATTTATATAATCACAGTAGTGTATCTTTGTCAGTGCCTCAGTGGTATTTTTATAATTACAGTAGTGTCTCTGTGTCAGTGCCTCAGTGGTATTTATATAATAACAGTAGTGTCTCTGTGTCAGTGTCTCAGTGGTATTTATATAATCACAGTAGTGTATCTTTGTCAGTGCCTCAGTGGTATTTATATAATTACAGTAGTGTCTCTGTGTCAGTGCCTCAGTGGTATTTATATAAATACAGTAGTGTCTCTGTGTCAGTGCCTCAGTGGTATTTATATAATCACAGTACTGTCAGTGCCTCAGTGTTATTTATATTATCACAGTAGTGTCAGTGCCTCAGTGGTATTTATATAATCACAGTAGTGTATCTTTGTCAGTGCCTCAGTGGTATTTATATAATCACAGTAGTGTCTCTGTGTCAGTGCTTAATTGGTATTTATATAATCACAGTAGTGTATCATTGTCAGTGTCTCAGTGGTATTTATATAATCACAGTAGTGTCTCTGTGTCAGTGCCTCAGTGGTAATTATTTAATCACAGTAGTGTCTCTGTGTCAGTGCCTCAGTGGTATTTATATAATCACAGTAGTGTCTCTGTGTCAGTGCCACAGTGGTTTTAATTTAATCACAGTATTGTATCTTTGTCAGTGCCTCAGTGGTATTTATATACTAACAGTAGTGTTTCTGTGTCAGTGCCTCAGTGGTATTTATATAATCACAGTAGTGTCTCTGTGTCAGTGTCTCAGTGGTATTTATATAATCACAGTAGTGTATCTTTGTCAGTGCCTCAGTGGTATTTATATAATTACAGTAGTGTCTCTGTGTCAGTGCCTCAGTGGTATTTATATAATTACAGTAGTGTCTCTGTGTCAGTGCCTCAGTGGTATTTATATAATTACAGTAGTGTCTCTGTGTCAGTGCCTCAGTGGTATTTATATAATTACAGTAGTGTCTCTGTGTCTGTGCCTCAGTGGTATTTATATAATCACAGTAATGTATCTTTGTCAGTGCCTCAGTGGTATTTATATAATTACAGTAGTGTCTCTGTGTCAGTGCCTCAGTGGTATTTATATAATTACAGTAGTGTCTCTGTGTCAGTGCCTCAGTGGTATTTATATAATCACAGTAGTGTCAGTGCCACAGTGGTATTTATATAATCACAGTAGTGTATCATTGTCAGTGCCTCAGTGGTATTTATATAATCACAGTAGTGTCTACGTGTCAGTGCCTCAGTGGTATTTATATAATTACGGTAGTGTCTCTGTGTCAGTGCCTCAGTGGTATTTATATAATCACAGTAGTGTCTCTGTGTCAGTGCCTCAGTGGTATTTATATAATCACAGTAGTGTATCTTTGTCAGTGCCTCAGTGGTATTTATATAATCACAGTAGTGTATCTTTGTCAGTGCCTCAGTGGTATTTATATAATTACAGTAGTGTCTCTGTGTCAGTGCCTCAGTGGTATTTATATAATTACAGTAGTGTCTACGTGTCAGTGCCTCAGTGGTATTTATATAATTATGGTAGTGTCTCTGTGTCAGTGCCTCAGTGGTATTTATATAATCACAGTAGTGTCTCTGTGTCAGTGCCTCAGTAGTATTTATATAATCACAGTAGTGTATCTTTGTCAGTGCCTCAGTGGTATTTATATAATCACAGTAGTGTATCTTTGTCAGTGCCTCAGTGGTATTTATATAATTACAGTAGTGTCTCTGTGTCAGTGTCTCAGTGGTATTTATATAATCACAGTAGTGTCTCTGTGTCAGTGTCTCAGTGGTATTTATATAATCACAGTAGCGTATCTTTGTCAGTGCCTCAGTGGTATTTATATAATTACAGTAGTGTCAGTGCCTCTGTGGTTTTTATATAATTACAGTAGTGTCTCTGTGTCAGTGCCTCAGTGGTATTTATATAATCACAGTAGTGTATCTTTGTCAGTGCCTCAGTGGTATTTATATAATTACAGTAGTGTCTCTGTGTCAGTGCCTCAGTGGTATTTAAATAATCACAGTAGTGTCTCTTTGTCAGTGCCACAGTGGTATTTATTTAATCACAGTAGTGTATCTTTGTCAGTGCCTCAGTGGTATTTATATAATAACAGTAGTGTTTCTGTGTCAGTGCCTCAGTGGTATTTATATAATCACAGTAGTGTATCTTTGTCAGTGCCTCAGTGGTATTTTTAAAATTACAGTAGTGTCTCTGTGTCAGTGCCTCAGTGGTATTTATATAATCACAGTAGTGTCTCTGTGTCAGTGCCTCAGTGGTATTTATATAATCACAGTAGTGTATCTTTGTCAGTGCCTCAGTGGTATTTATATAATTACAGTAGTGTCTCTGTGTCAGTGCCTCAGTGGTATTTATATAATTACAGTAGTGTCTCTGTGTCAATGCCTCAGTTGTATTTATCTAATCACAGTAGTGTATCTGTGTCATTGCCTCAGTGGTATTTATATAATTACAGTAGTGTCTCTGTGTCAGTGCCTCAGTGGTATTTATATAATCACAGTAGTGTATCTATGTAAGTGCCTCAGTGGCATTTATATAATTACAGTTGTGTCTCTGTGTCTGTGCCTCAGTGGTATTTATATAATTACGGTAGTGTCTCTGTGTCAGTACCTCAGTGGTATTTATATAATCACAGTAGTGTCAGTGCCTCAGTGGTATTTATATAATCACAGTAGTGTCAGTGCCTCAGTGGTATTTATATAATCACAGTAGTGTATCATTGTCAGTGCCTCAGTGGTATTTATATAATCACAGTAGTGTCTCTGTGTCAGTGCCTCAGTGGTATTTATATAATTACAGTAGTGTCTCTGTGTGAGTACCTCAGTGGTATTTATATAATCACAGTAGTGTCTCTGTGTCAGTGCCACAGTGGTATTTATATAATTACAGTAGTGTCTCTGTGTCAGTGCCTCAGTGGTATTTATATAATTACAGTAGTGTCTCTGTGTCAGTGCTCAGTGGTATTTATATAATCACAGTAGTGTCAGTGCCTCAGTGGTATTTATATAATCACAGTATTGTCAGTGCCTCAGTGGTATTTATATAATCACAGTAGTGTATCTTTGTCAGTGCCTCAGTGGTATTTATATAATTACAGTAGTGTCTCTGTGTCAGTGCCTCAGTGGTATTTATATAATTACAGTAGTGTCTCTGTGTCAATGCCTCAGTTGTATTTATCTAATCACAGTAGTGTATCTGTGTGAGTACCTCAGTGGTATTTATATAATCACAGTAGTGTCTCTGTGTCAGTGCCTCAGTGGTATTTATATAATCACAGTAGTGTATCTATGTAAGTGCCTCAGTGGCATTTATATAATTACATTAGTGTCTCTGTGTCTGTGCCTCAGTGGTATTTATATAATTACGGTAGTGTCTCTGTGTCAGTGCCTCAGTGGTATTTATATAATCACAGTAGTGTCAGTGCCTCAGTGGTATTTATATAATCACAGTAGTGTCAGTGCCTCAGTGGTATTTATATAATCACAGTAGTGTATCATTGTCAGTGCCTCAGTGGTATTTATATAATCACAGTAGTGTCTCTGTGTCAGTGCCTCAGTGGTAATTATTTAATCACAGTAGTGTCTCTGTGTGAGTACCTCAGTGGTATTTATATAATCACAGTAGTGTCTCTGTGTCAGTGCCACAGTGGTATTTATTTAATCACAGTATTGTATCTTTGTCAGTGCCTCAGTGGTATTTATATAATAACAGTAGTGTTTCTGTGTCAGTGCCTCAGTGGTATTTATATAATCACAGTAGTGTCTCTATGTCAGTGTCTCAGTGGTATTTATATAATCACAGTAGTGTATCTTTGTCCGTGCCACAGTGGTTTTTATATAATTACAGTAGTGTCTCTGTGTCAGTGCCTCAGTGGTATTTATATAATTACAGTAGTGTCTCTGTGTCAATGCCTCAGTTGTATTTATCTAATCACAGTAGTGTATCTGTGTCATTGCCTCAGTGGTATTTATATAATTACAGTAGTGTCTCTGTGTCAGTGCCTCAGTGGTATTTATATAATCACAGTAGTGTATCTATGTAAGTGCCTCAGTGGCATTTATATAATTACAGTTGTGTCTCTGTGTCTGTGCCTCAGTGGTATTTATATAATTACGGTAGTGTCTCTGTGTCAGTACCTCAGTGGTATTTATATAATCACAGTAGTGTCAGTGCCTCAGTGGTATTTATATAATCACAGTAGTGTCAGTGCCTCAGTGGTATTTATATAATCACAGTAGTGTATCATTGTCAGTGCCTCAGTGGTATTTATATAATCACAGTAGTGTCTCTGTGTCAGTGCCTCAGTGGTATTTATATAATTACAGTAGTGTCTCTGTGTGAGTACCTCAGTGGTATTTATATAATCACAGTAGTGTCTCTGTGTCAGTGCCACAGTGGTATTTATATAATTACAGTAGTGTCTCTGTGTCAGTGCCTCAGTGGTATTTATATAATTACAGTAGTGTCTCTGTGTCAGTGCTCAGTGGTATTTATATAATCACAGTAGTGTCAGTGCCTCAGTGGTATTTATATAATCACAGTATTGTCAGTGCCTCAGTGGTATTTATATAATCACAGTAGTGTATCTTTGTCAGTGCCTCAGTGGTATTTATATAATTACAGTAGTGTCTCTGTGTCAGTGCCTCAGTGGTATTTATATAATTACAGTAGTGTCTCTGTGTCAATGCCTCAGTTGTATTTATCTAATCACAGTAGTGTATCTGTGTGAGTACCTCAGTGGTATTTATATAATCACAGTAGTGTCTCTGTGTCAGTGCCTCAGTGGTATTTATATAATCACAGTAGTGTATCTATGTAAGTGCCTCAGTGGCATTTATATAATTACATTAGTGTCTCTGTGTCTGTGCCTCAGTGGTATTTATATAATTACGGTAGTGTCTCTGTGTCAGTGCCTCAGTGGTATTTATATAATCACAGTAGTGTCAGTGCCTCAGTGGTATTTATATAATCACAGTAGTGTCAGTGCCTCAGTGGTATTTATATAATCACAGTAGTGTATCATTGTCAGTGCCTCAGTGGTATTTATATAATCACAGTAGTGTCTCTGTGTCAGTGCCTCAGTGGTAATTATTTAATCACAGTAGTGTCTCTGTGTGAGTACCTCAGTGGTATTTATATAATCACAGTAGTGTCTCTGTGTCAGTGCCACAGTGGTATTTATTTAATCACAGTATTGTATCTTTGTCAGTGCCTCAGTGGTATTTATATAATAACAGTAGTGTTTCTGTGTCAGTGCCTCAGTGGTATTTATATAATCACAGTAGTGTCTCTATGTCAGTGTCTCAGTGGTATTTATATAATCACAGTAGTGTATCTTTGTCAGTGCCTCAGTGGTATTTTTATAATTACAGTAGTGTCTCTGTGTCAGTGCCTCAGTGGTATTTATATAATCACAGTAGTGTCTCTGTGTCAGTGTCTCAGTGGTATTTATATAATCACAGTAATGTATCTTTGTCAGTGCCTCAGTGGTATTTATATAATTACAGTAGTGTCTCTGTGTCTGTGCCTCAGTGGTAATTATATAATTACAGTAGTGTCTCTGTGTCAGTGCCTCAGTGGTATTTCTATAATTACAGTAGTGTCTCTGTGTCAGTGCCTCAGTGGTATTTATATAATCACAGTAGTGTATCTGTGTCAGTGCCTCAGTGGTATTTATATAATTACAGTAGTGTCTCTGTGTCAGTGCCTCAGTGGTATTTATATAATCACAGTAGTGTCTCTGTGTCAGTGTCTCCATGGTATTTATATAATCACAGTAGTGTATCTTTGTCAGTGCCTCAGTGGTATTTACATAATTACAGTAGTGTCTCTGTGTCAGTGCCTCAGTGGTATTTATATAATTACAGTAGTGTCTCTGTGTCAGTGCCTCAGTGGTATTTATATAATCACAGTAGTGTATCTGTGTCTGTGCCTCAGTGGTATTTATATAATCACAGTAATGTATCTTTGTCAGTGTCTCAGTGGTATTTATATAATTACAGTAGTGTCTCTGTGTCAGTGCCTCAGTGGTATTTATATAATTACAGTAGTGTCTCTGTGTCAGTGCCTCATTGGTATTTATATAATCACATTAGTGTCAGTGCCTCAGTGGTATTTATATAATCACAGTAGTGTCAGTGCCTCAGTGGTATTTATATAATCACAGTAGTTTATCATTGTCAGTGCCTCAGTGGTATTTATATAATCACAGTAGTGTCTCTGTGTCAGTGCCTCAGTGGTATTTATATAATCACAGTAGTGACTCTGTGTCAGTGCCTCAGTGGGATTTATATAATCACAGTAGTGTCTCTTTGTCAGTGCCACAGTGGTATTTATTTAATCACCGTAGTGTATCTTTGTCAGTGCCTCAGTGGTATTTATATAATAACAGTAGTATTTCTGTGTCAGTGCCTCAGTGGTATTTATATAATCACAGTAGTGTATCTTTGTCAGTGGCTCAGTGGTATTTTTATAATTACAGTAGTGTCTCTGTGTCAGTGCCTCAGTGGTATTTATATAATTACAGTAGTGCATCTGTGTCAGTGCCTCAGTGGTATTTATTTAATCACAGTATTGTATCTTTGACAGTGCCTCAGTGGTATTTATATAATTACAGTAGTGTCTCTGTGTCAGTGCCTCAGTGGTATTTATATAATTACAGTAGTGTCTCTGTGTCAGTGCCTCAGTGGTATTTATATAATCACAGTAGTGTCAGTGCCTCAGTGGTATTTATATAAGCACAGTAGTGTCAGTGCCTCAGTGGTATTTATATAATCACAGTAGTGTATCTTTGTCAGTGCCTCAGTGGTATTTATATTATCACAGTAGTGTCTCTGTGTCAGTGCCTCAGTGGTATTTATATAATTACAGTAGTGTCTCTGTGTCAGTGCCTCAGTGGTATTTATATAATTACAGTAGTGTCTCTGTTTCAGTGCCTCAGTGGTATTTATATAATCACAGTAGTGTATCTGTGTCAGTGCCTCAGTGGTATTTATATAATTACAGTAGTGTCTCTGTGTCAGTGCCTCAGTGGTATTTATATAATTACAGTAGTGTCTCTGTGTCTGTGCCTCAGTGGTATTTATATAATCACAGTAATGTATCTTTGTCAGTGTCTCAGTGGTATTTATATAATTACAGTAGTGTCTCTGTGTCAGTGCCTCAGTGGTATTTATATAATTACAGTAGTGTCTCTGTGTCAGTGCCTCAGTGGTATTTCTATAATCACAGTAGTGTCAGTGCGTCAGTGGTATTTATATAATCACAGAAGTGTCAGTGCCTCAGTGGTATTTATATAATCACAGTAGTGTATCATTGTCAGTGCTTCAGTGGTATTTATATAATCACAGTAGTGTCTCTGTGTCAGTGCCTCAGTGGTATTTATATAATCACAGTAGTGTCAGTGCCTCAGTGGTTTTTATATGATTACAGCAGTGTCTCTGTGTCAGTGTCTCAGTGGAATTTATATAATCACAGTATTGTATCTTTGTCAGTGCCTCAGTGGTATTTATATAATCACAGTAGTGTCAGTGCCTCAGTGGTTTTTATATGATTACAGTAGTGTCTCTGTGTCAGTGCCTCAGTGGTATTTATATAATCACAGTAGTGTATCTTTGTCAGTGCCTCAGTGGTATTTATATAATTACAGTAGTGTCTCTGTGTCAGTGCCTCAGTGGTATTTCTATAATTACAGTAGTGTCTCTGTGTCAGTGCCTCAGTGGTATTTATATAATCACAGTAGTGTATCTGTGTCAGTGCCTCAGTGGTATTTATATAATTACAGTAGTGTCTCTGTGTCAGTGCCTCAGTGGTATTTATATAATCACAGTATTGTCTCTGTGTCAGTGCCTCAGTGGTATTTATATAATCACAGTAATATCTCTGTGTCAGTGTCTCAGTGGTATTTATATAATCACAGTAGTGTATCTGTGTCAGTGCCTCAGTGGTATTTATATAATTACAGTAGTGTCTCTGTGTCAGTGCCACAGTGGTATTTATATAATTACAGTAGTGTCTCTGTGTCAGTGCCTCAGTGGTATTTATATAATCACAGTAATGTATCTTCGTCAGTGCCTCAGTGGTATTTATATAATTACAGTAGTGTCTCTGTGTCAGTGCCTCAGTGGTATTTATATAATCACAGTAGTGTCTCAGTGTCAGTGCCTCAGTGGTATTTATATAATCACAGTAATGTCTCTGTGTCAGTGTCTCAGTGGTATTTATATAATGACAGTAGTGTATCTTTGTCAGTGCCTCAGTGGTATTTATATAATTACAGTAGTGTCAGTGCCTCAGTGGTTTTTATATGATTACAGTAGTGTCTCTGTGCCAGTGCCTCAAGGGTATTTATATAATCACAGTAGTGTATCTTTGTCAGTGCCTCAGTGGTATTTATATAATTACAGCAGTGTCTCTGTGTCAGTTCCTTAGTGGTATTTATATAATCACAGTAGTGTCTCTGTGTCAGTGCCTCAGTGGTATTTATATAATCACAGTAGTGTATCTTTGTCAGTGCCTCAGTGGTATTTATATAATCACAGTAGTGTATCTATGTCAGTGCCTCAGTGGCATTTATATTATCACAGTAGTGTCTCTGTGTCAGTACGTCAGTGGTACTTATATAATTACAGTAGTGTCTCTGTGTCAGTGCCTCAGTGGTATTTATATAATCACAGAAGTGTATCTGTGTCAGTGCCTCAGTGGTATTTATATAATTACAGTAGTGTCTCTGTGTCAGTACCTCAGTGGTACTTATATAATTACAGTTGTGTCTCTGTGTCAGTGCCTCAGTGGTATTTCTATAATTACAGTAGTGTCTCTGTGTCAGTGCATCAGTGGTATTTATATAATTACAGTAGTGTCTCTGTGTCAGTGCCTCAGAGGTATTTCTATAATCACAGTAGTATCTCTGTGTCAGTGCCTCAGTGGTATTTATATAATCACAGTAGTGTCTGTGTCAGTGCCTCAGTGGTATTTATATAATTACAGTAGTGTCTCTGTGTCAGTGCCTCTGTGTTATTTATATAATCACAGTAGTTTATCTTTGTCAGTGCCTCAGTGGTATTTATATAATTACAGTAGTGTCCCCGTGTCAGTGCCTCAGTGGTATTTATATAATTACAGTAGTGTCAGTGCCTCAGTGGTATTTATATAATCACAGTAGTGTATCTTTGTCAGTGCCTCAGTGGTATTTTTATAATTACAGTAGTGTCTCTGTGTCAGTGCCTCAGTGGTATTTATATAATCACAGTAGTGTCTCTGTGTCAGTGTCTCAGTGGTATTTATATAATCACAGTAATGTATCTTTGTCAGTGCCTCAGTGGTATTTATATAATTACAGTAGTGTCTCTGTGTCTGTGCCTCAGTGGTATTTATATAATTACAGTAGTGTCTCTGTGTCAGTGCCTCAGTGGTATTTCTATAATTACAGTAGTGTCTCTGTGTCAGTGCCTCAGTGGTATTTATATAATCACAGTAGTGTCTCTGTGTCAGTGCCTCAGTGGTATTTATATAATTACAGTAGTGTCTCTGTGTCAGTGCCTCAGTGGTATTTATATAATCACAGTAGTGTCTCTGTGTCAGTGTCTCCATGGTATTTATATAATCACAGTAGTGTATCTTTGTCAGTGCCTCAGTGGTATTTACATAATTACAGTAGTGTCTCTGTGTCAGTGCCTCAGTGGTATTTATATAATTACAGTAGTGTCTCTGTGTCAGTGCCTCAGTGGTATTTATATAATCACAGTAGTGTATCTGTGTCTGTGCCTCAGTGGTATTTATATAATCACAGTAATGTATCTTTGTCAGTGCCTCAGTGGTATTTATATAATTACAGTAGTGTCTCTGTGTCAGTGCCTCAGTGGTATTTATATAATTACAGTAGTGTCTCTGTGTCAGTGCCTCATTGGTATTTATATAATCACATTAGTGTCAGTGCCTCAGTGGTATTTATATAATCACAGTAGTGTCAGTGCCTCAGTGGTATTTATATAATCACAGTAGTCTATCATTGTCAGTGCCTCAGTGGTATTTATATAATCACAGTAGTGTTTCTGTGTCAGTGCCTCAGTGGTATTTATATAATCACAGTAGTGACTCTGTGTCAGTGCCTCAGTGGGATTTATATAATCACAGTAGTGTCTCTTTGTCAGTGCCACAGTGGTATTTATTTAATCACCGTAGTGTATCTTTGTCAGTGCCTCAGTGGTATTTATATAATAACAGTAGTATTTCTGTGTCAGTGCCTCAGTGGTATTTATATAATCACAGTAGTGTATCTTTGTCAGTGCCTCAGTGGTATTTTTATAATTACAGTAGTGTCTCTGTGTCAGTGCCTCAGTGGTATTTATATAATTACAGTAGTGTATCTGTGTCAGTGCCTCAGTGGTATTTATTTAATCACAGTATTGTATCTTTGACAGTGCCTCAGTGGTATTTATATAATTACAGTAGTGTCTCTGTGTCAGTGCCTCAGTGGTATTTATATAATTACAGTAGTGTCTCTGTGTCAGTGCCTCAGTGGTATTTATATAATCACAGTAGTGTCAGTGCCTCAGTGGTATTTATATAATCACAGTAGTGTCAGTGCCTCAGTGGTATTTATATAATCACAGTAGTGTATCTTTGTCAGTGCCTCAGTGGTATTTATATTATCACAGTAGTGTCTCTGTGTCAGTGCCTCAGTGGTATTTATATAATTACAGTAGTGTCTCTGTGTCAGTGCCTCAGTGGTATTTATATAATTACAGTAGTGTCTCTGTTTCAGTGCCTCAGTGGTATTTATATAATCACAGTAGTGTATCTGTGTCAGTGCCTCAGTGGTATTTATATAATTACAGTAGTGTCTCTGTGTCAGTGCCTCAGTGGTATTTATATAATTACAGTAGTGTCTCTGTGTCTGTGCCTCAGTGGTATTTATATAATCACAGTAATGTATCTTTGTCAGTGCCTCAGTGGTATTTATATAATTACAGTAGTGTCTCTGTGTCAGTGCCTCAGTGGTATTTATATAATTACAGTAGTGTCTCTGTGTCAGTGCCTCAGTGGTATTTCTATAATCACAGTAGTGTCAGTGCGTCAGTGGTATTTATATAATCACAGAAGTGTCAGTGCCTCAGTGGTATTTATATAATCACAGTAGTGTATCATTGTCAGTGCTTCAGTGGTATTTATATAATCACAGTAGTGTCAGTGCCTCAGTGGTTTTTATATGATTACAGCAGTGTCTCTGTGTCAGTGTCTCAGTGGAATTTATATAATCACAGTATTGTATCTTTGTCAGTGCCTCAGTGGTATTTATATAATCACAGTAGTGTCAGTGCCTCAGTGGTTTTTATATGATTACAGTAGTGTCTCTGTGTCAGTGCCTCAGTGGTATTTATATAATCACAGTAGTGTGTCTTTGTCAGTGCCTCAGTGGTATTTATATAATTACAGTAGTGTCTCTGTGTCAGTGCCTCAGTGGTATTTCTATAATTACAGTAGTGTCTCTGTGTCAGTGCCTCAGTGGTATTTATATAATCACAGTAGTGTATCTGTGTCAGTGCCTCAGTGGTATTTATATAATTACAGTAGTGTCTCTGTGTCAGTGCCTCAGTGGTATTTATATAATCACAGTAGTGTCTCTGTGTCAGTGCCTCAGTGGTATTTATATAATCACAGTAATATCTCTGTGTCAGTGTCTCAGTGGTATTTATATAATCACAGTAGTGTATCTGTGTCAGTGCCTCAGTGGTATTTATATAATTACAGTAGTGTCTCTGTGTCAGTGCCACAGTGGTATTTATATAATTACAGTAGTGTCTCTGTGTCAGTGCCTCAGTGGTATTTATATAATCACAGTAATGTATCTTTGTCAGTGCCTCAGTGGTATTTATATAATTACAGTAGTGTCTCTGTGTCAGTGCCTCAGTGGTATTTATATAATCACAGTAGTGTCTCAGTGTCAGTGCCTCAGTGGTATTTATATAATCACAGTAATGTCTCTGTGTCAGTGTCTCAGTGGTATTTATATAATGACAGTAGTGTATCTTTGTCAGTGCCTCAGTGGTATTTATATAATTACAGTAGTGTCAGTGCCTCAGTGGTTTTTATATGATTACAGTAGCGTCTCTGTGTCAGTGCCTCAAGGGTATTTATATAATCACAGTAGTGTATCTTTGTCAGTGCCTCAGTGGTATTTATATAATTACAGCAGTGTCTCTGTGTCAGTTCCTCAGTGGTATTTATATAATCACAGTAGTGTCTCTGTGTCAGTGCCTCAGTGGTATTTATATAATCACAGTAGTGTATCTTTGTCAGTGCCTCAGTGGTATTTATATAATCACAGTAGTGTATCTATGTCAGTGCCTCAGTGGCATTTATATTATCACAGTAGTGTCTCTGTGTCAGTACGTCAGTGGTACTTATATAATTACAGTAGTGTCTCTGTGTCAGTGCCTCAGTGGTATTTATATAATCACAGAAGTGTATCTGTGTCAGTGCCTCAGTGGTATTTATATAATTACAGTAGTGTCTCTGTGTCAGTACCTCAGTGGTACTTATATAATTACAGTTGTGTCTCTGTGTCAGTGCCTCAGTGGTATTTCTATAATTACAGTAGTGTCTCTGTGTCAGTGCCTCAGTGGTATTTATATAATTAAAGTAGTGTCTCTGTGTCAGTGCATCAGTGGTATTTATATAATTACAGTAGTGTCTCTGTGTCAGTGCCTCAGAGGTATTTCTATAATCACAGTAGTATCTCTGTGTCAGTGCCTCAGTGGTATTTATATAATCACAGTAGTGTCTGTGTCAGTGCCTCAGTGGTATTTATATAATTACAGTAGTGTCTCTGTGTCAGTGCCTCTGTGTTATTTATATAATCACAGTAGTTTATCTTTGTCAGTGCCTCAGTGGTATTTATATAATTACAGTAGTGTCTCCGTGTCAGTGCCTCAGTGGTATTTATATAATTACAGTAGTGTCTACGTGTCAGTGCCTTAGTGGTATTTGTATAATTACGGTAGTGTCTCTGTGTCAGTGCCTCAGTGGTATTTATATAATCACAGTAGTGTCTCTGTGTCAGTGCCTCAGTGGTATTTATATAATCACAGTAGTGTATCTTTGTCAGTGCCTCAGTGGTATTTATATAATCACAGTAGTGTATCTTTGTCAGTGCCTCAGTGGTATTTATATAATTACAGTAGTGTCTCTGTGTCAGTGCCTCAGTGGTATTTATATAATCACAGTAGAGTCAGTGCCTCAGTGGTATTTATATAATCACAGTAGTGTCAATGCCTCAGTGGTATTTATATAATCACAGTAGTGTATCATTGTCAGTGCCTCAGTGGTATTTATATAATCACAGTAGTGTCAGTGCCTCAGTGGTATTTATATAATCACAGTAGTGTATCATTGTCAGTGCCTCAGTGGTATTTATATAATCACAGTAGTGTCTCTGTGTCAGTGCCTCAGTGGTATTTATATAATCACATTAGTGTCTCTGTGTCAGTGCCTCAGTGGTATTTATATAATCACAGTAGTGTCTCTGTGTCAGTGCCACAGTGGTATTTATTTAATCACAGTATTGTATCTTTGACAGTGCCTCAGTGGTATTTATATAATAACAGTAGTGTTTCTGTGTCAGTGCCTCAGTGGTATTTAAATAATCACAGAAGTGTCTCTGTGTCAGTGTCTCAGTGGTATTTATATAATCACAGTAGTGTATCTTTGTCAGTGCCTCAGTGGTATTTATATAATTACAGTAGTGTCTCTGTGTCAGTGCCTCAGTGGTATTTATATAATTACAGTAGTGTCTCTGTGTCAGTGCCTCAGTGGTATTTATATAATCACAGTAGTGTCAGTGCCTCAGTGGTATTTATATAATCACAGTAGTGTCAGTGCCTCAGTGGTATTTATATAATCACAGTAGTGTATCTTTGTCAGTGCCTCAGTGGTATTTATATTATCACAGTAGTGTCTCTGTGTCAGTGCCTCAGTGGTATTTATATAATCACAGTAGTGTCTCTGTGTCAGTGCCTCAGTGGTATTTATATAATCACATTAGTGTCTCTCTGTCAGTGCCACAGTGGTATTTATTTAATCACAGTAGTGTATCTTTGTCAGTGCCTCAGTGGTATTTATATAATAACAGTAGTGTTTCTGTATCAGTGCCTCAGTGGTATTTATATAATCACAGTAGTGTATCTTTGTCAGTGCCTCAGTGGTATTTTTATAATTACAGTAGTGTCTCTGTGTCAGTGCCTCAGTGGTATTTATATAATCACAGTAGTGTCTCTGTGTCAGTGTCTCAGAGGTATTTATATAATCACAGTAGTGTATCTTTGTCAGTGCCTCAGTGGTATTTATATAATTACAGTAGTGTCTCTGTGGCAGTGCCTCAGTGGTATTTATATAATTACAGTAGTGTCTCTGTGTCAGTGCCTCAGTGGTATTTATATAATCACAGTAGTGTATCTGTGTCAGTGCCTCAGTGGTATTTATATAATTACAGTAGTGTCTCTGTGTCAGTGCCTCAGTGGTATTTATATAATTACAGTAGTGTCTCTGTGTCTGTGCCTCAGTGGTATTTATATAATCACAGTAATGTATCTTTGTCAGTGCCTCAGTGGTATTTATATAATTACAGTAGTGTCTCTGTGTCAGTGCCTCAGTGGTATTTATATAATTACAGTAGTGTCTCTGTGTCAGTGCCTCAGTGGTATTTCTATAATCACAGTAGTGTCAGTGCTTCAGTGGTATTTATATAATCACAGAAGTGTCAGTGCGTCAGTGGTATTTATATAATCACAGTAGTGTATCATTGTCAGTGCCTCAGTGGTATTTATATAATCACAGTAGTGTCTCTGTGTCAGTGCCTCAGTGGTATTTATATAATCACAGTAGTGTCAGTGCCTCAGTGGTTTTTATATTATTACAGCAGTGTCTCTGTGTCAGTGCCTCATTGGTATTTATATAATCACAGTAATGTCTCTGTGTCAGTGTCTCAGTGGAATTTATATAATCACAGTATTGTATCTTTGTCAGTGCCTCAGTGGTATTTATATAATTACAGTAGTGTCAGTGCCTCAGTGGTTTTTATATGATTACAGTAGTGTCTCTGTGTCAGTGCCTCAGTGGTATTTATATAATCACAGTAGTGTATCTTTGTCAGTGCCTCAGTGGTATTTATATAATTACAGTAGTGTCTCTGTGTCAGTGCCTCAGTGGTATTTCTATAATTACAGTAGTGTCTCTGTGTCAGTGCCTCAGTGGTATTTATATAATCACAGTAGTGTATCTGTGTCAGTGCCTCAGTGGTATTTATATAATTACAGTAGTGTCTCTGTGTCAGTGCCTCAGTGGTATTTATATAATTACAGTAGTGTCTCTGTGTCAGTGCCTCAGTGGTATTTATATAATCACAGTAATGTATCTTTGTCAGTGCCTCAGTGGTATTTATATAATTACAGTAGTGTCTCTGTGTCAGTGCCTCAGTGGTATTTATATAATCACAGTAGTGTCTCTGTGTCAGTGCCTCAGTGGTATTTATATAATCACAGTAATGTCTCTGTGTCAGTGTCTCAGTGGTATTTATATAATCACAGTAGTGTATCTGTGTCAGTGCCTCAGTGGTATTTATATAATTACAGTAGTGTCTCTGTGTCAGTGCCACAGTGGTATTTATATAATTACAGTAGTGTCTCTGTGTCAGTGCCTCAGTGGTATTTATATAATCACAGTAATGTATCTTTGTCAGTGCCTCAGTGGTATTTATATAATTACAGTAGTGTCTCTGTGTCAGTGCCTCAGTGGTATTTATATAATCACAGTAGTGTCTCAGTGTCAGTGCCTCAGTGGTATTTATATAATCACAGTAATGTCTCTGTGTCAGTGTCTCAGTGGTATTTATATAATGACAGTAGTGTATCTTTGTCAGTGCCTCAGTGGTATTTATATAATTACAGTAGTGTCAGTGCCTCAGTGGTTTTTATATGATTACAGTAGTGTCTCTGTGTCAGTGCCTCAATGGTATTTATATAATCACAGTAGTGTATCTTTGTCAGTGCCTCAGTGGTATTTATATAATTACAGCAGTGTCTCTGTGTCAGTTCCTCAGTGGTATTTATATAATCACAGTAGTGTCTCTGTGTCAGTGCCTCAGTGGTATTTATATAATCACAGTAGTGTATCTTTGTCAGTGCCTCAGTGGTATTTATATAATCACAGTAGTGTATCTATGTCAGTGCCTCAGTGGCATTTATATTATTACAGTAGTGTCTCTGTGTCAGTACGTCAGTGGTATTTATATAATTACAGTAGTGTCTCTGTGTCAGTGCCTCAGTGGTATTTATATAATCACAGAAGTGTATCTGTGTCAGTGCCTCAGTGGTATTTATATAATTACAGTAGTGTCTCTGTGTCAGTACCTCAGTGGTACTTTAATAATTACAGTTATGTCTCTGTGTCAGTGCCTCAGTGGTATTTCTATAATTACAGTAGTGTCTCTGTGTCAGTGCCTCAGTGGTATTTATATAATTACAGTAGTGTCTCTATGTCAGTGCATCAGTGGTATTTATATAATTACAGTAGTGTCTCTGTGTCAGTGCCTCAGAGGTATTTCTATAATCACAGTAGTATCTCTGTGTCAGTGCCTCAGTGGTATTTATATAATCACAGTAGTGTCTGTGTCAGTGCCTCAGTGGTATTTATATAATTACAGTAGTGTCTCTGTGTCAGTGCCTCTGTGTTATTTATATAATCACAGTAGTTTATCTTTGTCAGTGCCTCAGTGGTATTTATATAATTACAGTAGTGTCTCCGTGTCAGTGCCTCAGTGGTATTTATATAATTACAGTAGTGTCTACGTGTCAGTGCCTTAGTGGTATTTATATAATTACAGTAGTGTCTCTGTGTCAGTGCCTCAGTGGTATTTATATAATCACAGTAGTGTCTCTGTGTCAGTGCCTCAGTGGTATTTATATAATCACAGTAGTGTATCTTTGTCAGTGCCTCAGTGGTATTTATATAATCACAGTAGTGTATCTTTGTCAGTGCCTCAGTGGTATTTATATAATTACAATAGTGTCTCTGTGTCAGTGCCTCAGTGGTATTTATATAATCACAGTAGAGTCTCTATGTCAGTGTCTCAGTGGTATTTATATAATCACAGTAGTGTATCTTTGTCAGTGCCTCAGTGGTATTTATATAATTACAGTAGTGTCAGTGCCTCAGGGGTTTTTATATAATTACAGTAGTGTCTCTGTGTCAGTGCCTCAGTGGTATTTATATAATCACAGTAGTGTCTCTCTGTCAGTGCCACAGTGGTATTTATTTAATAACAGTAGTGTATCTTTGTCAGTGCCTCTGTGGTATTTATATAATCACAGTAGTGTCTCTCTGTCAGTGCCACAGTGGTATTTATTTAATAACAGTAGTGTATCTTTGTCAGTGCCTCTGTGGTATTTATATAATAACAGTAGTGTTTCTGTATCAGTGCCTCAGTGGTATTTATATAATCACAGTGGTGTATCTTTGTCAGTGCCTCAGTGGTATTTTTATAATTACAGTAGTGTCTCTGTGTCAGTGCCTCAGTGGTATTTATATAATCACAGTAGTGTCTCTGTGTCAGTGTCTCAGTGGTATTTATATAATCACAGTAGTGTATCTTTGTCAGTGCCTCAGTGGTATTTATATAATTACAGTAGTGTCTCTGTGTCTGTGCCTCAGTGGTATTTATATAATCACAGTAATGTATCTTTGTCAGTGCCTCAGTGGTATTTCTATAATTACAGTTGTGCCTCTGTGTCAGTGCCTCAGTGGTATTTATATAATCACAGTAGTGTATCTGTGTCAGTGTCTCAGTGGTATTTATATAATTACAGTAGTGTCTCTGTGTCAGTGCCTCAGTGGTATTTATATAATTACAGTAGTGTCTCTGTGTCTGTGCCTCAGTGGTATTTATATAATCACAGTAATGTATCTTTGTCAGTGCCTCAGTGGTATTTATATAATTACAGTAGTGTCTCTGTGTCAGTGCCTCAGTGGTATTTATATAATTACAGTAGTGTCTCTGTGTCAGTGCCTCAGTGGTATTTATATAATCACAGTAGTGTCAGTGCCTCAGTGGTATTTATATAATCACAGTAGTGTCAGTGCCTCAGTGGTATTTATATAATCACAGTAGTGTATCTGTGTCAGTGTCTCAGTGGTATTTATATAATTACAGTAGTGTCTCTGTGTCAGTGCCTCAGTGGTATTTATATAATTACAGTAGTGTCTCTGTGTCTGTGCCTCAGTGGTATTTATATAATCACAGTAATGTATCTTTGTCAGTGCCTCAGTGGTATTTATATAATTACAGTAGTGTTTCTGTGTCAGTGCCTCAGTGGTATTTATATAATCACAGTAGTGTCTCTGTGTCAGTGCCTCAGTGGTATTTATATAATCACAGTAGTGTCTCTGTGTCAATGCCTCAGTTGTATTTATATAATCACAGTAGTGTATCTGTGTCATTGCCTCAGTGGTATTTATATAATTACAGTAGTGTCTCTGGGTCAGTGCCTCAGTGGTATTTATACAATCACAGTAGTGTATCTATGTCAGTGCCTCAGTGGTATTTAATATAATCACAGTAGTGTCAGTGCCTCAGTGGTATTTATATAATCACAGTAGTGTCAGAGCCTCAGTGTTATTTATATAATCACAGTAGTGTATCATTGTCAGTGCCTCAGTGGTATTTATATAATCACAGTAGTGTCTCTGTGTCAGTGCCTCAATGGTAATTATTTAATCACAGTAGTGTCTCTGTGTCAGTGCCTCAGTGGTATTTATATAATCACAGTAGTGTCTCTGTGTTAGTGCCACAGTGGTATTTATTTAATCACAGTATTGTATCTTTGTCAGTGCCTCAGTGGTATTTATATAATAACAGTAGTGTTTCTGTGTCAGTGCCTCAGTGGTATTTATATAATCACAGTAGTGTCTCTGTGTCAGTGTCTCAGTGGTATTTATATAATCACAGTAGTGTATCTTTGTCAGTGCCTCAGTGGTATTTATATAATTACAGTAGTGTCTCTGTGTCAGTGCCTCAGTGGTATTTATATAATTACAGTAGTGTCTCTGTGTCAGTGCCTCAGTGGTATTTATATAATCACAGTAGTGTCAGTGCCTCAGTGGTATTTATATAATCACAGTATTGTCAGTGCCTCAGTGGTATTTATATAATCACAGTAGTGTATCTATGTCAGTGCCTCAGTGGTATTTATATAATCACAGTAGTGTCTCTGTGTCAGTGCCTCAGTGGTATTTATATAATCACAGTAGTGTCTCTGTGTCAGTGCCTCAGTGGTATTTATATAATCACAGTAGTGTCTCTCTGTCAGTGCCACAGTGGTATTTATTTAATAACAGTAGTGTATCTTTGTCAGTGCCTCTGTGGTATTTATATAATAACAGTAGTGTTTCTGTATCAGTGCCTCAGTGGTATTTATATAATCACAGTGGTGTATCTTTGTCAGTGCCTCAGTGGTATTTTTATATTTACAGTAGTGTCTCTGTGTCAGTGCCTCAGTGGTATTTATATAATCACAGTAGTGTCTCTGTGTCAGTGTCTCAGTGGTATTTATATAATCACAGTAGTGTATCTTTGTCAGTGCCTCAGTGGTATTTATATAATTACAGTAGTGTCTCTGTGTCTGTGCCTCAGTGGTATTTATATAATCACAGTAATGTATCTTTGTCAGTGCCTCAGTGGTGTTTATATAATTACAGTAGTGTCTCTGTGTCAGTGCCTCAGTGGTATTTATATAATTTCAGTAGTGTCTCTGTGTCAGTCCCTCAGTGGTATTTACATAATCACAGTAGTGTCAGAGACTCAGTGGTATTTATATAATCACAGAAGTGTCAGTGCCTCAGTGGTATTTATATAATCACAGCAGTGTATCATTGTCAGTGCCTCAGTGGTATTTATATAATCACAGTAGTGTCTCTGTGTCAGTGCCTCAGTGGTATTTATATAATCACAGTAGTGTCAGTGCCTCAGTGGTTTTTATATGATTTCAGTAGTGTCTCTGTGTCAGTGCCTCTGTGATATTTATATAATCACAGTAATGTATCTTTGTCAGTGCCTCAGTGGTATTTATATAATTACAGTTGTGTCTCTGTGTCTGTGCCTCAGTGGTATTTATATAATCACAGTAGTGTCTCTGTGTCAGTGCCTCATTGGTATTTATATAATCACAGTAATGTCTCTGTGTCAGTGTCTCAGTGGAATTTATATAATCACAGTAGTTTATCTTTGTCAGTGCCTCAGTGGTATTTATATAATTACAGTAGTGTCCGTGCCTCAGTGGATTTTATGTGATTACAGTAGTGTCTCTGTGTCAGTGCCTCAGTGGTATTTATATAATCACAGTAGTGTATCTTTGTCAGTGCCTCAGTGGTATTTATATAATTACATTAGTGTCTCTGTGTCAGTGCCTCAGTGGTATATATAAAATTACAGTAGTGTCTCTGTGTCAGTGCCTCAGTGGTATTTCTATAATTACAGTTGTGCCTCTGTGTCAGTGCCTCAGTGGTATTTATATAATCACAGTAGTGTATCTGTGTCAGTGTCTCAGTGGTATTTATATAATTACAGTAGTGTCTCTGTGTCAGTGCCTCAGTGGTATTTATATAATTACAGTAGTGTCTCTGTGTCTGTGCCTCAGTGGTATTTATATAATCACAGTAATGTATCTTTGTCAGTGCCTCAGTGGTATTTATATAATTACAGTAGTGTCTCTGTGTCAGTGCCTCAGTGGTATTTATATAATTACAGTAGTGTCTCTGTGTCAGTGCCTCAGTGGTATTTATATAATCACAGTAGTGTATCTTTGTCAGTGCCTCAGTGGTATTTATATAATCACAGTAGTGTCTCTGTGTCAGTGTTTAATTGGTATTTATATAATCACAGTAGTGTATCATTGTCAGTGTCTCAGTGGTATTTATATAATCACAGTAGTGTCTCTGTGTCAGTGCCTCAGTGGTAATTATTTAATCACAGTAGTGTCCCTGTGTCAGTGCCTCAGTGGTATTTATATAATCACAGTAGTGTCTCTGTGTCAGTGCCACAGTGGTTTTAATTTAATCACAGTATTGTATCTTTGTCAGTGCCTCAGTGGTATTTATATACTAACAGTAGTGTTTCTGTGTCAGTGCCTCAGTGGTATTTATATAATCACAGTAGTGTCTCTGTGTCAGTGTCTCAGTGGTATTTATATAATCACAGTAGTGTATCTTTGTCAGTGCCTCAGTGGTATTTATATAATTACAGTAGTGTCTCTGTGTCAGTGCCTCAGTGGTATTTATATAATCACAGTAGTGTATCTATGTCAGTGCCTCTGTGGCATTTATATAATTACAGTAGTGTCTCTGTGTCTGTGCCTCAGTGGTATTTATATAATTACGGTAGTGTCTCTGTGTCAGTGCCTCAGTGGTATTTATATACTCACAGTAGTGTCTCTGTGTCAGTGCCTCAGTGGTATTTATATAATCACAGTATTGTATCTTTGTCAGTGCCTCAGTGGTATTTATATAATCACAGTAGTGTATCTTTGTCAGTGCCTCAGTGGTATTTATATAATTACAGTAGTGTCTCTGTGTCAGTGCCTCAGCTGTATTTATTTAATCACAGTAGAGTCTCTGTGTCAGTGTCTCAGTGGTATTTATATACTCACAGTAGTGTATCTTTGTCAGTGCCTCAGTGGTATTTATATAATTACAGTAGTTTCTCTGTGTCAGTGCCTCAGTGGTATTTATATAATCACAGTAGTGTATCTATGTCAGTGCCTCAGTGGCATTTATATAATTACAGTAGTGTCTCTGTGTCAGTGCCTCAGTGGTATTTATATAATTACAGTAGTGTCTCTGTGTCAGTGCCTCAGTGGTATTTATATAATCACAGTAGTGTATCTTTGTCAGTGCCTCAGTGGTATTTATATAATCACAGTAGTGTATCTGTGTCAGTGCCTCAGTGGTATTTATATAATTACAGTAGTGTCTCTGTGTCAGTGCCTCAGTGGTATTTATATAATTACCATTGTGTCTCTGTGTCAGTGCCTCTGTGTTATTTATATAATCACAGTAGTTTATCTTTGTCAGTGCCTCAGTGGTATTTATATAATTACAGTAGTGTCTCCGTGTCAGTGCCTCAGTGGTATTTATATAATTACAGTAGTGTCTACGTGTCAGTGCCTTAGTGGTATTTATATAATTACGGTAGTGTCTCTGTGTCAGTGCCTCAGTGGTATTTATATAATCACAGTAGTGTATCTTTGTCAGTGCCTCAGTGGTATTTATATAATCACAGTAGTGTATCTTTGTCAGTGCCTCAGTGGTATTTATATAATTACAGTAGTGTCTCTGTGTCAGTGCCTCAGTGGTTTTTATATAATCACAGTAGAGTCAGTGCCTCAGTGGTATTTATATAATTACAGTAGTGTCTCTGTGTCAGTGCCTCAGTGGTATTTATATAATCACAGTAGTGTATCTTTGTCAGTGCCTCAGTGGTATTTATATAATCACAGTAGTGTCTCTGTGTCAGTGTTTAATTGGTATTTATATAATCACAGTAGTGTATCATTGTCAGTGTCTCAGTGGTATTTATATAATCACAGTAGTGTCTCTGTGTCAGTGCCTCAGTGGTAATTATTTAATCACAGTAGTGTCTCTGTGTCAGTGCCTCAGTGGTATTTATATAATCACAGTAGTGTCTCTGTGTCAGTGCCACAGTGGTTTTAATTTAATCACAGTATTGTATCTTTGTCAGTGCCTCAGTGGTATTTATATACTAACAGTAGAGTTTCTGTGTCAGTGCCTCAGTGGTATTTATATAATCACAGTAGTGTCTCTGTGTCAGTGTCTCAGTGGTATTTATATAATCACAGTAGTGTATCTTTGTCAGTGCCTCAGTGGTATTTATATAATTACAGTAGTGTCTCTGTGTCAGTGCCTCAGTGGTATTTATATAATCACAGTAGTGTATCTATGTCAGTGCCTCTGTGGCATTTATATAATTACAGTAGTGTCTCTGTGTCTGTGCCTCAGTGGTATTTATATAATTACGGTAGTGTCTCTGTGTCAGTGCCTCAGTGGTATTTATATACTCACAGTAGTGTCTCTGTGTCAGTGCCTCAGTGGTATTTATATAATCACAGTAGTGTATCTTTGTCAGTGCCTCAGTGGTATTTATATAATCACAGTAGTGTATCTTTGTCAGTGCCTCAGTGGTATTTATATAATTACAGTAGTGTCTCTGTGTCAGTGCCTCAGCTGTATTTATTTAATCACAGTAGAGTCTCTGTGTCAGTGTCTCAGTGGTATTTATATACTCACAGTAGTGTATCTTTGTCAGTGCCTCAGTGGTATTTATATAATTACAGTAGTTTCTCTGTGTCAGTGCCTCAGTGGTATTTATATAATCACAGTAGTGTATCTATGTCAGTGCCTCAGTGGCATTTATATAATTACAGTAGTGTCTCTGTGTCAGTGCCTCAGTGGTATTTATATAATTACAGTAGTGTCTCTGTGTCAGTGCCTCAGTGGTATTTATATAATCACAGTAGTGTATCTTTGTCAGTGCCTCAGTGGTATTTATATAATCACAGTAGTGTATCTGTGTCAGTGCCTCAGTGGTATTTATATAATTACAGTAGTGTCTCTGTGTCAGTGCCTCAGTGGTATTTATATAATTACCATTGTGTCTCTGTGTCAGTGCCTCTGTGTTATTTATATAATCACAGTAGTTTATCTTTGTCAGTGCCTCAGTGGTATTTATATAATTACAGTAGTGTCTCCGTGTCAGTGCCTCAGTGGTATTTATATAATTACAGTAGTGTCTACGTGTCAGTGCCTTAGTGGTATTTATATAATTACGGTAGTGTCTCTGTGTCAGTGCCTCAGTGGTATTTATATAATCACAGTAGTGTATCTTTGTCAGTGCCTCAGTGGTATTTATATAATCACAGTAGTGTATCTTTGTCAGTGCCTCAGTGGTATTTATATAATTACAGTAGTGTCTCTGTGTCAGTGCCTCAGTGGTTTTTATATAATCACAGTAGAGTCAGTGCCTCAGTGGTATTTATATAATCAGAGTAGTGTATCACTGTCAGTGCCTCAGTGGTATTTATATAATCACAGTAGTGTCAGTGCCTCAGTGGTATTTATATAATCACAGTACTGTCAGTGCCTCAGTGTTATTTATATTATCACAGTAGTGTCAGTGCCTCAGTGGTATTTATATAATCACAGTAGTGTATCTTTGTCAGTGCCTCAGTGGTATTTATATAATCACAGTAGTGTCTCTGTGTCAGTGCTTAATTGGTATTTATATAATCACAGTAGTGTATCATTGTCAGTGTCTCAGTGGTATTTATATAATCACAGTAGTGTCTCTGTGTCAGTGCCTCAGTGGTAATTATTTAATCACAGTAGTGTCTCTGTGTCAGTGCCTCAGTGGTATTTATATAATCACAGTAGTGTCTCTGTGTCAGTGCCACAGTGGTTTTAATTTAATCACAGTATTGTATCTTTGTCAGTGCCTCAGTGGTATTTATATACTAACAGTAGTGTTTCTGTGTCAGTGCCTCAGTGGTATTTATATAATCACAGTAGTGTCTCTGTGTCAGTGTCTCAGTGGTATTTATATAATCACAGTAGTGTATCATTGTCAGTGCCTCAGTGGTATTTATATAATTACAGTAGTGTCTCTGTGTCAGTGCCTCAGTGGTATTTATATAATTACAGTAGTGTCTCTGTGTCAGTGCCTCAGTGGTATTTATATAATTACAGTAGTGTCTCTGTGTCAGTGCCTCAGTGGTATTTATATAATTACAGTAGTGTCTCTGTGTCTGTGCCTCAGTGGTATTTATATTATCACAGTAATGTATCTTTGTCAGTGCCTCAGTGGTATTTATATAATTACAGTAGTGTCTCTGTGTCAGTGCCTCAGTGGTATTTATATAATCACAGTAGTGTCAGTGCCTCAGTGGTATTTATATAATCACAGTAGTGTCAGTGCCACAGTGGTATTTATATAATCACAGTAGTGTATCATTGTCAGTGCCTCAGTGGTATTTATATAATTACGGTAGTGTCTCTGTGTCAGTGCCTCAGTGGTATTTATATAATCACAGTAGTGTCTCTGTGTCAGTGTCTCCATGGTATTTATATAATCACAGTAGTGTATCTTTGTCAGTGCCTCAGTGGTATTTACATAATTACAGTAGTGTCTCTGTGTCAGTGCCTCAGTGGTATTTATATAATTACAGTAGTGTCTCTGTGTCAGTGCCTCAGTGGTATTTATATAATCACAGTAGTGTATCTGTGTCTGTGCCTCAGTGGTATTTATATAATCACAGTAATGTATCTTTGTCAGTGCCTCAGTGGTATTTATATAATTACAGTAGTGTCTCTGTGTCAGTGCCTCAGTGGTATTTATATAATTACAGTAGTGTCTCTGTGTCAGTGCCTCATTGGTATTTATATAATCACAGTAGTGTCAGTGCCTCAGTGGTATTTATATAATCACAGTAGTGTCAGTGCCTCAGTGGTATTTATATAATCACAGTAGTCTATCATTGTCAGTGCCTCAGTGGTATTTATATAATCACAGTAGTGTCTCTGTGTCAGTGCCTCAGTGGTATTTATATAATCACAGTAGTGTCTCTTTGTCAGTGCCACAGTGGTATTTATTTAATCACCGTAGTGTATCTTTGTCAGTGCCTCAGTGGTATTTATATAATAACAGTAGTATTTCTGTGTCAGTGCCTCAGTGGTATTTATATAATCACAGTAGTGTATCTTTGTCAGTGCCTCAGTGGTATTTTTATAATTACAGTAGTGTCTCTGTGTCAGTGCCTCAGTGGTATTTATATAATTACAGTAGTGTATCTGTGTCAGTGCCTCAGTGGTATTTATTTAATCACAGTATTGTATCTTTGACAGTGCCTCAGTGGTATTTATATAATTACAGTAGTGTCTCTGTGTCAGTGCCTCAGTGGTATTTATATAATTACAGTAGTGTCTCTGTGTCAGTGCCTCAGTGGTATTTATATAATCACAGTAGTGTCAGTGCCTCAGTGGTATTTATATAAGCACAGTAGTGTCAGTGCCTCAGTGGTATTTATATAATCACAGTAGTGTATCTTTGTCAGTGACTCAGTGGTATTTATATTATCACAGTAGTGTCTCTGTGTCAGTGCCTCAGTGGTATTTATATAATTACAGTAGTGTCTCTGTGTCAGTGCCTCAGTGGTATTTATATAATTACAGTAGTGTCTCTGTTTCAGTGCCTCAGTGGTATTTATATAATCACAGTAGTGTATCTGTGTCAGTGCCTCAGTGGTATTTATATAATTACAGTAGTGTCTCTGTGTCAGTGCCTCAGTGGTATTTATATAATTACAGTAGTGTCTCTGTGTCTGTGCCTCAGTGGTATTTATATAATCACAGTAATGTATCTTTGTCAGTGCCTCAGTGGTATTTATATAATTACAGTAGTGTCTCTGTGTCAGTGCCTCAGTGGTATTTATATAATTACAGTAGTGTCTCTGTGTCAGTGCCTCAGTGGTATTTCTATAATCACAGTAGTGTCAGTGCGTCAGTGGTATTTATATAATCACAGAAGTGTCAGTGCCTCAGTGGTATTTATATAATCACAGTAGTGTATCATTGTCAGTGCTTCAGTGGTATTTATATAATCACAGTAGTTTCTCTGTGTCAGTGCCTCAGTGGTATTTATATAATCACAGTAGTGTCAGTGCCTCAGTGGTTTTTATATGATTACAGCAGTGTCTCTGTGTCAGTGTCTCAGTGGAATTTATATAATCACAGTATTGTATCTTTGTCAGTGCCTCAGTGGTATTTATATAATCACAGTAGTGTCAGTGCCTCAGTGGTTTTTATATGATTACAGTAGTGTCTCTGTGTCAGTGCCTCAGTGGTATTTATATAATCACAGTAGTGTATCTTTGTCAGTGCCTCAGTGGTATTTATATAATTACAGTAGTGTCTCTGTGTCAGTGCCTCAGTGGTATTTCTATAATTACAGTAGTGTCTCTGTGTCAGTGCCTCAGTGGTATTTATATAATCACAGTAGTGTATCTGTGTCAGTGCCTCAGTGGTATTTATATAATTACAGTAGTGTATCTGTGTCAGTGCCTCAGTGGTATTTATATAATTACAGTAGTGTCTCTGTGTCAGTGCCACAGTGGTATTTATATAATTACAGTAGTGTCTCTGTGTCAGTGCCTCAGTGTTATTTATATAATCACAGTAATGTATCTTTGTCAGTGCCTCAGTGGTATTTATATAATTACAGTAGTGTCTCTGTGTCAGTGCCTCAGTGGTATTTATATAATCACAGTAGTGTCTCCGTGTCAGTGCCTCAGTGGTATTTATATAATCACAGTAATGTCTCTGTGTCAGTGTCTCAGTGGTATTTATATAATGACAGTAGTGTATCTTTGTCAGTGCCTCAGTGGTATTTATATAATTACAGTAGTGTCAGTGCCTCAGTGGTTTTTATATGATTACAGTAGTGTCTCTGTGTCAGTGCCTCAAGGGTATTTATATAATCACAGTAGTGTATCTTTGTCAGTGCCTCAGTGGTATTTATATAATTACAGCAGTGTCTCTGTGTCAGTTCCTCAGTGGTATTTATATAATCACAGTAGTGTCTCTGTGTCAGTGCCTCAGTGGTATTTATATAATCACAGTAGTGTATCTTTGTCAGTGCCTCAGTGGTATTTATATAATCACAGTAGTGTATCTATGTCAGTGCCTCAGTGGCATTTATATTATCACAGTAGTGTCTCTGTGTCAGTACGTCAGTGGTACTTATATAATTACAGTAGTGTCTCTGTGTCAGTGCCTCAGTGGTATTTATATAATCACAGAAGTGTATCTGTGTCAGTGCCTCAGTGGTATTTATATAATTACAGTAGTGTCTCTGTGTCAGTACCTCAGTGGTACTTATATAATTACAGTTGTGTCTCTGTGTCAGTGCCTCAGTGGTATTTCTATAATTACAGTAGTGTCTCTGTGTCAGTGCCTCAGTGGTATTTATATAATTACAGTAGTGTCTCTGTGTCAGTGCATCAGTGGTATTTATATAATTACAGTAGTGTCTCTGTGTCAGTGCCTCAGAGGTATTTCTATAATCACAGTAGTATCTCTGTGTCAGTGCCTCAGTGGTATTTATATAATCACAGTAGTGTCTGTATCAGTGCCTCAGTGGTATTTATATAATTACAGTAGTGTCTCTGTGTCAGTGCCTCTGTGTTATTTATATAATCACAGTAGTTTATCTTTGTCAGTGCCTCAGTGGTATTTATATAATTACAGTAGTGTCTACGTGTCAGTGCCTTAGTGGTATTTATATAATTACGGTAGTGTCTCTGTGTCAGTGCCTCAGTGGTATTTATATAATCACAGTAGTGTCTCTGTGTCAGTGCCTCAGTGGTATTTAAATAATCACAGTAGTGTATCTTTGTCAGTGCCTCAGTGGTATTTATATAATCACAGTAGTGTATCTTTGTCAGTGCCTCAGTGGTATTTATATAATTACAGTAGTGTCTCTGTGTCAGTGCCTCAGTGGTATTTATATAATCACAGTAGAGTCAGTGCCTCAGTGGTATTTATATAATCACAGTAGTGTCAGTGCCTCAGTGGTATTTATATAATCACAGTAGTGTATCATTGTCATTGCCTCAGTGGTATTTATATAATCACAGTAGTGTCAGTGCCTCAGTGGTATTTATATAATCACAGTAGTGTATCATTGTCAGTGCCTCAGTGGTATTTATATAATCACAGTAGTGTCTCTGTGTCAGTGCCTCAGTGGTATTTATATAATCATATTAGTGTCTCTGTGTCAGTGCCTCAGTGGTATTTATATAATCACAGTAGTGTCTCTGTGTCAGTGCCACAGTGGTATTTATTTAATCACAGTATTGTATCTTTGACAGTGCCTCAGTGGTATTTATATAATAACAGTAGTGTTTCTGTGTCAGTGCCTCAGTGGTATTTAAATAATCACAGAAGTGTCTCTGTGTCAGTGTCTCAGTGGTATTTATATAATCACAATAGTGTATCTTTGTCAGTGCCTCAGTGGTATTTATATAATTACAGTAGTGTCTCTGTGTCAGTGCCTCAGTGGTATTTATATAATCACAGTAGTGTCAGTGCCTCAGTGGTATTTATATAATCACAGTAGTGTCAGTGCCTCAGTGGTATTTATATAATCACAGTAGTGTATCTTTGTCAGTGCCTCAGTGGTATTTATATAATCACAGTAGTGTCAGTGCCTCAGTGGTATTTATATAATCACAGTAGTCTATCATTGTCAGTGCCTCAGTGGTATTTATATAATCACAGTAGTGTCTCTGTGTCAGTGCCTCAGTGGTATTTATATAATCACAGTAGTGTCTCTTTGTCAGTGCCACAGTGGTATTTATTTAATCACCGTAGTGTATCTTTGTCAGTGCCTCAGTGGTATTTATATAATAACAGTAGTATTTCTGTGTCAGTGCCTCAGTGGTATTTATATAATCACAGTAGTGTATCTTTGTCAGTGCCTCAGTGGTATTTTTATAATTACAGTAGTGTCTCTGTGTCAGTGCCTCAGTGGTATTTATATAATTACAGTAGTGTATCTGTGTCAGTGCCTCAGTGGTATTTATTTAATCACAGTATTGTATCTTTGACAGTGCCTCAGTGGTATTTATATAATTACAGTAGTGTCTCTGTGTCAGTGCCTCAGTGGTATTTATATAATTACAGTAGTGTCTCTGTGTCAGTGCCTCAGTGGTATTTATATAATCACAGTAGTGTCAGTGCCTCAGTGGTATTTATATAAGCACAGTAGTGTCAGTGCCTCAGTGGTATTTATATAATCACAGTAGTGTATCTTTGTCAGTGACTCAGTGGTATTTATATTATCACAGTAGTGTCTCTGTGTCAGTGCCTCAGTGGTATTTATATAATTACAGTAGTGTCTCTGTGTCAGTGCCTCAGTGGTATTTATATAATTACAGTAGTGTCTCTGTTTCAGTGCCTCAGTGGTATTTATATAATCACAGTAGTGTATCTGTGTCAGTGCCTCAGTGGTATTTATATAATTACAGTAGTGTCTCTGTGTCAGTGCCTCAGTGGTATTTATATAATTACAGTAGTGTCTCTGTGTCTGTGCCTCAGTGGTATTTATATAATCACAGTAATGTATCTTTGTCAGTGCCTCAGTGGTATTTATATAATTACAGTAGTGTCTCTGTGTCAGTGCCTCAGTGGTATTTATATAATTACAGTAGTGTCTCTGTGTCAGTGCCTCAGTGGTATTTCTATAATCACAGTAGTGTCAGTGCGTCAGTGGTATTTATATAATCACAGAAGTGTCAGTGCCTCAGTGGTATTTATATAATCACAGTAGTGTATCATTGTCAGTGCTTCAGTGGTATTTATATAATCACAGTAGTTTCTCTGTGTCAGTGCCTCAGTGGTATTTATATAATCACAGTAGTGTCAGTGCCTCAGTGGTTTTTATATGATTACAGCAGTGTCTCTGTGTCAGTGTCTCAGTGGAATTTATATAATCACAGTATTGTATCTTTGTCAGTGCCTCAGTGGTATTTATATAATCACAGTAGTGTCAGTGCCTCAGTGGTTTTTATATGATTACAGTAGTGTCTCTGTGTCAGTGCCTCAGTGGTATTTATATAATCACAGTAGTGTATCTTTGTCAGTGCCTCAGTGGTATTTATATAATTACAGTAGTGTCTCTGTGTCAGTGCCTCAGTGGTATTTCTATAATTACAGTAGTGTCTCTGTGTCAGTGCCTCAGTGGTATTTATATAATCACAGTAGTGTATCTGTGTCAGTGCCTCAGTGGTATTTATATAATTACAGTAGTGTCTCTGTGTCAGTGCCTCAGTGGTATTTATATAATCACAGTAGTGTCTCTGTGTCAGTGCCTCAGTGGTATTTATATAATCACTGTAATATCTCTGTGTCAGTGTCTCAGTGGTATTTATATAATTACAGTAGTGTATCTGTGTCAGTGCCTCAGTGGTATTTATATAATTACAGTAGTGTCTCTGTGTCAGTGCCACAGTGGTATTTATATAATTACAGTAGTGTCTCTGTGTCAGTGCCTCAGTGTTATTTATATAATCACAGTAATGTATCTTTGTCAGTGCCTCAGTGGTATTTATATAATTACAGTAGTGTCTCTGTGTCAGTGCCTCAGTGGTATTTATATAATCACAGTAGTGTCTCAGTGTCAGTGCCTCAGTGGTATTTATATAATCACAGTAATGTCTCTGTGTCAGTGTCTCAGTGGTATTTATATAATGACAGTAGTGTATCTTTGTCAGTGCCTCAGTGGTATTTATATAATTACAGTAGTGTCAGTGCCTCAGTGGTTTTTATATGATTACAGTAGTGTCTCTGTGTCAGTGCCTCAAGGGTATTTATATAATCACAGTAGTGTATCTTTGTCAGTGCCTCAGTGGTATTTATATAATTACAGCAGTGTCTCTGTGTCAGTTCCTCAGTGGTATTTATATAATCACAGTAGTGTCTCTGTGTCAGTGCCTCAGTGGTATTTATATAATCACAGTAGTGTATCTTTGTCAGTGCCTCAGTGGTATTTATATAATCACAGTAGTGTATCTATGTCAGTGCCTCAGTGGCATTTATATTATCACAGTAGTGTCTCTGTGTCAGTACGTCAGTGGTACTTATATAATTACAGTAGTGTCTCTGTGTCAGTGCCTCAGTGGTATTTATATAATCACAGAAGTGTATCTGTGTCAGTGCCTCAGTGGTATTTATATAATTACAGTAGTGTCTCTGTGTCAGTACCTCAGTGGTACTTATATAATTACAGTTGTGTCTCTGTGTCAGTGCCTCAGTGGTATTTCTATAATTACAGTAGTGTCTCTGTGTCAGTGCCTCAGTGGTATTTATATAATTACAGTAGTGTCTCTGTGTCAGTGCATCAGTGGTATTTATATAATTACAGTAGTGTCTCTGTGTCAGTGCCTCAGAGGTATTTCTATAATCACAGTAGTATCTCTGTGTCAGTGCCTCAGTTGTATTTATATAATCACAGTAGTGTCTGTGTCAGTGCCTCAGTGGTATTTATATAATTACAGTAGTGTCTCTGTGTCAGTGCCTCTGTGTTATTTATATAATCACAGTAGTTTATCTTTGTCAGTGCCTCAGTGGTATTTATATAATTACAGTAGTGTCTACGTGTCAGTGCCTTAGTGGTATTTATATAATTACGGTAGTGTCTCTGTGTCAGTGCCTCAGTGGTATTTATATAATCACAGTAGTGTCTCTGTGTCAGTGCCTCAGTGGTATTTAAATAATCACAGTAGTGTATCTTTGTCAGTGCCTCAGTGGTATTTATATAATCACAGTAGTGTATCTTTGTCAGTGCCTCAGTGGTATTTATATAATTACAGTAGTGTCTCTGTGTCAGTGCCTCAGTGGTATTTATATAATCACAGTAGAGTCAGTGCCTCAGTGGTATTTATATAATCACAGTAGTGTCAGTGCCTCAGTGGTATTTATATAATCACAGTAGTGTATCATTGTCATTGCCTCAGTGGTATTTATATAATCACAGTAGTGTCAGTGCCTCAGTGGTATTTATATAATCACAGTAGTGTATCATTGTCAGTGCCTCAGTGGTATTTATATAATCACAGTAGTGTCTCTGTGTCAGTGCCTCAGTGGTATTTATATAATCATATTAGTGTCTCTGTGTCAGTGCCTCAGTGGTATTTATATAATCACAGTAGTGTCTCTGTGTCAGTGCCACAGTGGTATTTATTTAATCACAGTATTGTATCTTTGACAGTGCCTCAGTGGTATTTATATAATAACAGTAGTGTTTCTGTGTCAGTGCCTCAGTGGTATTTAAATAATCACAGAAGTGTCTCTGTGTCAGTGTCTCAGTGGTATTTATATAATCACAATAGTGTATCTTTGTCAGTGCCTCAGTGGTATTTATATAATTACAGTAGTGTCTCTGTGTCAGTGCCTCAGTGGTATTTATATAATTACAGTAGTGTCTCTGTGTCAGTGCCTCAGTGGTATTTATATAATCACAGTAGTGTCAGTGCCTCAGTGGTATTTATATAATCACAGTAGTGTCAGTGCCTCAGTGGTATTTATATAATCACAGTAGTGTATCTTTGTCAGTGCCTCAGTGGTATTTATATTATCACAGTAGTGTCTCTGTGTCAGTGCCTCAGTGGTATTTATATAATCACAGTAGTGTCTCTGTGTCAGTGCCACAGTGGTATTTATTTAATCACAGTAGTGTATCTTTGTCAGTGCCTCAGTGGTATTTATATAATAACAGTAGTGTTTCTGTATCAGTGCCTCAGTGGTATTTATATAATCACAGTAGTGTATCTGTGTCAGTGCCTCAGTGGTATTTTTATAATTACAGTAGTGTCTCTGTGTCAGTGCCTCAGTGGTATTTATATAATCACAGTAGTGTCTCTGTGTCAGTGTCTCAGTGGTATTTATATAATCACAGTAGTGTATCTTTGTCAGTGCCTCAGTGGTATTTATATAATTACAGTAGTGTCTCTGTGTCAGTGCCTCAGTGGTATTTATATAATTACAGTAGTGTCTCTGTGTCAGTGCCTCAGTGGTATTTATATAATCACAGTAGTGTATCTGTGTCAGTGCCTCAGTGGTATTTATATAATTACAGTAGTGTCTCTGTGTCAGTGCCTCAGTGGTATTTATATAATTACAGTAGTGTCTCTGTGTCTGTGCCTCAGTGGTATTTATATAATCACAGTAATGTATCTTTGTCAGTGCCTCAGTGGTATTTATATAATTACAGTAGTGTCTCTGTGTCAGTGCCTCAGTGGTATTTATATAATTACAGTAGTGTCTCTGTGTCAGTGCCTCAGTGGTATTTCTATAATCACAGTAGTGTCAGTGCTTCAGTGGTATTTATATAATCACAGAAGTGTCAGTGCCTCAGTGATATTTATATAATCACAGTAGTGTATCATTGTCAGTGCCTCAGTGGTATTTATATAATCACAGTAGTGTCTCTGTGTCAGTGCCTCAGTGGTATTTATATAATGACAGTAGTGTCAGTGCCTCAGTGGTTTTTATATTATTACAGCAGTGTCTCTGTGTCAGTGCCTCTGTGGTATTTATATAATTACAGTAGTGTCTCTGTGTCTGTGCCTCAGTGGTATTTATATAATCACACTAATGAATCTTTTTCAGTGCCTCAGTGGTATTTATATAATTACAGTAGTGTCTCTGTGTCTGTGCCTCAGTGGTATTTATATAATCACAGTAGTGTCTCTGTGTCAGTGCCTCATTGGTATTTATATAATCACAGTAATGTCTCTGTGTCAGTGTCTCAGTGGAATTTATATAATCACAGTATTGTATCTTTGTCAGTGCCTCAGTGGTATTTATATAATTACAGTAGTGTCAGTGCCTCAGTGGTTTTTATATGATTACAGTAGTGTCTCTGTGTCAGTGCCTCAGTGGTATTTATATAATCACAGTAGTGTATCTTTGTCAGTGCCTCAGTGGTATTTATATAATTACAGTAGTGTCTCTGTGTCAGTGCCTCAGTGGTATTTCTATAATTACAGTAGTGTCTCTGTGTCAGTGCCTCAGTGGTATTTATATAATCACAGTAATGTCTCTGTGTCAGTGTCTCAGTGGAATTTATATAATCACAGTAGTTTATCTTTGTCAGTGCCTCAGTGGTATTTATATAATTACAGTAGTGTCCGTGCCTCAGTGGATTTTATGTGATTACAGTAGTGTCTCTGTGTCAGTGCCTCAGTGGTATTTATATAATCACAGTAGTGTATCTTTGTCAGTGCCTCAGTGGTATTTATATAATGACAGTAGTGTCTCTGGGTCAGTGCCTCAGTGGTATTTATATAATCACAGTAGTGTATCTATGTCAGTGCCTCAGTGGCATTTATATAATTACAGTAGTGTCTCTGTGTCTGTGCCTCAGTGGTATTTATATAAATACGGTAGTGTCTCTGTGTCAGTGCCTCAGTGGTATTTAATATAATCACAGTAGTGTCAGTGCCTCAGTGGTATTTATATAATCACAATAGTGTCTCTGTGTCAGTGCCTCAGTGGTATTTATATAATCACAGTAGTGTCTCTGTGTTAGTGCCACAGTGGTATTTATTTAATCACAGTATTGTATCTTTGTCAGTGCCTCAGTGGTATTTATATAATAACAGTAGTGTTTCTGTGTCAGTGCCTCAGTGGTATTTATATAATCACAGTAGTGTCTCTGTGTCAGTGTCTCAGTGGTATTTATATAATCACAGTAGTGTATCTTTGTCAGTGCCTCAGTGGTATTTATATAATTACAGTAGTGTTTCTGTGTCAGTGCCTCAGTGGTATTTATATAATCACAGTAGTGTCTCTGTGTCAGTGCCTCAGTGGTATTTATATAATCACAGTAGTGTCTCTGTGTCAATGCCTCAGTTGTATTTATATAATCACAGTAGTGTATCTGTGTCATTGCCTCAGTGGTATTTATATAATTACAGTAGTGTCTCTGGGTCAGTGCCTCAGTGGTATTTATATAATCACAGTAGTGTATCTATGTCAGTGCCTCAGTGGTATTTAATATAATCACAGTAGTGTCAGTGCCTCAGTGGTATTTATATAATCACAGTAGTGTCAGAGCCTCAGTGTTATTTATATAATCACAGTAGTGTATCATTGTCAGTGCCTCAGTGGTATTTATATAATCACAGTAGTGTCTCTGTGTCAGTGCCTCAATGGTAATTATTTAATCACAGTAGTGTCTCTGTGTCAGTGCCTCAGTGGTATTAATATAATCACAGTAGTGTCTCTGTGTTAGTGCCACAGTGGTATTTATTTAATCACAGTATTGTATCTTTGTCAGTGCCTCAGTGGTATTTATATAATAACAGTAGTGTTTCTGTGTCAGTGCCTCAGTGGTATTTATATAATCACAGTAGTGTCTCTGTGTCAGTGTCTCAGTGGTATTTATATAATCACAGTAGTGTATCTTTGTCAGTGCCTCAGTGGTATTTATATAATTACAGTAGTGTCTCTGTGTCAGTGCCTCAGTGGTATTTATATAATTACAGTAGTGTCTCTGTGTCAGTGCCTCAGTGGTATTTATATAATCACAGTAGTGTCAGTGCCTCAGTGGTATTTATATAATCACAGTATTGTCAGTGCCTCAGTGGTATTTATATAATCACAGTAGTGTATCTATGTCAGTGCCTCAGTGGTATTTATATAATCACAGTAGTGTCTCTGTGTCAGTGCCTCAGTGGTATTTATATAATCACAGTAGTGTCTCTGTGTCAGTGCCTCAGTGGTATTTATATAATCACAGTAGTGTATCTCTGTCAGTGCCACAGTGGTATTTATTTAATAACAGTAGTGTATCTTTGTCAGTGCCTCTGTGGTATTTATATAATAACAGTAGTGTTTCTGTATCAGTGCCTCAGTGGTATTTATATAATCACAGTGGTGTATCTTTGTCAGTGCCTCAGTGGTATTTTTATAATTACAGTAGTGTCTCTGTGTCAGTGCCTCAGTGGTATTTATATAATCACAGTAGTGTCTCTGTGTCAGTGTCTCAGTGGTATTTATATAATCACAGTAGTGTATCTTTGTCAGTGCCTCAGTGGTATTTATATAATTACAGTAGTGTCTCTGTGTCTGTGCCTCAGTGGTATTTATATAATCACAGTAATGTATCTTTGTCAGTGCCTCAGTGGTGTTTATATAATTACAGTAGTGTCTCTGTGTCAGTGCCTCAGTGGTATTTATATAATTTCAGTAGTGTCTCTGTGTCAGTCCCTCAGTGGTATTTACATAATCACAGTAGTGTCAGAGACTCAGTGGTATTTATATAATCACAGAAGTGTCAGTGCCTCAGTGGTATTTATATAATCACAGCAGTGTATCATTGTCAGTGCCTCAGTGGTATTTATATAATCACAGTAGTGTCTCTGTGTCAGTGCCTCAGTGGTATTTATATAATCACAGTAGTGTCAGTGCCTCAGTGGTTTTTATATGATTTCAGTAGTGTCTCTGTGTCAGTGCCTCTGTGATATTTATATAATCACAGTAATGTATCTTTGTCAGTGCCTCAGTGGTATTAATATAATTACAGTTGTGTCTCTGTGTCTGTGCCTCAGTGGTATTTATATAATCACAGTAGTGTCTCTGTGTCAGTGCCTCATTGGTATTTATATAATCACAGTAATGTCTCTGTGTCAGTGTCTCAGTGGAATTTATATAATCACAGTAGTTTATCTTTGTCAGTGCCTCAGTGGTATTTATATAATTACAGTAGTGTCCGTGCCTCAGTGGATTTTATGTGATTACAGTAGTGTCTCTGTGTCAGTGCCTCAGTGGTATTTATATAATCACAGTAGTGTATCTTTGTCAGTGCCTCAGTGGTATTTATATAATTACAGTAGTGTCTCTGTGTCAGTGCCTCAGTGGTATATATAAATTTACAGTAGTGTCTCTGTGTCAGTGCCTCAGTGGTATTTCTATAATTACAGTTGTGCCTCTGTGTCAGTGCCTCAGTGGTATTTATATAATCACAGTAGTGTATCTGTGTCAGTGTCTCAGTGGTATTTATATAATTACAGTAGTGTCTCTGTGTCAGTGCCTCAGTGGTATTTATATAATTACAGTAGTGTCTCTGTGTCTGTGCCTCAGTGGTATTTATATAATCACAGTAATGTATCTTTGTCAGTGCCTCAGTGGTATTTATATAATTACAGTAGTGTCTCTGTGTCAGTGCCTCAGTGGTATTTATATAATTACAGTAGTGTCTCTGTGTCAGTGCCTCAGTGGTATTTATATAATCACAGTAGTGTCAGTGCCTCAGTGGTATTTATATAATCACAGTAGTGTCAGTGCCTCAATGGTATTTATATAATTACAGTAGTGTATCATTGTCAGTGCCTCAGTGGTATTTATATAATCACAGTAGTGTCTCTGTGTCAGTGCCTCAGTGGTATTTATATAATCACAGTAGTGTCTCTGTGTCAATGCCTCAGTGGTATTTATATAATCACAGTAGTGTCAGTGCCTCAGTGGTATTTATATAATCACAGTAGTGTATCATTGTCAGTGCCTCAGTGGTATTTATATAATCACAGTAGTTTCTCTGTGTCAGTGCCTCAGTGGTATTTATACAATAACAGTAGTATTTCTGTGTCAGTGCCTCAGCGGTATTTATATAATCACAGTAGTGTATCTTTGTCAGTGCCTCAGTGGTATTTTTATAATTACAGTAGTGTCTCTGTGTCAATGCCTCAGTGGTATTTATATAATCACAGTAGTGTCTCTGTGTCAGTGCCTCAGTGGTATTTATTTAATCACAGTAGTGTATCTTTGTCAGTGCCTCAGTGGTATTTATATAATAACAGTAGTGTTTCTGTGTCAGTGCCTCAGTGGTATTTATATAATCACAGTAGTGTATCATTGTCAGTGCCTCAGTGGTATTTATATAATCACAGTAGTGTCTCTGTGTCAGTGCCTCAGTGGTATTTATATAATCACAGTAGTGTCTCTGTGTCAATGCCTCAGTGGTATTTATATAATCACAGTAGTGTCTCTGTGTCAGTGCCACAGTGGTATTTATTTAATCACAGTATTGTATCTTTGTCAGTGCCTCAGTGGTATTTATATAATAACAGTAGTGTTTCTGTGTCAGTGCCTCAGTGGTATTTATATAATCACAGTAGTGTCTCTGTGTCAGTGTCTCAGTGGTATTTATATAATCACAGTAGTGTATCTTTGTCAGTGCCTCAGTGGTATTTATATAATCACAGTAGTGTCAGTGCCTCAGTGGTATTTATATAATCACAGTAGTGTCAGTGCCTCAGTGGTATTTATATAATCACAATAGTGTATCTTTGTCAGTGCCTCAGTGGTATTTATATAATCACAGTAGTGTCTATGTGTCAGTGCCTCAGTGGTATTTATATAATCACAGTAATGTCTCTGTGTCAGTGCCTCAGTGGTATTTATATAATCACAGTAGTGTCTCTCTGTCAGTGCCACAGTAGTATTTATTTAATCACAGTAGTGTATCTTTGTCAGTGCCTCAGTGGTATTTATATAATAACAGTAGTGTTTCTGTATCAGTGCCACAGTGGTATTTATATAATCACAGTAGTGTCTCTGTGTCAGTGCCTCAGTGGTATTTATGTAATCACAGTAGTGTATCTATGTCAGTGCCTCTGTGGAATTTATATAATTACAGTAGTGTCTCTGTGTCAGTGCCTCAGTGGTATTTATATAATTACAGTAGTGTCTCTGTGTCAGTGCCTCAGTGGTATTTATATAATCACAGTAGTGTCAGTGCCTCAGTGGTATTCATATAATCACAGTAGTGTCAGTGCCTCAGTGGTATTTATATAATCACAGTAGTGTATCATTGTCAGTGCCTCAGTGGTATTTATATAATCACAGTAGTGTCTCTCTGTCAGTGCCACAGTGGTATTTATTTAATCACAGTATTGTATCTTTGTCAGTGCCTCAGTGGTATTTATATAATAACAGTAGTGTTTCTGTGTCAGTGCCTCAGTGGTATTTATATAATCACAGTAGTGTCTCTGTGTCAGTGTCTCAGTGGTATTTATATAATCACAGTAGTGTATCTTTGTCAGTGCCTCAGTGGTATTTATATAATTACAGTAGTGTTTCTGTGTCAGTGCCTCAGTGGTATTTATATAATCACAGTAGTGTCTCTGTGTCAGTGCCTCAGTGGTATTTATATAATCACAGTAGTGTCTCTGTGTCAATGCCTCAGTTGTATTTATATAATCACAGTAGTGTATCTGTGTCATTGCCTCAGTGGTATTTATATAATTACAGTAGTGTCTCTGGGTCAGTGCCTCAGTGGTATTTATATAATCACAGTAGTGTATCTATGTCAGTGCCTCAGTGGTATTTAATATAATCACAGTAGTGTCAGTGCCTCAGTGGTATTTATATAATCACAGTAGTGTCAGAGCCTCAGTGTTATTTATATAATCACAGTAGTGTATCATTGTCAGTGCCTCAGTGGTATTTATATAATCACAGTAGTGTCTCTGTGTCAGTGCCTCAATGGTAATTATTTAATCACAGTAGTGTCTCTGTGTCAGTGCCTCAGTGGTATTAATATAATCACAGTAGTGTCTCTGTGTTAGTGCCACAGTGGTATTTATTTAATCACAGTATTGTATCTTTGTCAGTGCCTCAGTGGTATTTATATAATAACAGTAGTGTTTCTGTGTCAGTGCCTCAGTGGTATTTATATAATCACAGTAGTGTCTCTGTGTCAGTGTCTCAGTGGTATTTATATAATCACAGTAGTGTATCTTTGTCAGTGCCTCAGTGGTATTTATATAATTACAGTAGTGTCTCTGTGTCAGTGCCTCAGTGGTATTTATATAATTACAGTAGTGTCTCTGTGTCAGTGCCTCAGTGGTATTTATATAATCACAGTAGTGTCAGTGCCTCAGTGGTATTTATATAATCACAGTATTGTCAGTGCCTCAGTGGTATTTATATAATCACAGTAGTGTATCTATGTCAGTGCCTCAGTGGTATTTATATAATCACAGTAGTGTCTCTGTGTCAGTGCCTCAGTGGTATTTATATAATCACAGTAGTGTCTCTGTGTCAGTGCCTCAGTGGTATTTATATAATCACAGTAGTGTCTCTCTGTCAGTGCCACAGTGGTATTTATTTAATAACAGTAGTGTATCTTTGTCAGTGCCTCTGTGGTATTTATATAATAACAGTAGTGTTTCTGTATCAGTGCCTCAGTGGTATTTATATAATCACAGTGGTGTATCTTTGTCAGTGCCTCAGTGGTATTTTTATAATTACAGTAGTGTCTCTGTGTCAGTGCCTCAGTGGTATTTATATAATCACAGTAGTGTCTCTGTGTCAGTGTCTCAGTGGTATTTATATAATCACAGTAGTGTATCTTTGTCAGTGCCTCAGTGGTATTTATATAATTACAGTAGTGTCTCTGTGTCTGTGCCTCAGTGGTATTTATATAATCACAGTAATGTATCTTTGTCAGTGCCTCAGTGGTGTTTATATAATTACAGTAGTGTCTCTGTGTCAGTGCCTCAGTGGTATTTATATAATTTCAGTAGTGTCTCTGTGTCAGTCCCTCAGTGGTATTTACATAATCACAGTAGTGTCAGAGACTCAGTGGTATTTATATAATCACAGAAGTGTCAGTGCCTCAGTGGTATTTATATAATCACAGCAGTGTATCATTGTCAGTGCCTCAGTGGTATTTATATAATCACAGTAGTGTCTCTGTGTCAGTGCCTCAGTGGTATTTATATAATCACAGTAGTGTCAGTGCCTCAGTGGTTTTTATATGATTTCAGTAGTGTCTCTGTGTCAGTGCCTCTGTGATATTTATATAATCACAGTAATGTATCTTTGTCAGTGCCTCAGTGGTATTTATATAATTACAGTTGTGTCTCTGTGTCTGTGCCTCAGTGGTATTTATATAATCACAGTAGTGTCTCTGTGTCAGTGCCTCATTGGTATTTATATAATCACAGTAATGTCTCTGTGTCAGTGTCACAGTGGAATTTATATAATCACAGTAGTTTATCTTTGTCAGTGCCTCAGTGGTATTTATATAATTACAGTAGTGTCCGTGCCTCAGTGGATTTTATGTGATTACAGTAGTGTCTCTGTGTCAGTGCCTCAGTGGTATTTATATAATCACAGTAGTGTATCTTTGTCAGTGCCTCAGTGGTATTTATATAATTACAGTAGTGTCTCTGTGTCAGTGCCTCAGTGGTATATATAAAATTACAGTAGTGTCTCTGTGTCAGTGCCTCAGTGGTATTTCTATAATTACAGTTGTGCCTCTGTGTCAGTGCCTCAGTGGTATTTATATAATCACAGTAGTGTATCTGTGTCAGTGTCTCAGTGGTATTTATATAATTACAGTAGTGTCTCTGTGTCAGTGCCTCAGTGGTATTTATATAATTACAGTAGTGTCTCTGTGTCTGTGCCTCAGTGGTATTTATATAATCACAGTAATGTATCTTTGTCAGTGCCTCAGTGGTATTTATATAATTACAGTAGTGTCTCTGTGTCAGTGCCTCAGTGGTATTTATATAATTACAGTAGTGTCTCTGTGTCAGTGCCTCAGTGGTATTTATATAATCACAGTAGTGTCAGTGCCTCAGTGGTATTTATATAATCACAGTAGTGTCAGTGCCTCAGTGGTATTTATATAATTACAGTAGTGTATCATTGTCAGTGCCTCAGTGGTATTTATATAATCACAGTAGTGTCTCTGTGTCAGTGCCTCAGTGGTATTTATATAATCACAGTAGTGTCTCTGTGTCAGTGCCTCAGTGGTATTTATATAATCACAGTAGTGTCAGTGCCTCAGTGGTATTTATATAATCACAGTAGTGTATCATTGTCAGTGCCTCAGTGGTATTTATATAATTACAGTAGTTTCTCTGTGTCAGTGCCTCAGTGGTATTTATACAATAACAGTAGTCTTTCTGTGTCAGTGCCTCAGCGGTATTTATATAATCACAGTAGTGTATCTTTGTCAGTGCCTCAGTGGTATTTTTATAATTACAGTAGTGTCTCTGTGTCAATGCCTCAGTGGTATTTATATAATCACAGTAGTGTCTCTGTGTCAGTGCCTCAGTGGTATTTATTTAATCACAGTAGTGTATCTTTGTCAGTGCCTCAGTGGTATTTATATAATCACAGTAGTGTATCATTGTCAGTGCCTCAGTGGTATTTATATAATCACAGTAGTGTCTCTGTGTCAGTGCCTCAGTGGTATTTATATAATCACAGTAGTGTCTCTGTGTCAGTGCCACAGTGGTATTTATTTAATCACAGTATTGTATCTTTGTCAGTGCCTCAGTGGTATTTATATAATAACAGTACTGTTTCTGTGTCAGTGCCTCAGTGGTATTTATATAATCACAGTAGTGTCTCTGTGTCAGTGTCTCAGTGGTATTTATATAATCACAGTAGTGTATCTTTGTCAGTGCCTCAGTGGTATTTATATAATCACAGTAGTGTCAGTGCCTCAGTGGTATTTATATAATCACAGTAGTGTCAGTGCCTCAGTGGTATTTATATAATCACAATAGTGTATCTTTGTCAGTGCCTCAGTGGTATTTATATAATCACAGTAGTGTCTCTGTGTCAGTGCCTCAGTGGTATTTATATAATCACAGTAATGTCTCTGTGTCAGTGCCTCAGTGGTATTTATATAATCACAGTAGTGTCTCTCTGTCAGTGCCACAGTAGTATTTATTTAATCACAGTAGTGTCTCTGTGTCAGTGCCTCAGTGGTATTTATGTAATCACAGTAGTGTATCTATGTCAGTGCCTCTGTGGAATTTATATAATTACAGTAGTGTCTCTGTGTCAGTGCCTCAGTGGTATTTATATAATTACAGTAGTGTCTCTGTGTCAGTGCCTCAGTGGTATTTATATAATCACAGTAGTGTCAGTGCCTCAGTGGTATTCATATAATCACAGTAGTGTCAGTGCCTCAGTGGTATTTATATAATCACAGTAGTGTATCATTGTCAGTGCCTCAGTGGTATTTATATAATCACAGTAGTGTCTCTCTGTCAGTGCCACAGTGGTATTTATTTAATAACAGTAGTGTATCTTTGTCAGTGCCTCTGTGGTATTTATATAATAACAGTAGTGTTTCTGTATCAGTGCCTCAGTGGTATTTATATAATCACAGTGGTGTATCTTTGTCAGTGCCTCAGTGGTATTTTTATAATTACAGTAGTGTCTCTGTGTCAGTGCCTCAGTGGTATTTATATAATCACAGTAGTGTCTCTGTGTCAGTGTCTCAGTGGTATTTATATAATCACAGTAGTGTATCTTTGTCAGTGCCTCAGTGGTATTTATATAATTACAGTAGTGTCTCTGTGTCTGTGCCTCAGTGGTATTTATATAATCACAGTAATGTATCTTTGTCAGTGCCTCAGTGGTGTTTATATAATTACAGTAGTGTCTCTGTGTCAGTGCCTCAGTGGTATTTATATAATTTCAGTAGTGTCTCTGTGTCAGTCCCTCAGTGGTATTTACATAATCACAGTAGTGTCAGAGACTCAGTGGTATTTATATAATCACAGAAGTGTCAGTGCCTCAGTGGTATTTATATAATCACAGCAGTGTATCATTGTCAGTGCCTCAGTGGTATTTATATAATCACAGTAGTGTCTCTGTGTCAGTGCCTCAGTGGTATTTATATAATCACAGTAGTGTCAGTGCCTCAGTGGTTTTTATATGATTTCAGTAGTTTCTCTGTGTCAGTGCCTCTGTGATATTTATATAATCACAGTAATGTATCTTTGTCAGTGCCTCAGTGGTATTTATATAATTACAGTAGTGTCTCTGTGTCTGTGCCTCAGTGGTATTTATATAATCACAGTAGTGTCTCTGTGTCAGTGCCTCATTGGTATTTATATAATCACAGTAATGTCTCTGTGTCAGTGTCTCAGTGGAATTTATATAATCACAGTAGTTTATCTTTGTCAGTGCCTCAGTGGTATTTATATAATTACAGTAGTGTCAGTGCCTCAGTGGATTTTATATGATTACAGTAGTGTCTCTGTGTCAGTGCCTCAGTGGTATTTATATAATCACAGTAGTGTATCTTTGTCAGTGCCTCAGTGGTATTTATATAATCACAGTAGTGTCTCTGTGTCAGTGCCTCAGTGGTATTTATATAATCACAGTAGTGTCTCTGTGTCAGTGCCACAGTGGTATTTATTTAATCACAGTAGTGTATCTATGTCAGTGCCTCAGTGGTATTTATATAATAACAGTAGTGTTTCTGTGTCAGTGCCTCAGTGGTATTTATATAATCACAGTAGTGTATCTTTGTCAGTGCCTCAGTGGTATTTATATAATCACAGTAGTGTCTCTGTGTCAGTGTTTAATTGGTATTTATATAATCACAGTAGTGTATCATTGTCAGTGTCTCAGTGGTATTTATATAATCACAGTAGTGTCTCTGTGTCAGTGCCTCAGTGGTAATTATTTAATCACAGTAGTGTCTCTGTGTCAGTGCCTCAGTGGTATTTATATAATCACAGTAGTGTCTCTGTGTCAGTGCCACAGTGGTTTTAATTTAATCACAGTATTGTATCTTTGTCAGTGCCTCAATGGTATTTATATACTAACAGTAGTGTTTCTGTGTCAGTGCCTCAGTGGTATTTATATAATCACAGTAGTGTCTCTGTGTCAGTGTCTCAGTGGTATTTATATAATCACAGTAGTGTATCTTTGTCAGTGCCTCAGTGGTATTTATATAATTACAGTAGTGTCTCTGTGTCAGTGCCTCAGTGGTATTTATATAATTACAGTAGTGTCTCTGTGTCAGTGCCTCAGTGGTATTTATATAATTACAGTAGTGTCTCTGTGTCAGTGCCTCAGTGGTATTTATATAATTACAGTAATGTATCTGTGTCTGTGCCTCAGTGGTATTTATATAATCACAGTAATGTATCTTTGTCAGTGCCTCAGTGGTATTTATATAATTACAGTAGTGTCTCTGTGTCAGTGCCTCAGTGGTATTTATATAATTACAGTAGTGTCTCTGTGTCAGTGCCTCAGTGGTATTTATATAATCACAGTAGTGTCAGTGCCTCAGTGGTGTTTATATAATCACAGTAGTGTCAGTGCCTCAGTGGTATTTATATAATCACAGTAGTGTCTACGTGTCAGTGCCTCAGTGGTATTTATATAATTACGGTACTGTCTCTGTGTCAGTGCCTCAGTGGTATTTATATAATCACAGTAGTGTCTCTGTGTCAGTGCCTCAGTGGTATTTATATAATCACAGTAGTGTATCTTTGTCAGTGCCTCAGTGGTATTTATATAATCACAGTAGTGTATCTTTGTCAGTGTCACAGTGGTATTTATATAATTACAGTAGTGTCTCTGTGTCAGTGCCTCAGTGGTATTTATATAATTACAGTAGTGTCTACGTGTCAGTGCCTCAGTGGTATTTATATAATCACAGTAGTGTATCTTTGTCAGTGCCTCAGTGGTATTTATATAATCACAGTAGTGTATCTTTGTCAGTGCCTCAGTGGTATTTATATAATTACAGTAGTGTCAGTGCCTCAGTGGTTTTTATATAATTACAGTAGTGTCTCTGTGTCAGTGCCTCAGTGGTATTTATATAATCACAGTAGTGTATCTTTGTCAGTGCCTCAGTGGTATTTATATAATTACAGTAGTGTCTCTGTGTCAGTGCCTCAGTGGTATTTATATAATTACAGTAGTGTCTCTGTGTCAGTGCCTCAGTGGTATTTATATAATCACAGTAGTGTATCTTTGTCAGTGCCTCAGTGGTATTTTTATAATTACAGTAGTGTCTCTGTGTCAGTGCCTCAGTGGTAGTTATATAATCACAGTAGTGTCTCTGTGTCAGTGCCTCAGTGGTATTTAAATAATCACAGTAGTGTCTCTTTGTCAGTGCCACAGTGGTATTTATTTAATCACAGTAGTGTATCTTTGTCAGTGCCTCAGTGGTATTTATATAATAACAGTAGTGTTTCTGTGTCAGTGCCTCAGTGGTATTTATATAATCACAGTAGTGTATCTTTGTCAGTGCCTCAGTGGTATTTTTAAAATTACAGTAGTGTCTCTGTGTCAGTGCCTCAGTGGTATTTATATAATCACAGTAGTGTCTCTGTGTCAATGCCTCAGTTGTATTTATCTAATCACAGTAGTGTATCTGTCTCATTGCCTCAGTGGTATTTATATAATTACAGTAGTGTCTCTGTGTCAGTGCCTCAGTGGTATTTATATAATCACAGTAGTGTATCTATGTAAGTGCCTCAGTGGCATTTATATAATTACAGTAGTGTCTCTGTGTCTGTGCCTCAGTGGTATTTATATAATTACGGTAGTGTCTCTGTGTCAGTGCCTCAGTGGTATTTATATAATCACAGTAGTGTCAGTGCCTCAGTGGTATTTATATAATCACAGTAGTGTCAGTGCCTCAGTGGTATTTATATAATCACAGTAGTGTATCATTGTCAGTGCCTCAGTGGTATTTATATAATCACAGTAGTGTCTCTGTGTCAGTGCCTCAGTGGTAATTATTTAATCACAGTAGTGTCTCTGTGTGAGTACCTCAGTGGTATTTATATAATCACAGTAGTGTCTCTGTGTCAGTGCCACAGTGGTATTTATTTAATCACAGTATTGTATCTTTGTCAGTGCCTCAGTGGTATTTATATAATAACAGTAGTGTTTCTGTGTCAGTGCCTCAGTGGTATTTATATAATCACAGTAGTGTCTCTGTGTCAGTGTCTCAGTGGTATTTATATAATCACAGTAGTGTATCTTTGTCAGTGCCACAGTGGTATTTATATATAATTACAGTAGTGTCTCTGTGTCAGTGCCTCAGAGGTATTTATATAATTACAGTAGTGTCTCTGTGTCAGTGCTCAGTGGTATTTATATAATCACAGTAGTGTCAGTGCCTCAGTGGTATTTATATAATCACAGTATTGTCAGTGCCTCAGTGGTATTTATATAATCACAGTAGTGTATCTTTGTCAGTGCCTCAGTGGTATTTTTATAATTACAGTAGTGTCTCTGTGTCAGTGCCTCAGTGGTATTTATATAATCACAGTAGTGTCTCTGTGTCAGTGTCTCAGTGGTATTTATATAATCACAGTAGTGTATCTTTGTCAGTGCCTCAGTGGTATTTATATAATTACAGTAGTGTCTCTGTGTCAGTGCCTCAGTGTTATTTATATAAATACAGTAGTGTCTCTGTGTCAGTGCCTCAGTGGTATTTATATAATCACAGTACTGTCAGTGCCTCAGTGTTATTTATATTATCACAGTAGTGTCAGTGCCTCAGTGGCATTTATATAATCACAGTAGTGTATCTTAGTCAGTGCCTCAGTGGTATTTATATAATCACAGTAGTGTCTCTGTGTCAGTGCTTAATTGGTATTTATATAATCACAGTAGTGTATCATTGTCAGTGTCTCATTGGTATTTATATAATCACAGTAGTGTCTCTGTGTCAGTGCCTCAGTGGTAATTATTTAATCACAGTAGTGTCTCTGTGTCAGTGCCTCAGTGGTATTTATATAATCACAGTAGTGTCTCTGTGTCAGTGCCACAGTGGTTTTAATTTAATCACAGTATTGTATCTTTGTCAGTGCCTCAGTGGTATTTATATACTAACAGTAGTGTTTCTGTGTCAGTGTCTCAGTGGTATTTATATAATCACAGTAGTGTCTCTGTGTCAGTGCCTCAGTGGTATTTATATAATTACAGTAGTGTCTCTGTGTCAGTGCCTCAGTGGTATTTATATAATTACAGTAGTGTCTCTGTGTCAGTGCCTCAGTGGTATTTATATAATTACAGTAGTGTCTCTGTGTCTGTGCCTCAGTGGTATTTATATAATCACAGTAATGTATCTTTGTCAGTGCCTCAGTGGTATTTATATAATTACAGTAGTGTCTCTGTGTCAGTGCCTCAGTGGTATTTATATAATTACAGTAGTGTCTCTGTGTCAGTGCCTCAGTGGTATTTATATAATCACAGTAGTGTCAGTGCCTCAGTGGTATTTATATAATCACAGTAGTGTCAGTGCCTCAGTGGTATTTATATAATCACAGTAGTGTATCATTGTCAGTGCCTCAGTGGTATTTATATAATCACAGTAGTGTCTACGTGTCAGTGCCTCAGTGGTATTTATATAATTACGGTAGTGTCTCTGTCTCAGTGCCTCAGTGGTATTTATATAATCACAGTAGTGTCTCTGTTTCAGTGCCTCAGTGGTATTTATATAATCACAGTAGTGTATCTTTGTCAGTGCCTCAGTGGTATTTATATAATCACAGTAGTGTATCTTTGTCAGTGCCTCAGTGATATTTATATAATTACAGTAGTGTCTCTGTGTCAGTGCCTCAGTGGTATTTATATAATTACAGTAGTGTCTACGTGTCAGTGCCTCAGTGGTATTTATATAATTATGGTAGTGTCTCTGTGTCAGTGCCTCAGTGGTATTTATATAATCACAGTAGTGTCTCTGTGTCAGTGCCTCAGTGGTATTTATATAATCACTGTAGTGTATCTTTGTCAGTGCCTCAGTGGTATTTATATAATCACAGTAGTGTATCTTTGTCAGTGCCTCAGTGGTATTTATATAATTACAGTAGTGTCTCTGTGTCAGTGTCTCAGTGGTATTTATATAATCACAGTAGTGTCTCTGTGTCAGTGTCTCAGTGGTATTTATATAATCACAGTAGTGTATCTTTGTCAGTGCCTCAGTGGTATTTATATAATTACAGTAGTGTCAGTGCCTCTGTGGTTTTATATAATTACAGTAGTGTCTCTGTGTCAGTGCCTCAGTGGTATTTATATAATCACAGTAGTGTATCTTTGTCAGTGCCTCAGTGGTATTTATATAATCACAGTAGTGTCTCTGTGTCAGTGTCTCAGTGGTATTTATATAATCACAGTAGTGTATCTTTGTCAGTGCCTCAGTGGTATTTATATAATTACAGTAGTGTCTCTGTGTCTGTGCCTCAGTGGTATTTATATAATCACAGTAATGTATCTTTGTCAGTGCCTCAGTGGTGTTTATATAATTACAGTAGTGTCTCTGTGTCAGTGCCTCAGTGGTATTTATATAAGTTCAGTAGTGTCTCTGTGTCAGTGCCTCAGTGGTATTTACATAATCACAGTAGTGTCAGAGACTCAGTGGTATTTATATAATCACAGAAGTGTCAGTGCCTCAGTGGTATTTATATAATCACAGCAGTGTATCATTGTCAGTGCCTCAGTGGTATTTATATAATCACAGTAGTGTCTCTGTGTCAGTGCCTCAGTGGTATTTATATAATCACAGTAGTGTCAGTGCCTCAGTGGTTTTTATATGATTTCAGTAGTGTCTCTGTGTCAGTGCCTCTGTGATATTTATATAATCACAGTAATGTATCTTTATCAGTGCCTCAGTGGTATTTATATAATTACAGTAGTGTCTTTGTGTCTGTGCCTCAGTGGTATTTATATAATCACAGTAGTGTCTCTGTGTCAGTGCCTCATTGGTATTTATATAATCACAGTAATGTCTCTGTGTCAGTGTCTCAGTGGAATTTATATAATCACAGTAGTTTATCTTTGTCAGTGCCTCAGTGGTATTTATATAATTACAGTAGTGTCAGTGCCTCAGTGGATTTTAAATGATTATAGTAGTGTCTCTGTGTCAGTGCCTCAGTGGTATTTATATAATCACAGTAGTGTATCTTTGTCAGTGCCTCAGTGGTATTTATATAATTACAGTAGTGTCTCTGTGTCAGTGCCTCAGTGGTATTTATAAAATTACAGTAGTGTCTCTGTGTCAGTGCCTCAGTGGTATTTTTATAATTACAGTTGTGTCTCTGTGTCAGTGCCTCAGTGGTATTTATATAATCACAGTAGTGTATCTGTGTCAGTGTCACAGTGGTATTTATATAATTACAGTAGTGTCTCTGTGTCAGTGCCTCAGTGGTATTTATATAATTACAGTAGTGTCTCTGTGTCAGTGCCTCAGTGGTATTTATATAATCACAGTAGTGTATCTTTGTCAGTGCCTCAGTGGTATTTATATAATCACAGTAGTGTATCTTTGTCAGTGCCTCAATGGTATTTATATAATTACAGTAGTGTCTCTGTGTCAGTGCCTCAGTGGTATTTATATAATCACAGTAGAGTCTCTGTGTCAGTGTCTCAGTGGTATTTATATAATCACAGTAGTGTATCTTTGTCAGTGCCTCAGTGGTATTTATATAATCACAGTAGTGAATCTTTGTCAGTGCCTCAGTGGTATTTATATAATTACAGTAGTGTCTCTGTGTCAGTGCCTCAGTGGTATTTATATAATCACAGTAGTGTCTCTGTGTCAGTGCCTCAGTGGTATTTATATAATCACAGTAGTGTCTCTGTGTCATTGCCTCAGTGGTATTTATATAATTACAGTAGTGTCTCTGGGTCAGTGCCTCAGTGGTATTTATATAATCACAGTAGTGTATCTATGTCAGTGCCTCAGTGGCATTTATATAATTACAGTAGTGTCTCTGTGTCTGTGCCTCAGTGGTATTTATATAAATACGGTAGTGTCTCTGTGTCAGTGCCTCAGTGGTATTTAATATAATCACAGTAGTGTCAGTGCCTCAGTGGTATTTATATAATCACAGTAGTGTCAGAGCCTCAGTGTTATTTATATAATCACAGTAGTGTATCATTGTCAGTGCCTCAGTGGTATTTATATAATCACAGTAGTGTCTCTGTGTCAGTGCCTCAGTGGTATTTATATAATCACAGTAGTGTCTCTGTGTTAGTGCCTCAGTGGTATTTATATAATCACAGTAGTGTATCTTTGTCAGTGCCTCAGTGGTATTTATATAATTACAGTAGTGTCTCTGTGTCAGTGTCTCAGTGGTATTTATATAATCACAGTAGTGTCTCTGTGTCAGTGTCTCAGTGGTATTTATATAATCACAGTAGTGTATCTTTGTCAGTGCCTCAGTGGTATTTATATAATTACAGTAGTGTCAGTGCCTCAGTGGTTTTTATATAATTACAGTAGTGTCTCTGTGTCAGTGCCTCAGTGGTATTTATATAATCACAGTAGTGTATCTTTGTCAGTGCCTCAGTGGTATTTATATAATTACAGTAGTGTCTCTGTGTCAGTGCCTCAGTGGTATTTATATAATTACAGTAGTGTCTCTGTGTCAGTGCCTCAGTGGTATTTATATAATCACAGTAGTGTATCTTTGTCAGTGCCTCAGTGGTATTTTTATAATTACAGTAGTGTCTCTGTGTCAGTGCCTCAGTGGTATTTAAATAATCACAGTAGTGTCTCTTTGTCAGTGCCACAGTGGTATTTATTTAATCACAGTAGTGTATCTTTGTCAGTGCCTCAGTGGTATTTATATAATAACAGTAGTGTTTCTGTGTCAGTGCCTCAGTGGTATTTATATAATCACAGTAGTGTATCTTTGTCAGTGCCTCAGTGGTATTTTTAAAATTACAGTAGTGTCTCTGTGTCAGTGCCTCAGTGGTATTTATATAATCACAGTAGTGTCTCTGTGTCAATGCCTCAGTTGTATTTATCTAATCACAGTAGTGTATCTGTGTCATTGCCTCAGTGGTATTTATATAATTACAGTAGTGTCTCTGTGTCAGTGCCTCAGTGGTATTTATATAATCACAGTAGTGTATCTATGTAAGTGCCTCAGTGGCATTTATATAATTACAGTAGTGTCTCTGTGTCTGTGCCTCAGTGGTATTTATATAATTACGGTAGTGTCTCTGTGTCAGTGCCTCAGTGGTATTTATATAATCACAGTAGTGTCAGTGCCTCAGTGGTATTTATATAATCACAGTAGTGTCAGTGCCTCAGTGGTATTTATATAATCACAGTAGTGTATCATTGTCAGTGCCTCAGTGGTATTTATATAATCACAGTAGTGTCTCTGTGTCAGTGCCTCAGTGGTAATTATTTAATCACAGTAGTGTCTCTGTGTGAGTACCTCAGTGGTATTTATATAATCACAGTAGTGTCTCTGTGTCAGTGCCACAGTGGTATTTATTTAATCACAGTATTGTATCTTTGTCAGTGCCTCAGTGGTATTTATATAATAACAGTAGTGTTTCTGTGTCAGTGCCTCAGTGGTATTTATATAATCACAGTAGTGTCTCTGTGTCAGTGTCTCAGTGGTATTTATATAATCACAGTAGTGTATCTTTGTCAGTGCCACAGTGGTATTTATATATAATTACAGTAGTGTCTCTGTGTCAGTGCCTCAGAGGTATTTATATAATTACAGTAGTGTCTCTGTGTCAGTGCTCAGTGGTATTTATATAATCACAGTAGTGTCAGTGCCTCAGTGGTATTTATATAATCACAGTATTGTCAGTGCCTCAGTGGTATTTATATAATCACAGAAGTGTATCTTTGTCAGTGCCTCAGTGGTATTTTTATAATTACAGTAGTGTCTCTGTGTCAGTGCCTCAGTGGTATTTATATAATCACAGTAGTGTCTCTGTGTCAGTGTCTCAGTGGTATTTATATAATCACAGTAGTGTATCTTTGTCAGTGCCTCAGTGGTATTTATATAATTACAGTAGTGTCTCTGTGTCAGTGCCTCAGTGGTATTTATATAAATACAGTAGTGTCTCTGTGTCAGTGCCTCAGTGGTATTTATATAATCACAGTACTGTCAGTGCCTCAGTGTTATTTATATTATCACAGTAGTGTCAGTGCCTCAGTGGCATTTATATAATCACAGTAGTGTATCTTAGTCAGTGCCTCAGTGGTATTTATATAATCACAGTAGTGTCTCTGTGTCAGTGCTTAATTGGTATTTATATAATCACAGTAGTGTATCATTGTCAGTGTCTCAGTGGTATTTATATAATCACAGTAGTGTCTCTGTGTCAGTGCCTCAGTGGTAATTATTTAATCACAGTAGTGTCTCTGTGTCAGTGCCTCAGTGGTATTTATATAATCACAGTAGTGTCTCTGTGTCAGTGCCACAGTGGTTTTAATTTAATCACAGTATTGTATCTTTGTCAGTGCCTCAGTGGTATTTATATACTAACAGTAGTGTTTCTGTGTCAGTGTCTCAGTGGTATTTATATAATCACAGTAGTGTCTCTGTGTCAGTGCCTCAGTGGTATTTATATAATTACAGTAGTGTCTCTGTGTCAGTGCCTCAGTGGCATTTATATAATTACAGTAGTGTCTCTGTGTCAGTGCCTCAGTGGTATTTATATAATTACAGTAGTGTCTCTGTGTCTGTGCCTCAGTGGTATTTATATAATCACAGTAATGTATCTTTGTCAGTGCCTCAGTGGTATTTATATAATTACAGTAGTGTCTCTGTGTCAGTGCCTCAGTGGTATTTATATAATTACAGTAGTGTCTCTGTGTCAGTGCCTCAGTGGTATTTATATAATCACAGTAGTGTCAGTGCCTCAGTGGTATTTATATAATCACAGTAGTGTCAGTGCCTCAGTGGTATTTATATAATCACAGTAGTGTATCATTGTCAGTGCCTCAGTGGTATTTATATAATCACAGTAGTGTCTACGTGTCAGTGCCTCAGTGGTATTTATATAATTACGGTAGTGTCTCTGTCTCAGTGCCTCAGTGGTATTTATATAATCACAGTAGTGTCTCTGTGTCAGTGCCTCAGTGGTATTTATATAATCACAGTAGTGTATCTTTGTCAGTGCCTCAGTGGTATTTATATAATCACAGTAGTGTATCTTTGTCAGTGCCTCAGTGATATTTATATAATTACAGTAGTGTCTCTGTGTCAGTGCCTCAGTGGTATTTATATAATTACAGTAGTGTCTACGTGTCAGTGCCTCAGTGGTATTTATATAATTATGGTAGTGTCTCTGTGTCAGTGCCTCAGTGGTATTTATATAATCACAGTAGTGTCTCTGTGTCAGTGCCTCAGTGGTATTTATATAATCACTGTAGTGTATCTTTGTCAGTGCCTCAGTGGTATTTATATAATCACAGTAGTGTATCTTTGTCAGTGCCTCAGTGGTATTTATATAATTACAGTAGTGTCTCTGTGTCAGTGTCTCAGTGGTATTTATATAATCACAGTAGTGTCTCTGTGTCAGTGTCTCAGTGGTATTTATATAATCACAGTAGTGTATCTTTGTCAGTGCCTCAGTGGTATTTATATAATTACAGTAGTGTCAGTGCCTCTGTGGTTTTTATATAATTACAGTAGTGTCTCTGTGTCAGTGCCTCAGTGGTATTTATATAATCACAGTAGTGTATCTTTGTCAGTGCCTCAGTGGTATTTATATAATCACAGTAGTGTCTCTGTGTCAGTGTCTCAGTGGTATTTATATAATCACAGTAGTGTATCTTTGTCAGTGCCTCAGTGGTATTTATATAATTACAGTAGTGTCTCTGTGTCTGTGCCTCAGTGGTATTTATATAATCACAGTAATGTATCTTTGTCAGTGCCTCAGTGGTGTTTATATAATTACAGTAGTGTCTCTGTGTCAGTGCCTCAGTGGTATTTATATAATTTCAGTAGTGTCTCTGTGTCAGTGCCTCAGTGGTATTTACATAATCACAGTAGTGTCAGAGACTCAGTGGTATTTATATAATCACAGAAGTGTCAGTGCCTCAGTGGTATTTATATAATCACAGCAGTGTATCATTGTCAGTGCCTCAGTGGTATTTATATAATCACAGTAGTGTCTCTGTGTCAGTGCCTCAGTGGTATTTATATAATCACAGTAGTGTCAGTGCCTCAGTGGTTTTTATATGATTTCAGTAGTGTCTCTGTGTCAGTGCCTCTGTGATATTTATATAATCACAGTAATGTATCTTTATCAGTGCCTCAGTGGTATTTATATAATTACAGTAGTGTCTTTGTGTCTGTGCCTCAGTGGTATTTATATAATCACAGTAGTGTCTCTGTGTCAGTGCCTCATTGGTATTTATATAATCACAGTAATGTCTCTGTGTCAGTGTCTCAGTGGAATTTATATAATCACAGTAGTTTATCTTTGTCAGTGCCTCAGTGGTATTTATATAATTACAGTAGTGTCAGTGCCTCAGTGGATTTTAAATGATTATAGTAGTGTCTCTGTGTCAGTGCCTCAGTGGTATTTATATAATCACAGTAGTGTATTTTTGTCAGTGCCTCAGTGGTATTTATATAATTACAGTAGTGTCTCTGTGTCAGTGCCTCAGTGGTATTTATAAAATTACAGTAGTGTCTCTGTGTCAGTGCCTCAGTGGTATTTTTATAATTACAGTTGTGTCTCTGTGTCAGTGCCTCAGTGGTATTTATATAATCACAGTAGTGTATCTGTGTCAGTGTCACAGTGGTATTTATATAATTACAGTAGTGTCTCTGTGTCAGTGCCTCAGTGGTATTTATATAATTACAGTAGTGTCTCTGTGTCAGTGCCTCAGTGGTATTTATATAATCACAGTAGTGTATCTTTGTCAGTGCCTCAGTGGTATTTATATAATCACAGTAGTGTATCTTTGTCAGTGCCTCAATGGTATTTATATAATTACAGTAGTGTCTCTGTGTCAGTGCCTCAGTGGTATTTATATAATCACAGTAGAGTCTCTGTGTCAGTGTCTCAGTGGTATTTATATAATCACAGTAGTGTATCTTTGTCAGTGCCTCAGTGGTATTTATATAATCACAGTAGTGAATCTTTGTCAGTGCCTCAGTGGTATTTATATAATTACAGTAGTGTCTCTGTGTCAGTGCCTCAGTGGTATTTATATAATCACAGTAGTGTCTCTGTGTCAGTGCCTCAGTGGTATTTATATAATCACAGTAGTGTCTCTGTGTCATTGCCTCAGTGGTATTTATATAATTACAGTAGTGTCTCTGGGTCAGTGCCTCAGTGGTATTTATATAATCACAGTAGTGTATCTATGTCAGTGCCTCAGTGGCATTTATATAATTACAGTAGTGTCTCTGTGTCTGTGCCTCAGTGGTATTTATATAAATACGGTAGTGTTTCTGTGTCAGTGCCTCAGTGGTATTTAATATAATCACAGTAGTGTCAGTGCCTCAGTGGTATTTATATAATCACAGTAGTGTCAGAGCCTCAGTGTTATTTATATAATCACAGTAGTGTATCATTGTCAGTGCCTCAGTGGTATTTATATAATCACAGTAGTGTCTCTGTGTCAGTGCCTCAGTGGTATTTATATAATCACAGTAGTGTCTCTGTGTTAGTGCCACAGTGGTATTTATTTAATCACAGTATTGTATCTTTGTCAGTGCCTCAGTGGTATTTATATAATAACAGTAGTGTTTCTGTGTCAGTGCCTCAGTGGTATTTATATAATCACAGTAGTGTCTCTGTGTCAGTGTCTCAGTGGTATTTATATAATCACAGTAGTGTATCTTTGTCAGTGCCTCAGTGGTATTTATATGATTACAGTAGTGTCTCTGTGTCAGTGCCTCAGTGGTATTTATATAATCACAGTAGTGTCTCTGTGTCAGTGCCTCAGTGGTATTTATATAATCACAGTAGTGTCTCTGTGTCAATGCCTCAGTTGTATTTATATAATCACAGTAGTGTTTCTGTGTCATTGCCTCAGTGGTATTTATATAATTACAGAAGTGTCTCTGGGTCAGTGCCTCAGTGGTATTTATATAATCACAGTAGTGTATCTATGTCAGTGCCTCAGTGGCATTTATATAATTACAGTAGTGTCTCTGTGTCTGTGCCTCAGTGGTATTTATATAATTACGGTAGTGTCTCTGTGTCAGTGCCTCAGTGGTATTTAATATAATCACAGTAGTGTCAGTGCCTCAGTGGTATTTATATAATCACAGTAGTGTCAGAGCCTCAGTGTTATTTATATAATCACAGTAGTGTATCATTGTCAGTGCCTCAGTGGTATTTATATAATCACAGTAGTGTCTCTGTGTCAGTGCCTCAATGGTAATTATTTAATCACAGTAGTGTCTCTGTGTCAGTGCCTCAGTGGTATTTATATAATCACAGTAGTGTCTCTGTGTTAGTGCCACTCTGTGTTAGTGCCACAGTGGTATTTATTTAATCACAGTATTGTATCTTTGTCAGTGCCTCAGTGGTATTTATATAATAACAGTAGTGTTTCTGTGTCAGTGCCTCAGTGGTATTTATATAATCACAGTAGTGTCTCTGTGTCAGTGTCTCAGTGGTATTTATATAATCACAGTAGTGTATCTTTGTCAGTGCCTCAGTGGTATTTATATAATTACAGTAGTGTCTCTGTGTCAGTGCCTCAGTGGTATTTATATAATTACAGTAGTGTCTCTGTGTCAGTGCCTCAGTGGTATTTATATAATCACAGTAGTGTCAGTGCCTCAGTGGTATTTATATAATCACAGTATTGTCAGTGCCTCAGTGGTATTTATATAATCACAGTAGTGTATCTTTGTCAGTGCCTCAGTGGTATTTATATAATCACAGTAGTGTCTCTGTGTCAGTGCCTCAGTGGTATTTATATAATCACAGTAGTGTCTCTGTGTCAGTGCCTCAGTGGTATTTATATAATCACAGTAGTGTCTCTCTGTCAGTGCCACAGTGGTATTTATTTAATAACAGTAGTGTATCTTTGTCAGTGCCTCTGTGGTATTTATATAATAACAGTAGTGTTTCTGTATCAGTGCCTCAGTGGTATTTATATAATCACAGTGGTGTATCTTTGTCAGTGCCTCAGTGGTATTTTTATAATTACAGTAGTGTCTCTGTGTCAGTGCCTCAGTGGTATTTATATAATCACAGTAGTGTCTCTGTGTCAGTGTCTCAGTGGTATTTATATAATCACAGTAGTGTATCTTTGTCAGTGCCTCAGTGGTATTTATATAATTACAGTAGTGTCTCTGTGTCTGTGCCTCAGTGGTATTTATATAATCACAGTAATGTATCTTTGTCAGTGCCTCAGTGGTGTTTATATAATTACAGTAGTGTCTCTGTGTCAGTGCCTCAGTGGTATTTATATAATTTCAGTAGTGTCTCTGTGTCAGTCCCTCAGTGGTATTTACATAATCACAGTAGTGTCAGAGACTCAGTGGTATTTATATAATCACAGAAGTGTCAGTGCCTCAGTGGTATTTATATAATCACAGCAGTGTATCATTGTCAGTGCCTCAGTGGTATTTATATAATCACAGTAGTGTCTCTGTGTCAGTGCCTCAGTGGTATTTATATAATCACAGTAGTGTCAGTGCCTCAGTGGTTTTTATATGATTTCAGTAGTGTCTCTGTGTCAGTGCCTCTGTGATATTTATATAATCACAGTAATGTATCTTTGTCAGTGCCTCAGTGGTATTTATATAATTACAGTAGTGTCTCTGTGTCTGTGCCTCATTGGTATTTATATAATCACAGTAGTGTCTCTGTGTCAGTGCCTCATTGGTATTTATATAATCACAGTAATGTCTCTGTGTCAGTGTCTCAGTGAAATTTATATAATCACAGTAGTTTATCTTTGTCAGTGCCTCAGTGGCATTTATATAATTACAGTAGTGTCAGTGCCTCAGTGGATTTTATATGATTACAGTAGTGTCTCTGTGTCAGTGCCTCAGTGGTATTTATATAATCACAGTAGTGTATCTTTGTCAGTGCCTCAGTGGTATTTATATAATTACAGTAGTGTCTCTGTGTCAGTGCCTCAGTGGTATTTATAAAATTACAGTAGTGTCTCTGTGTCAGTGCCTCAGTGGTATATCTATAATTACAGTTGTGTCTCTGTGTCAGTGCCTCAGTGGTATTTATATAATCACAGTAGTGTATCTGTGTCAGTGTCTCAGTGGTATTTATATAATCACAGTAGTGTATCTTTGTCAGTGCCTCAGTGGTATTTTTATAATTACAGTAGTGTCTCTGTGTCAGTGCCTCAGTGGTAGTTATATAATCACAGTAGTGTCTCTGTGTCAGTGTCTCAGTGGTATTTATATAATCACAGTAGTGTATCTTTGTCAGTGCCTCAGTGGTATTTATATAATCACAGTAGTGTATCTGTGTCAGTGCCTCAGTGGTATTTATATAATTACAGTAGTGTCTCTGTGTCAGTGCCTCAGTGGTATTTATATAATTACAGTAGTGTCTCTGTGTCTGTGCCTCAGTGGTATTTATATAATCACAGTAATGTATCTTTGTCAGTGCCTCAGTGGTATTTATATAATTACAGTAGTGTCTCTGTGTCAGTGCCTCAGTGGTATTTATATAATTACAGTAGTGTCTCTGTGTCAGTGCCTCAGTGGTATTTATATAATCACAGTAGTGTCAGTGCCTCAGTGGTATTTATATAATCACAGTAGTGTCAGTGCCTCAGTGGTATTTATATAATCACAGTAGTGTATCATTGTCAGTGCCTCAGTGGTATTTATATAATCACAGTAGTGTCTCTGTGTCAGTGCCTCAGTGGTATTTATATAATCACAGTAGTGTCAGTGCCTCAGTGGTATTTATATAATCACAGTAGTGTATCATTGTCAGTGCCTCAGTGGTATTTATATAATCACAGTAGTGTCTCTGTGTCAGTGCCTCAGTGGTATTTATATAATCACAGTAGTGTCTCTGTGTCAGTGCCACAGTGGTATTTATTTAATCACAGTATTGTATCTTTGTCAGTGCCTCAGTGGTATTTATATAATTACAGTAGTGTCTCTGTGTCAGTGCCTCAGTGGTATTTATATAATTACAGTAGTGTCTCTGTGTCAGTGCCTCAGTGGTATTTATATAATCACAGTAGTGTATCTTTGTCAGTGCCTCAGTGGTATTTTTATAATTACAGTAGTGTATCTGTGTCAGTGCCTCAGTGGTAGTTATATAATCACAGTAGTGTCTCTGTGTCAGTGTCTCAGTGGTATTTATATAATCACAGTAGTGTATCTTTGTCAGTGCCTCAGTGGTATTTATATAATCACAGTAGTGTATCTGTGTCAGTGCCTCAGTGGTATTTATATAATTACAGTAGTGTCTCTGTGTCAGTGCCTCAGTGGTATTTATATAATTACAGTAGTGTCTCTGTGTCTGTGCCTCAGTGGTATTTATATAATCACAGTAATGTATCTTTGTCAGTGCCTCAGTGGTATTTATATAATTACAGTAGTGTCTCTGTGTCAGTGCCTCAGTGGTATTTATATAATTACAGTAGTGTCTCTGTGTCAGTGCCTCAGTGGTATTTATATAATCACAGTAGTGTCAGTGCCTCAGTGGTATTTATATAATCACAGTAATGTCAGTGCCTCAGTGGTATTTATATAATCACAGTAGTGTATCATTGTCAGTGCCTCAGTGGTATTTATATAATCACAGTAGTGTCTCTGTGTCAGTGCCTCAGTGGTATTTATATAATCACAGTAGTGTCAGTGCCTCAGTGGTATTTATATAATCACAGTAGTGTATCATTGTCAGTGCCTCAGTGGTATTTATATAATCACAGTAGTGTCTCTGTGTCAGTGCCTCAGTGGTATTTATATAATCACAGTAGTGTCTCTGTGTCAGTGCCTCAGTGGTATTTATATAATCACAGTAGTGTATCTTTGTCAGTGCCTCAGTGGTATTTATATAATCACAGTAGTGTATCTTTGTCAGTGTCACAGTGGTATTTATATAATTACAGTAGTGTCTCTGTGTCAGTGCCTCAGTGGTATTTATATAATTACAGTAGTGTCTACGTGTCAGTGCCTCAGTGGTATTTATATAATCACAGTAGTGTATCTTTGTCAGTGCCTCAGTGGTATTTATATAATCACAGTAGTGTATCTTTGTCAGTGCCTCAGTGGTATTTATATAATTACAGTAGTGTCTCTGTGTCAGTGTCTCAGTGGTATTTATATAATCACAGTAGTGTCTCTGTGTCAGTGTCTCAGTGGTATTTATATAATCACAGTAGTGTATCTTTGTCAGTGCCTCAGTGGTATTTATATAATTACAGTAGTGTCAGTGCCTCAGTGGTTTTTATATAATTACAGTAGTGTCTCTGTGTCAGTGCCTCAGTGGTATTTATATAATCACAGTAGTGTATCTTTGTCAGTGCCTCAGTGGTATTTATATAATTACAGTAGTGTCTCTGTGTCAGTGCCTCAGTGGTATTTATATAATTACAGTAGTGTCTCTGTGTCAGTGCCTCAGTGGTATTTATATAATCACAGTAGTGTATCTTTGTCAGTGCCTCAGTGGTATTTTTATAATTACAGTAGTGTCTCTGTGTCAGTGCCTCAGTGGTAGTTATATAATCACAGTAGTGTCTCTGTGTCAGTGCCTCAGTGGTATTTAAATAATCACAGTAGTGTCTCTTTGTCAGTGCCACAGTGGTATTTATTTAATCACAGTAGTGTATCTTTGTCAGTGCCTCAGTGGTATTTATATAATAACAGTAGTGTTTCTGTGTCAGTGCCTCAGTGGTATTTATATAATCACAGTAGTGTATCTTTGTCAGTGCCTCAGTGGTATTTTTAAAATTACAGTAGTGTCTCTGTGTCAGTGCCTCAGTGGTATTTATATAATCACAGTAGTGTCTCTGTGTCAATGCCTCAGTTGTATTTATCTAATCACAGTAGTGTATCTGTGTCATTGCCTCAGTGGTATTTATATAATTACAGTAGTTTCTCTGTGTCAGTGCCTCAGTGGTATTTATATAATCACAGTAGTGTATCTATGTAAGTGCCTCAGTGGCATTTATATAATTACAGTAGTGTCTCTGTGTCTGTGCCTCAGTGGTATTTATATAATTACGGTAGTGTCTCTGTGTCAGTGCCTCAGTGGTATTTATATAATCACAGTAGTGTCAGTGCCTCAGTGGTATTTATATAATCACAGTAGTGTCAGTGCCTCAGTGGTATTTATATAATCACAGTAGTGTATCATTGTCAGTGCCTCAGTGGTATTTATATAATCACAGTAGTGTCTCTGTGTCAGTGCCTCAGTGGTATTTATTTAATCACAGTAGTGTCTCTGTGTGAGTACCTCAGTGGTATTTATATAATCACAGTAGTGTCTCTGTGTCAGTGCCACAGTGGTATTTATTTAATCACAGTATTGTATCTTTGTCAGTGCCTCAGTGGTATTTATATAATAACAGTAGTGTTTCTGTGTCAGTGCCTCAGTGGTATTTATATAATCACAGTAGTGTCTCTGTGTCAGTGTCTCAGTGGTATTTATATAATCACAGTAGTGTATCTTTGTCAGTGCCACAGTGGTATTTATATATAATTACAGTAGTGTCTCTGTGTCAGTGCCTCAGAGGTATTTATATAATTACAGTAGTGTCTCTGTGTCAGTGCTCAGTGGTATTTATATAATCACAGTAGTGTCAGTGCCTCAGTGGTATTTATATAATCACAGTATTGTCAGTGCCTCAGTGGTATTTATATAATCACAGTAGTGTATCTTTGTCAGTGCCTCAGTGGTATTTTTATAATTACAGTAGTGTCTCTGTGTCAGTGCCTCAGTGGTATTTATATAATCACAGTAGTGTCTCTGTGTCAGTGTCTCAGTGGTATTTATATAATCACAGTAGTGTATCTTTGTCAGTGCCTCAGTGGTATTTATATAATTACAGTAGTGTCTCTGTGTCAGTGCCTCAGTGGTATTTATATAAATACAGTAGTGTCTCTGTGTCAGTGCCTCAGTGGTATTTATATAATCACAGTACTGTCAGTGCCTCAGTGTTATTTATATTATCACAGTAGTGTCAGTGCCTCAGTGGCATTTATATAATCACAGTAGTGTATCTTAGTCAGTGCCTCAGTGGTATTTATATAATCACAGTAGTGTCTCTGTGTCAGTGCTTAATTGGTATTTATATAATCACAGTAGTGTATCATTGTCAGTGTCTCAGTGGTATTTATATAATCACAGTAGTGTCTCTGTGTCAGTGCCTCAGTGGTAATTATTTAATCACAGTAGTGTCTCTGTGTCAGTGCCTCAGTGGTATTTATATAATCACAGTAGTGTCTCTGTGTCAGTGCCACAGTGGTTTTAATTTAATCACAGTATTGTATCTTTGTCAGTGCCTCAGTGGTATTTATATACTAACAGTAGTGTTTCTGTGTCAGTGTCTCAGTGGTATTTATATAATCACAGTAGTGTCTCTGTGTCAGTGCCTCAGTGGTATTTATATAATTACAGTAGTGTCTCTGTGTCAGTGCCTCAGTGGTATTTATATAATTACAGTAGTGTCTCTGTGTCAGTGCCTCAGTGGTATTTATATAATTACAGTAGTGTCTCTGTGTCTGTGCCTCAGTGGTATTTATATAATCACAGTAATGTATCTTTGTCAGTGCCTCAGTGGTATTTATATAATTACAGTAGTGTCTCTGTGTCAGTGCCTCAGTGGTATTTATATAATTACAGTAGTGTCTCTGTGTCAGTGCCTCAGTGGTATTTATATAATCACAGTAGTGTCAGTGCCTCAGTGGTATTTATATAATCACAGTAGTGTCAGTGCCTCAGTGGTATTTATATAATTACAGTAGTGTATCATTGTCAGTGCCTCAGTGGTATTTATATAATCACAGTAGTGTCTACGTGTCAGTGCCTCAGTGGTATTTATATAATTACGGTAGTGTCTCTGTCTCAGTGCCTCAGTGGTATTTATATAATCACAGTAGTGTCTCTGTGTCAGTGCCTCAGTGGTATTTATATAATCACAGTAGTGTATCTTTGTCAGTGCCTCAGTGGTATTTATATAATCACAGTAGTGTATCTTTGTCAGTGCCTCAGTGATATTTATATAATTACAGTAGTGTCTCTGTGTCAGTGCCTCAGTGGTATTTATATAATTACAGTAGTGTCTACGTGTCAGTGCCTCAGTGGTATTTATATAATTATGGTAGTGTCTCTGTGTCAGTGCCTCAGTGGTATTTATATAATCACAGTAGTGTCTCTGTGTCAGTGCCTCAGTGGTATTTATATAATCACTGTAGTGTATCTTTGTCAGTGCCTCAGTGGTATTTATATAATCACAGTAGTGTATCTTTGTCAGTGCCTCAGTGGTATTTATATAATTACAGTAGTGTCTCTGTGTCAGTGTCTCAGTGGTATTTATATAATCACAGTAGTGTCTCTGTGTCAGTGTCTCAGTGGTATTTATATAATCACAGTAGTGTATCTTTGTCAGTGCCTCAGTGGTATTTATATAATTACAGTAGTGTCAGTGCCTCTGTGGTTTTTATATAATTACAGTAGTGTCTCTGTGTCAGTGCCTCAGTGGTATTTATATAATCACAGTAGTGTATCTTTGTCAGTGCCTCAGTGGTATTTATATAATCACAGTAGTGTCTCTGTGTCAGTGTCTCAGTGGTATTTATATAATCACAGTAGTGTATCTTTGTCAGTGCCTCAGTGGTATTTATATAATTACAGTAGTGTCTCTGTGTCTGTGCCTCAGTGGTATTTATATAATCACAGTAATGTATCTTTGTCAGTGCCTCAGTGGTGTTTATATAATTACAGTAGTGTCTCTGTGTCAGTGCCTCAGTGGTATTTATATAATTTCAGTAGTGTCTCTGTGTCAGTGCCTCAGTGGTATTTACATAATCACAGTAGTGTCAGAGACTCAGTGGTATTTATATAATCACAGAAGTGTCAGTGCCTCAGTGGTATTTATATAATCACAGCAGTGTATCATTGTCAGTGCCTCAGTGGTATTTATATAATCACAGTAGTGTCTCTGTGTCAGTGCCTCAGTGGTATTTATATAATCACAGTAGTGTCAGTGCCTCAGTGGTTTTTATATGATTTCAGTAGTGTCTCTGTGTCAGTGCCTCTGTGATATTTATATAATCACAGTAATGTATCTTTATCAGTGCCTCAGTGGTATTTATATAATTACAGTAGTGTCTTTGTGTCTGTGCCTCAGTGGTATTTATATAATCACAGTAGTGTCTCTGTGTCAGTGCCTCATTGGTATTTATATAATCACAGTAATGTCTCTGTGTCAGTGTCTCAGTGGAATTTATATAATCACAGTAGTTTATCTTTGTCAGTGCCTCAGTGGTATTTATATAATTACAGTAGTGTCAGTGCCTCAGTGGATTTTAAATGATTATAGTAGTGTCTCTGTGTCAGTGCCTCAGTGGTATTTATATAATCACAGTAGTGTATCTTTGTCAGTGCCTCAGTGGTATTTATATAATTACAGTAGTGTCTCTGTGTCAGTGCCTCAGTGGTATTTATAAAATTACAGTAGTGTCTCTGTGTCAGTGCCTCAGTGGTATTTTTATAATTACAGTTGTGTCTCTGTGTCAGTGCCTCAGTGGTATTTATATAATCACAGTAGTGTATCTGTGTCAGTGTCACAGTGGTATTTATATAATTACAGTAGTGTCTCTGTGTCAGTGCCTCAGTGGTATTTATATAATTACAGTAGTGTCTCTGTGTCAGTGCCTCAGTGGTATTTATATAATCACAGTAGTGTATCTTTGTCAGTGCCTCAGTGGTATTTATATAATCACAGTAGTGTATCTTTGTCAGTGCCTCAATGGTATTTATATAATTACAGTAGTGTCTCTGTGTCAGTGCCTCAGTGGTATTTATATAATCACAGTAGAGTCTCTGTGTCAGTGTCTCAGTGGTATTTATATAATCACAGTAGTGTATCTTTGTCAGTGCCTCAGTGGTATTTATATAATCACAGTAGTGAATCTTTGTCAGTGCCTCAGTGGTATTTATATAATTACAGTAGTGTCTCTGTGTCAGTGCCTCAGTGGTATTTATATAATCACAGTAGTGTCTCTGTGTCAGTGCCTCAGTGGTATTTATATAATCACAGTAGTGTCTCTGTGTCATTGCCTCAGTGGTATTTATATAATTACAGTAGTGTCTCTGGGTCAGTGCCTCAGTGGTATTTATATAATCACAGTAGTGTATCTATGTCAGTGCCTCAGTGGCATTTATATAATTACAGTAGTGTCTCTGTGTCTGTGCCTCAGTGGTATTTATATAAATACGGTAGTGTCTCTGTGTCAGTGCCTCAGTGGTATTTAATATAATCACAGTAGTGTCAGTGCCTCAGTGGTATTTATATAATCACAGTAGTGTCAGAGCCTCAGTGTTATTTATATAATCACAGTAGTGTATCATTGTCAGTGCCTCAGTGGTATTTATATAATCACAGTAGTGTCTCTGTGTCAGTGCCTCAGTGGTATTTATATAATCACAGTAGTGTCTCTGTGTTAGTGCCACAGTGGTATTTATTTAATCACAGTATTGTATCTTTGTCAGTGCCTCAGTGGTATTTATATAATAACAGTAGTGTTTCTGTGTCAGTGCCTCAGTGGTATTTATATAATCACAGTAGTGTCTCTGTGTCAGTGTCTCAGTGGTATTTATATAATCACAGTAGTGTATCTTTGTCAGTGCCTCAGTGGTATTTATATGATTACAGTAGTGTCTCTGTGTCAGTGCCTCAGTGGTATTTATATAATCACAGTAGTGTCTCTGTGTCAGTGCCTCAGTGGTATTTATATAATCACAGTAGTGTCTCTGTGTCAATGCCTCAGTTGTATTTATATAATCACAGTAGTGTTTCTGTGTCATTGCCTCAGTGGTATTTATATAATTACAGAAGTGTCTCTGGGTCAGTGCCTCAGTGGTATTTATATAATCACAGTAGTGTATCTATGTCAGTGCCTCAGTGGCATTTATATAATTACAGTAGTGTCTCTGTGTCTGTGCCTCAGTGGTATTTATATAATTACGGTAGTGTCTCTGTGTCAGTGCCTCAGTGGTATTTAATATAATCACAGTAGTGTCAGTGCCTCAGTGGTATTTATATAATCACAGTAGTGTCAGAGCCTCAGTGTTATTTATATAATCACAGTAGTGTATCATTGTCAGTGCCTCAGTGGTATTTATATAATCACAGTAGTGTCTCTGTGTCAGTGCCTCAATGGTAATTATTTAATCACAGTAGTGTCCCTGTGTCAGTGCCTCAGTGGTATTTATATAATCACAGTAGTGTCTCTGTGTTAGTGCCACTCTGTGTTAGTGCCACAGTGGTATTTATTTAATCACAGTATTGTATCTTTGTCAGTGCCTCAGTGGTATTTATATAATAACAGTAGTGTTTCTGTGTCAGTGCCTCAGTGGTATTTATATAATTACAGTAGTGTCTCTGTGTCAGTGTCTCAGTGGTATTTATATAATCACAGTAGTGTATCTTTGTCAGTGCCTCAGTGGTATTTATATAATTACAGTAGTGTCTCTGTGTCAGTGCCTCAGTGGTATTTATATAATTACAGTAGTGTCTCTGTGTCAGTGCCTCAGTGGTATTTATATAATCACAGTAGTGTCAGTGCCTCAGTGGTATTTATATAATCACAGTATTGTCAGTGCCTCAGTGGTATTTATATAATCACAGTAGTGTATCTTTGTCAGTGCCTCAGTGGTATTTATATAATCACAGTAGTGTCTCTGTGTCAGTGCCTCAGTGGTATTTATATAATCACAGTAGTGTCTCTGTGTCAGTGCCTCAGTGGTATTTATATAATCACAGTAGTGTCTCTCTGTCAGTGCCACAGTGGTATTTATTTAATAACAGTAGTGTATCTTTGTCAGTGCCTCTGTGGTATTTATATAATAACAGTAGTGTTTCTGTATCAGTGCCTCAGTGGTATTTATATAATCACAGTGGTGTATCTTTGTCAGTGCCTCAGTGGTATTTTTATAATTACAGTAGTGTCTCTGTGTCAGTGCCTCAGTGGTATTTATATAATCACAGTAGTGTCTCTGTGTCAGTGTCTCAGTGGTATTTATATAATCACAGTAGTGTATCTTTGTCAGTGCCTCAGTGGTGTTTATATAATTACAGTAGTGTCTCTGTGTCAGTGCCTCAGTGGTATTTATATAATTTCAGTAGTGTCTCTGTGTCAGTCCCTCAGTGGTATTTACATAATCACAGTAGTGTCAGAGACTCAGTGGTATTTATATAATCACAGAAGTGTCAGTGCCTCAGTGGTATTTATATAATCACAGCAGTGTATCATTGTCAGTGCCTCAGTGGTATTTATATAATCACAGTAGTGTCTCTGTGTCAGTGCCTCAGTGGTATTTATATAATCACAGTAGTGTCAGTGCCTCAGTGGTTTTTATATGATTTCAGTAGTGTCTCTGTGTCAGTGCCTCTGTGATATTTATATAATCACAGTAATGTATCTTTGTCAGTGCCTCAGTGGTATTTATATAATTACAGTAGTGTCTCTGTGTCTGTGCCTCATTGGTATTTATATAATCACAGTAGTGTCTCTGTGTCAGTGCCTCATTGGTATTTATATAATCACAGTAATGTCTCTGTGTCAGTGTCTCAGTGGAATTTATATAATCACAGTAGTTTATCTTTGTCAGTGCCTCAGTGGCATTTATATAATTACAGTAGTGTCAGTGCCTCAGTGGATTTTATATGATTACAGTAGTGTCTCTGTGTCAGTGCCTCAGTGGTATTTATATAATCACAGTAGTGTATCTTTGTCAGTGCCTCAGTGGTATTTATATAATTACAGTAGTGTCTCTGTGTCAGTGCCTCAGTGGTATTTATAAAATTACAGTAGTGTCTCTGTGTCAGTGCCTCAGTGGTATTTCTATAATTACAGTTGTGTCTCTGTGTCAGTGCCTCAGTGGTATTTATATAATCACAGTAGTGTATCTGTGTCAGTGTCTCAGTGGTATTTATATAATCACAGTAGTGTATCTTTGTCAGTGCCTCAGTGGTATTTTTATAATTACAGTAGTGTCTCTGTGTCAGTGCCTCAGTGGTAGTTATATAATCACAGTAGTGTCTCTGTGTCAGTGTCTCAGTGGTATTTATATAATCACAGTAGTGTATCTTTGTCAGTGCCTCAGTGGTATTTATATAATCACAGTAGTGTATCTGTGTCAGTGCCTCAGTGGTATTTATATAATTACAGTAGTGTCTCTGTGTCAGTGCCTCAGTGGTATTTATATAATTACAGTAGTGTCTCTGTGTCTGTGCCTCAGTGGTATTTATATAATCACAGTAATGTATCTTTGTCAGTGCCTCAGTGGTATTTATATAATTACAGTAGTGTCTCTGTGTCAGTGCCTCAGTGGTATTTATATAATTACAGTAGTGTCTCTGTGTCAGTGCCTCAGTGGTATTTATATAATCACAGTAGTGTCAGTGCCTCAGTGGTATTTATATAATCACAGTAGTGTCAGTGCCCCAGTGGTATTTATATAATCACAGTAGTGTATCATTGTCAGTGCCTCAGTGGTATTTATATAATCACAGTAGTGTCTCTGTGTCAGTGCCTCAGTGGTATTTATATAATCACAGTAGTGTCAGTGCCTCAGTGGTATTTATATAATCACAGTAGTGTATCATTGTCAGTGCCTCAGTGGTATTTATATAATCACAGTAGTGTCTCTGTGTCAGTGCCTCAGTGGTATTTATATAATCACAGTAGTGTCTCTGTGTCAGTGCCACAGTGGTATTTATTTAATCACAGTATTGTATCTTTGTCAGTGCCTCAGTGGTATTTATATAATTACAGTAGTGTCTCTGTGTCAGTGCCTCAGTGGTATTTATATAATTACAGTAGTGTCTCTGTGTCAGTGCCTCAGTGGTATTTATATAATCACAGTAGTGTATCTTTGTCAGTGCCTCAGTGGTATTTTTATAATTTCAGTAGTGTCTCTGTGTCAGTGCCTCAGTGGTAGTTATATAATCACAGTAGTGTCTCTGTGTCAGTGTCTCAGTGGTATTTATATAATCACAGTAGTGTATCTTTGTCAGTGCCTCAGTGGTATTTATATAATCACAGTAGTGTATCTGTGTCAGTGCCTCAGTGGTATTTATATAATTACAGTAGTGTCTCTGTGTCAGTGCCTCAGTGGTATTTATATAATTACAGTAGTGTCTCTGTGTCTGTGCCTCAGTGGTATTTATATAATCACAGTAATGTATCTTTGTCAGTGCCTCAGTGGTATTTATATAATTACAGTAGTGTCTCTGTGTCAGTGCCTCAGTGGTATTTATATAATTACAGTAGTGTCTCTGTGTCAGTGCCTCAGTGGTATTTATATAATCACAGTAGTGTCAGTGCCTCAGTGGTATTTATATAATCACAGTAGTGTCAGTGCCTCAGTGGTATTTATATAATCACAGTAGTGTATCATTGTCAGTGCCTCAGTGGTATTTATATAATCACAGTAGTGTCTCTGTGTCTGTGCCTCATTGGTATTTATATAATCACAGTAGTGTCTCTGTGTCAGTGCCTCATTGGTATTTATATAATCACAGTAATGTCTCTGTGTCAGTGTCTCAGTGGAATTTATATAATCACAGTAGTTTATCTTTGTCAGTGCCTCAGTGGCATTTATATAATTACAGTAGTGTCAGTGCCTCAGTGGATTTTATATGATTACAGAAGTGTCTCTGTGTCAGTGCCTCAGTGGTATTTATATAATCACAGTAGTGTATCTTTGTCAGTGCCTCAGTGGTATTTATATAATTACAGTAGTGTCTCTGTGTCAGTGCCTCAGTGGTATTTATAAAATTACAGTAGTGTCTCTGTGTCAGTGTCTCAGTGGTATTTATATAATCACAGTAGTGTATCTTTGTCAGTGCCTCAGTGGTATTTATATAATTACAGTAGTGTCTCTGTGTCAGTGCCTCAGTGGTATTTATATAAATACAGTAGTGTCTCTGTGTCAGTGCCTCAGTGGTATTTATATAATCACAGTACTGTCAGTGCCTCAGTGTTATTTATATTATCACAGTAGTGTCAGTGCCTCAGTGGCATTTATATAATCACAGTAGTGTATCTTAGTCAGTGCCTCAGTGGTATTTATATAATCACAGTAGTGTCTCTGTGTCAGTGCTTAATTGGTATTTATATAATCACAGTAGTGTATCATTGTCAGTGTCTCAGTGGTATTTATATAATCACAGTAGTGTCTCTGTGTCAGTGCCTCAGTGGTAATTATTTAATCACAGTAGTGTCTCTGTGTCAGTGCCTCAGTGGTATTTATATAATCACAGTAGTGTCTCTGTGTCAGTGCCACAGTGGTTTTAATTTAATCACAGTATTGTATCTTTGTCAGTGCCTCAGTGGTATTTATATACTAACAGTAGTGTTTCTGTGTCAGTGTCTCAGTGGTATTTATATAATCACAGTAGTGTCTCTGTGTCAGTGCCTCAGTGGTATTTATATAATTACAGTAGTGTCTCTGTGTCAGTGCCTCAGTGGTATTTATATAATTACAGTAGTGTCTCTGTGTCAGTGCCTCAGTGGTATTTATATAATTACAGTAGTGTCTCTGTGTCTGTGCCTCAGTGGTATTTATATAATCACAGTAATGTATCTTTGTCAGTGCCTCAGTGGTATTTATATAATTACAGTAGTGTCTCTGTGTCAGTGCCTCAGTGGTATTTATATAATTACAGTAGTGTCTCTGTGTCAGTGCCTCAGTGGTATTTATATAATCACAGTAGTGTCAGTGCCTCAGTGGTATTTATATAATCACAGTAGTGTCAGTGCCTCAGTGGTATTTATATAATCACAGTAGTGTATCATTGTCAGTGCCTCAGTGGTATTTATATAATCACAGTAGTGTCTACGTGTCAGTGCCTCAGTGGTATTTATATAATTACGGTAGTGTCTCTGTCTCAGTGCCTCAGTGGTATTTATATAATCACAGTAGTGTCTCTGTGTCAGTGCCTCAATGGTATTTATATAATCACAGTAGTGTATCTTTGTCAGTGCCTCAGTGGTATTTATATAATCACAGTAGTGTATCTTTGTCAGTGCCTCAGTGATATTTATATAATTACAGTAGTGTCTCTGTGTCAGTGCCTCAGTGGTATTTATATAATTACAGTAGTGTCTACGTGTCAGTGCCTCAGTGGTATTTATATAATTATGGTAGTGTCTCTGTGTCAGTGCCTCAGTGGTATTTATATAATCACAGTAGTGTCTCTGTGTCAGTGCCTCAGTGGTATTTATATAATCACTGTAGTGTATCTTTGTCAGTGCCTCAGTGGTATTTATATAATCACAGTAGTGTATCTTTGTCAGTGCCTCAGTGGTATTTATATAATTACAGTAGTGTCTCTGTGTCAGTGTCTCAGTGGTATTTATATAATCACAGTAGTGTCTCTGTGTCAGTGTCTCAGTGGTATTTATATAATCACAGTAGTGTATCTTTGTCAGTGCCTCAGTGGTATTTATATAATTACAGTAGTGTCAGTGCCTCTGTGGTTTTTATATAATTACAGTAGTGTCTCTGTGTCAGTGCCTCAGTGGTATTTATATAATCACAGTAGTGTATCTTTGTCAGTGCCTCAGTGGTATTTATATAATCACAGTAGTGTCTCTGTGTCAGTGTCTCAGTGGTATTTATATAATCACAGTAGTGTATCTTTGTCAGTGCCTCAGTGGTATTTATATAATTACAGTAGTGTCTCTGTGTCTGTGCCTCAGTGGTATTTATATAATCACAGTAATGTATCTTTGTCAGTGCCTCAGTGGTGTTTATATAATTACAGTAGTGTCTCTGTGTCAGTGCCTCAGTGGTATTTATATAATTTCAGTAGTGTCTCTGTGTCAGTGCCTCAGTGGTATTTACATAATCACAGTAGTGTCAGAGACTCAGTGGTATTTATATAATCACAGAAGTGTCAGTGCCTCAGTGGTATTTATATAATCACAGCAGTGTATCATTGTCAGTGCCTCAGTGGTATTTATATAATCACAGTAGTGTCTCTGTGTCAGTGCCTCAGTGGTATTTATATAATCACAGTAGTGTCAGTGCCTCAGTGGTTTTTATATGATTTCAGTAGTGTCTCTGTGTCAGTGCCTCTGTGATATTTATATAATCACAGTAATGTATCTTTATCAGTGCCTCAGTGGTATTTATATAATTACAGTAGTGTCTTTGTGTCTGTGCCTCAGTGGTATTTATATAATCACAGTAGTGTCTCTGTGTCAGTGCCTCATTGGTATTTATATAATCACAGTAATGTCTCTGTGTCAGTGTCTCAGTGGAATTTATATAATCACAGTAGTTTATCTTTGTCAGTGCCTCAGTGGTATTTATATAATTACAGTAGTGTCAGTGCCTCAGTGGATTTTAAATGATTATAGTAGTGTCTCTGTGTCAGTGCCTCAGTGGTATTTATATAATCACAGTAGTGTATCTTTGTCAGTGCCTCAGTGGTATTTATATAATTACAGTAGTGTCTCTGTGTCAGTGCCTCAGTGGTATTTATAAAATTACAGTAGTGTCTCTGTGTCAGTGCCTCAGTGGTATTTTTATAATTACAGTTGTGTCTCTGTGTCAGTGCCTCAGTGGTATTTATATAATCACAGTAGTGTATCTGTGTCAGTGTCACAGTGGTATTTATATAATTACAGTAGTGTCTCTGTGTCAGTGCCTCAGTGGTATTTATATAATTACAGTAGTGTCTCTGTGTCAGTGCCTCAGTGGTATTTATATAATCACAGTAGTGTATCTTTGTCAGTGCCTCAGTGGTATTTATATAATCACAGTAGTGTATCTTTGTCAGTGCCTCAATGGTATTTATATAATTACAGTAGTGTCTCTGTGTCAGTGCCTCAGTGGTATTTATATAATCACAGTAGAGTCTCTGTGTCAGTGTCTCAGTGGTATTTATATAATCACAGTAGTGTATCTTTGTCAGTGCCTCAGTGGTATTTATATAATCACAGTAGTGAATCTTTGTCAGTGCCTCAGTGGTATTTATATAATTACAGTAGTGTCTCTGTGTCAGTGCCTCAGTGGTATTTATATAATCACAGTAGTGTCTCTGTGTCAGTGCCTCAGTGGTATTTATATAATCACAGTAGTGTCTCTGTGTCATTGCCTCAGTGGTATTTATATAATTACAGTAGTGTCTCTGGGTCAGTGCCTCAGTGGTATTTATATAATCACAGTAGTGTATCTATGTCAGTGCCTCAGTGGCATTTATATAATTACAGTAGTGTCTCTGTGTCTGTGCCTCAGTGGTATTTATATAAATACGGTAGTGTCTCTGTGTCAGTGCCTCAGTGGTATTTAATATAATCACAGTAGTGTCAGTGCCTCAGTGGTATTTATATAATCACAGTAGTGTCAGAGCCTCAGTGTTATTTATATAATCACAGTAGTGTATCATTGTCAGTGCCTCAGTGGTATTTATATAATCACAGTAGTGTCTCTGTGTCAGTGCCTCAGTGGTATTTATATAATCACAGTAGTGTCTCTGTGTTAGTGCCACAGTGGTATTTATTTAATCACAGTATTGTATCTTTGTCAGTGCCTCAGTGGTATTTATATAATAACAGTAGTGTTTCTGTGTCAGTGCCTCAGTGGTATTTATATAATCACAGTAGTGTCTCTGTGTCAGTGTCTCAGTGGTATTTATATAATCACAGTAGTGTATCTTTGTCAGTGCCTCAGTGGTATTTATATGATTACAGTAGTGTCTCTGTGTCAGTGCCTCAGTGGTATTTATATAATCACAGTAGTGTCTCTGTGTCAGTGCCTCAGTGGTATTTATATAATCACAGTAGTGTCTCTGTGTCAATGCCTCAGTTGTATTTATATAATCACAGTAGTGTTTCTGTGTCATTGCCTCAGTGGTATTTATATAATTACAGAAGTGTCTCTGGGTCAGTGCCTCAGTGGTATTTATATAATCACAGTAGTGTATCTATGTCAGTGCCTCAGTGGCATTTATATAATTACAGTAGTGTCTCTGTGTCTGTGCCTCAGTGGTATTTATATAATTACAGTAGTGTCTCTGTGTCAGTGCCTCAGTGGTATTTAATATAATCACAGTAGTGTCAGTGCCTCAGTGGTATTTATATAATCACAGTAGTGTCAGAGCCTCAGTGTTATTTATATAATCACAGTAGTGTATCATTGTCAGTGCCTCAGTGGTATTTATATAATCACAGTAGTGTCTCTGTGTCAGTGCCTCAATGGTAATTATTTAATCACAGTAGTGTCCCTGTGTCAGTGCCTCAGTGGTATTTATATAATCACAGTAGTGTCTCTGTGTTAGTGCCACTCTGTGTTAGTGCCACAGTGGTATTTATTTAATCACAGTATTGTATCTTTGTCAGTGCCTCAGTGGTATTTATATAATAACAGTAGTGTTTCTGTGTCAGTGCCTCAGTGGTATTTATATAATTACAGTAGTGTCTCTGTGTCAGTGTCTCAGTGGTATTTATATAATCACAGTAGTGTATCTTTGTCAGTGCCTCAGTGGTATTTATATAATTACAGTAGTGTCTCTGTGTCAGTGCCTCAGTGGTATTTATATAATTACAGTAGTGTCTCTGTGTCAGTGCCTCAGTGGTATTTATATAATCACAGTAGTGTCAGTGCCTCAGTGGTATTTATATAATCACAGTATTGTCAGTGCCTCAGTGGTATTTATATAATCACAGTAGTGTATCTTTGTCAGTGCCTCAGTGGTATTTATATAATCACAGTAGTGTCTCTGTGTCAGTGCCTCAGTGGTATTTATATAATCACAGTAGTGTCTCTGTGTCAGTGCCTCAGTGGTATTTATATAATCACAGTAGTGTCTCTCTGTCAGTGCCACAGTGGTATTTATTTAATAACAGTAGTGTATCTTTGTCAGTGCCTCTGTGGTATTTATATAATAACAGTAGTGTTTCTGTATCAGTGCCTCAGTGGTATTTATATAATCACAGTGGTGTATCTTTGTCAGTGCCTCAGTGGTATTTTTATAATTACAGTAGTGTCTCTGTGTCAGTGCCTCAGTGGTATTTATATAATCACAGTAGTGTCTCTGTGTCAGTGTCTCAGTGGTATTTATATAATCACAGTAGTGTATCTTTGTCAGTGCCTCAGTGGTGTTTATATAATTACAGTAGTGTCTCTGTGTCAGTGCCTCAGTGGTATTTATATAATTTCAGTAGTGTCTCTGTGTCAGTCCCTCAGTGGTATTTACATAATCACAGTAGTGTCAGAGACTCAGTGGTATTTATATAATCACAGAAGTGTCAGTGCCTCAGTGGTATTTATATAATCACAGCAGTGTATCATTGTCAGTGCCTCAGTGGTATTTATATAATCACAGTAGTGTCTCTGTGTCAGTGCCTCAGTGGTATTTATATAATCACAGTAGTGTCAGTGCCTCAGTGGTTTTTATATGATTTCAGTAGTGTCTCTGTGTCAGTGCCTCTGTGATATTTATATAATCACAGTAATGTATCTTTGTCAGTGCCTCAGTGGTATTTATATAATTACAGTAGTGTCTCTGTGTCTGTGCCTCATTGGTATTTATATAATCACAGTAGTGTCTCTGTGTCAGTGCCTCATTGGTATTTATATAATCACAGTAATGTCTCTGTGTCAGTGTCTCAGTGGAATTTATATAATCACAGTAGTTTATCTTTGTCAGTGCCTCAGTGGCATTTATATAATTACAGTAGTGTCAGTGCCTCAGTGGATTTTATATGATTACAGTAGTGTCTCTGTGTCAGTGCCTCAGTGGTATTTATATAATCACAGTAGTGTATCTTTGTCAGTGCCTCAGTGGTATTTATATAATTACAGTAGTGTCTCTGTGTCAGTGCCTCAGTGGTATTTATAAAATTACAGTAGTGTCTCTGTGTCAGTGCCTCAGTGGTATTTCTATAATTACAGTTGTGTCTCTGTGTCAGTGCCTCAGTGGTATTTATATAATCACAGTAGTGTATCTGTGTCAGTGTCTCAGTGGTATTTATATAATCACAGTAGTGTATCTTTGTCAGTGCCTCAGTGGTATTTTTATAATTACAGTAGTGTCTCTGTGTCAGTGCCTCAGTGGTAGTTATATAATCACAGTAGTGTCTCTGTGTCAGTGTCTCAGTGGTATTTATATAATCACAGTAGTGTATCTTTGTCAGTGCCTCAGTGGTATTTATATAATCACAGTAGTGTATCTGTGTCAGTGCCTCAGTGGTATTTATATAATTACAGTAGTGTCTCTGTGTCAGTGCCTCAGTGGTATTTATATAATTACAGTAGTGTCTCTGTGTCTGTGCCTCAGTGGTATTTATATAATCACAGTAATGTATCTTTGTCAGTGCCTCAGTGGTATTTATATAATTACAGTAGTGTCTCTGTGTCAGTGCCTCAGTGGTATTTATATAATTACAGTAGTGTCTCTGTGTCAGTGCCTCAGTGGTATTTATATAATCACAGTAGTGTCAGTGCCTCAGTGGTATTTATATAATCACAGTAGTGTCAGTGCCCCAGTGGTATTTATATAATCACAGTAGTGTATCATTGTCAGTGCCTCAGTGGTATTTATATAATCACAGTAGTGTCTCTGTGTCAGTGCCTCAGTGGTATTTATATAATCACAGTAGTGTCAGTGCCTCAGTGGTATTTATATAATCACAGTAGTGTATCATTGTCAGTGCCTCAGTGGTATTTATATAATCACAGTAGTGTCTCTGTGTCAGTGCCTCAGTGGTATTTATATAATCACAGTAGTGTCTCTGTGTCAGTGCCACAGTGGTATTTATTTAATCACAGTATTGTATCTTTGTCAGTGCCTCAGTGGTATTTATATAATTACAGTAGTGTCTCTGTGTCAGTGCCTCAGTGGTATTTATATAATTACAGTAGTGTCTCTGTGTCAGTGCCTCAGTGGTATTTATATAATCACAGTAGTGTATCTTTGTCAGTGCCTCAGTGGTATTTTTATAATTTCAGTAGTGTCTCTGTGTCAGTGCCTCAGTGGTAGTTATATAATCACAGTAGTGTCTCTGTGTCAGTGTCTCAGTGGTATTTATATAATCACAGTATTGTATCTTTGTCAGTGCCTCAGTGGTATTTATATAATCACAGTAGTGTATCTGTGTCAGTGCCTCAGTGGTATTTATATAATTACAGTAGTGTCTCTGTGTCAGTGCCTCAGTGGTATTTATATAATTACAGTAGTGTCTCTGTGTCTGTGCCTCAGTGGTATTTATATAATCACAGTAATGTATCTTTGTCAGTGCCTCAGTGGTATTTATATAATTACAGTAGTGTCTCTGTGTCAGTGCCTCAGTGGTATTTATATAATTACAGTAGTGTCTCTGTGTCAGTGCCTCAGTGGTATTTATATAATCACAGTAGTGTCAGTGCCTCAGTGGTATTTATATAATCACAGTAGTGTCAGTGCCTCAGTGGTATTTATATAATCACAGTAGTGTATCATTGTCAGTGCCTCAGTGGTATTTATATAATCACAGTAGTGTCTCTGTGTCTGTGCCTCATTGGTATTTATATAATCACAGTAGTGTCTCTGTGTCAGTGCCTCATTGGTATTTATATAATCACAGTAATGTCTCTGTGTCAGTGTCTCAGTGGAATTTATATAATCACAGTAGTTTATCTTTGTCAGTGCCTCAGTGGCATTTATATAATTACAGTAGTGTCAGTGCCTCAGTGGATTTTATATGATTACAGAAGTGTCTCTGTGTCAGTGCCTCAGTGGTATTTATATAATCACAGTAGTGTATCTTTGTCAGTGCCTCAGTGGTATTTATATAATTACAGTAGTGTCTCTGTGTCAGTGCCTCAGTGGTATTTATAAAATTACAGTAGTGTCTCTGTGTCAGTGCCTCAGTGGTATTTCTATAATTACAGTTGTGTCTCTGTGTCAGTGCCTCAGTGGTATTTATATAATCACAGTAGTGTATCTGTGTCAGTGTCTCAGTGGTATTTATATAATCACAGTAGTGTATCTTTGTCAGTGCCTCAGTGGTATTTTTATAATTACAGTAGTGTCTCTGTGTCAGTGCCTCAGTGGTAGTTATATAATCACAGTAGTGTCTCTGTGTCAGTGTCTCAGTGGTATTTATATAATCACAGTAGTGTATCTTTGTCAGTGCCTCAGTGGTATTTATATAATCACAGTAGTGTATCTGTGTCAGTGCCTCAGTGGTATTTATATAATTACAGTAGTGTCTCTGTGTCAGTGCCTCAGTGGTATTTATATAATTACAGTAGTGTCTCTGTGTCTGTGCCTCAGTGGTATTTATATAATCACAGTAATGTATCTTTGTCAGTGCCTCAGTGGTATTTATATAATTACAGTAGTGTCTCTGTGTCAGTGCCTCAGTGGTATTTATATAATTACAGTAGTGTCTCTGTGTCAGTGCCTCAGTGGTATTTATATAATCACAGTTGTGTCAGTGCCTCAGTGGTATTTATATAATCACAGTAGTGTCAGTGCCTCAGTGGTATTTATATAATCACAGTAGTGTATCATTGTCAGTGCCTCAGTGGTATTTATATAATCACAGTAGTGTCTCTGTGTCAGTGCCTCAGTGGTATTTATATAATCACAGTAGTGTCAGTGCCTCAGTGGTATTTATATAATCACAGTAGTGTATCATTGTCAGTGCCTCAGTGGTATTTATATAATCACAGTAGTGTCTCTGTGTCAGTGCCTCAGTGGTATTTATATAATCACAGTAGTGTCTCTGTGTCAGTGCCACAGTGGTATTTATTTAATCACAGTATTGTATCTTTGTCAGTGCCTCAGTGGTATTTATATAATTACAGTAGTGTCTCTGTGTCAGTGCCTCAGTGGTATTTATATAATTACAGTAGTGTCTCTGTGTCAGTGCCTCAGTGGTATTTATATAATCACAGTAGTGTATCTTTGTCAGTGCCTCAGTGGTATTTTTATAATTACAGTAGTGTCTCTGTGTCAGTGCCTCAGTGGTAGTTATATAATCACAGTAGTGTCTCTGTGTCAGTGTCTCAGTGGTATTTATATAATCACAGTAGTGTATCTTTGTCAGTGCCTCAGTGGTATTTATATAATCACAGTAGTGTATCTGTGTCAGTGCCTCAGTGGTATTTATATAATTACAGTAGTGTCTCTGTGTCAGTGCCTCAGTGGTATTTATATAATTACAGTAGTGTCTCTGTGTCTGTGCCTCAGTGGTATTTATATAATCACAGTAATGTATCTTTGTCAGTGCCTCAGTGGTATTTATATAATTACAGTAGTGTCTCTGTGTCAGTGCCTCAGTGGTATTTATATAATTACAGTAGTGTCTCTGTGTCAGTGCCTCAGTGGTATTTATATAATCACAGTAGTGTCAGTGCCTCAGTGGTATTTATATAATCACAGTAGTGTCAGTGCCTCAGTGGTATTTATATAATCACAGTAGTGTATCATTGTCAGTGCCTCAGTGGTATTTATATAATCACAGTAGTGTCTCTGTGTCAGTGCCTCAGTGGTATTTATATAATCACAGTAGTGTCAGTGCCTCAGTGGTATTTATATAATCACAGTAGTGTATCATTGTCAGTGCCTCAGTGGTATTTATATAATCACAGTAGTGTCTCTGTGTCAGTGCCTCAGTGGTATTTATATAATCACAGTAGTGTCTCTGTGTCAGTGCCTCAGTGGTATTTATATAATCACAGTAGTGTCTCTTTGTCAGTGCCACAGTGGTATTTATTTAATCACAGTAGTGTATCTTTGTCAGTGCCTCAGTGGTATTTATACAATAACAGTAGTCTTTCTGTGTCAGTGCCTCAGCGGTATTTATATAATCACAGTAGTGTATCTTTGTCAGTGCCTCAGTGGTATTTTTATAATTACAGTAGTGTCTCTGTGTCAATGCCTCAGTGGTATTTATATAATCACAGTAGTGTCTCTGTGTCAGTGCCTCAGTGGTATTTATATAATCACAGTAGTGTCTCTGTGTCAGTGCCACAGTGGTATTTATTTAATCACAGTATTGTATCTTTGTCAGTGCCTCAGTGGTATTTATATAATTACAGTAGTGTCTCTGTGTCAGTGCCTCAGTGGTATTTATATAATTACAGTAGTGTCTCTGTGTCAGTGCCTCAGTGGTATTTATATAATCACAGTAGTGTATCTTTGTCAGTGCCTCAGTGGTATTTTTATAATTACAGTAGTGTCTCTGTGTCAGTGCCTCAGTGGTAGTTATATAATCACAGTAGTGTCTCTGTGTCAGTGTCTCAGTGGTATTTATATAATCACAGTAGTGTATCTTTGTCAGTGCCTCAGTGGTATTTATATAATCACAGTAGTGTATCTGTGTCAGTGCCTCAGTGGTATTTATATAATTACAGTAGTGTCTCTGTGTCAGTGCCTCAGTGGTATTTATATAATTACAGTAGTGTCTCTGTGTCTGTGCCTCAGTGGTATTTATATAATCACAGTAATGTATCTTTGTCAGTGCCTCAGTGGTATTTATATAATTACAGTAGTGTCTCTGTGTCAGTGCCTCAGTGGTATTTATATAATTACAGTAGTGTCTCTGTGTCAGTGCCTCAGTGGTATTTATATAATCACAGTAGTGTCAGTGCCTCAGTGGTATTTATATAATCACAGTAGTGTCAGTGCCTCAGTGGTATTTATATAATCACAGTAGTGTATCATTGTCAGTGCCTCAGTGGTATTTATATAATCACAGTAGTGTCTCTGTGTCAGTGCCTCAGTGGTATTTATATAATCACAGTAGTGTCAGTGCCTCAGTGGTATTTATATAATCACAGTAGTGTATCATTGTCAGTGCCTCAGTGGTATTTATATAATCACAGTAGTGTCTCTGTGTCAGTGCCTCAGTGGTATTTATATAATCACAGTAGTGTCTCTGTGTCAGTGCCTCAGTGGTATTTATATAATCACAGTAGTGTCTCTTTGTCAGTGCCACAGTGGTATTTATTTAATCACAGTAGTGTATCTTTGTCAGTGCCTCAGTGGTATTTATACAATAACAGTAGTCTTTCTGTGTCAGTGCCTCAGCGGTATTTATATAATCACAGTAGTGTATCTTTGTCAGTGCCTCAGTGGTATTTTTATAATTACAGTAGTGTCTCTGTGTCAATGCCTCAGTGGTATTTATATAATCACAGTAGTGTCTCTGTGTCAGTGCCTCAGTGGTATTTATATAATCACAGTAGTGTCTCTGTGTCAGTGCCACAGTGGTATTTATTTAATCACAGTATTGTATCTTTGTCAGTGCCTCAGTGGTATTTATATAATAACAGTAGTGTTTCTGTGTCAGTGCCTCAGTGGTATTTATATAATCACAGTAATGTATCTTTGTCAGTGCCTCAGTGGTATTTATATAATTACAGTAGTGTCTCTGTGTCAGTGCCTCAGTGGTATTTATATAATTTCAGTAGTGTCTCTGTGTCAGTGCCTCAGTGGTATTTATATAATCACAGTAGTGTCAGTGACTCAGTGGTATTTATATAATCACAGAAGTGTCAGTGCCTCAGTGGTATTTATATAATCACAGCAGTGTATCATTGTCAGTGCCTCAGTGGTATTTATATAATCACAGTAGTGTCTCTGTGTCAGTGCCTCAGTGGTATTTATATAATCACAGTAGTGTCAGTGCCTCAGTGGTTTTTATATGATTTCAGTAGTGTCTCTGTGTCAGTGCCTCTGTGATATTTATATAATCACAGTAGTGTCTCTGTGTCAGTGCCTCAGTGGTATTTATATAATCACAGTAGTGTCAGTGCCTCAGTTGTATTTATATAATCACAGTAGTGTCAGTGCCTCAGTGGTATTTATATAATCACAGTAGTGTATCATTGTCAGTGCCTCAGTGGTATTTATATAATCACAGTAGTGTCTCTGTGTCAGTGCCTCAGTGGTATTTATATAATCACAGTAGTGTCTCTGTGTCAGTGCCTCAGTGGTATTTATATAATCACAGTAGTGTATCTTTGTCAGTGCCTCAGTGGTATTTATATAATCACAGTAGTGTATCTTTGTCAGTGCCTCAGTGGTATTTATATAATTACAGTAGTGTCTACGTGTCAGTGCCTCAGTGGTATTTATATAATTACGGTAGTGTCTCTGTGTCAGTGCCTCAGTGGTATTTATATAATCACAGTAGTTTATCTGTGTCAGTGCCTCAGTGGTATTTATATAATCACAGTAGTGTATCTTTGTCAGTGCCTCAGTGGTATTTATATAATCACAGTAGTGTATCTTTGTCAGTGCCTCAGTGGTATTTATATAATTACAGTAGTGTCTCTGTGTCAGTGCCTCAGTGGTATTTATATAATCACAGTAGAGTCTCTGTGTCAGTGTCTCAGTGGTATTTATATAATCACAGTAGTGTATCTTTGTCAGTGCCTCAGTGGTATTTATATAATCACAGTAGTGAATCTTTGTCAGTGCCTCAGTGGTATTTATATAATTACAGTAGTGTCTCTGTGTCAGTGCCTCAGTGGTATTTATATAATCACAGTAGTGTCTCTGTGTCAGTGCCTCAGTGGTATTTATATAATCACAGTAGTGTCTCTGTGTCAATGCCTCAGTTGTATTTATATAATCACAGTAGTGTATCTGTGTCATTGCCTCAGTTGTATTTATATAATTACAGTAGTGTCTCTGGGTCAGTGCCTCAGTGGTATTTATATAATCACAGTAGTGTATCTATGTCAGTGCCTCAGTGGCATTTATATAATTACAGTAGTGTCTCTGTGTCTGTGCCTCAGTTTTATTTATATAAATACGGTAGTGTCTCTGTGTCAGTGCCTCAGTGGTATTTAATATAATCACAGTAGTGTCAGTGCCTCAGTGGTATTTATATAATCACAGTAGTGTCAGAGCCTCAGTGTTATTTATATAATCACAGTAGTGTATCATTGTCAGTGCCTCAGTGGTATTTATATAATCACAGTAGTGTCTCTGTGTCAGTGCCTCAGTGGTATTTATATAATCACAGTAGTGTCTCTGTGTTAGTGCCACAGTGGTATTTATTTAATCACAGTATTGTATCTTTGTCAGTGCCTCAGTGGTATTTATATAATAACAGTAGTGTTTCTGTGTCAGTGCCTCAGTGGTATTTATATAATCACAGTAGTGTCTCTGTGTCAGTGTCTCAGTGGTATTTATATAATCACAGTAGTGTATCTTTGTCAGTGCCTCAGTGGTATTTATATAATTACAGTAGTGTCTCTGTGTCAGTGCCTCAGTGGTATTTATATAATCACAGTAGTGTCTCTGTGTCAGTGCCTCAGTGGTATTTATATAATCACAGTAGTGTCTCTGTGTCAATGCCTCAGTTGTATTTATATAATCACAGTAGTGTATCTGTGTCATTGCCTCAGTGGTATTTATATAATTACAGTAGTGTCTCTGGGTCAGTGCCTCAGTGGTATTTATATAATCACAGTAGTGTATCTATGTCAGTGCCTCAGTGGTATTTAATATAATCACAGTAGTGTCAGTGCCTCAGTGGTATTTATATAATCACAGTAGTGTCAGAGCCTCAGTGTTATTTATATAATCACAGTAGTGTATCATTGTCAGTGCCTCAGTGGTATTTGTATAATCACAGTAGTGTCTCTGTGTCAGTGCCTCAATGGTAATTATTTAATCACAGTAGTGTCTCTGTGTCAGTGCCTCAGTGGTATTTATATAATCACAGTAGTGTCTCTGTGTTAGTGCCACAGTGGTATTTATTTAATCACAGTATTGTATCTTTGTCAGTGCCTCAGTGGTATTTATATAATAACAGTAGTGTTTCTGTGTCAGTGCCTCAGTGGTATTTATATAATCACAGTAGTGTCTCTGTGTCAGTGTCTCAGTGGTATTTATATAATCACAATAGTGTATCTTTGTCAGTGCCTCAGTGGTATTTATATAATTACAGTAGTGTCTCTGTGTCAGTGCCTCAGTGGTATTTATATAATTACAGTAGTGTCTCTGTGTCCGTGCCTCAGTGGTATTTATATAATCACAGTAGTGTCAGTGCCTCAGTGGTATTTATATAATCACAGTATTGTCAGTGCCTCAGTGGTATTTATATAATCACAGTAGTGTATCTTTGTCAGTGCCTCAGTGGTATTTATATAATCACAGTAGTGTCTCTGTGTCAGTGCCTCAGTGGTATTTATATAATCACAGTAGTGTCTCTGTGTCAGTGCCTCAGTGGTATTTATATAATCACAGTAGTGTCTCTCTGTCAGTGCCACAGTGGTATTTATTTAATAACAGTAGTGTATCTTTGTCAGTGCCTCTGTGGTATTTATATAATAACAGTAGTGTTTCTGTATCAGTGCCTCAGTGGTATTTATATAATCACAGTGGTGTATCTTTGTCAGTGCCTCAGTGGTATTTTTATAATTACAGTAGTGTCTCTGTGTCAGTGCCTCAGTGGTATTTATATAATCACAGTAGTGTCTCTGTGTCAGTGTCTCAGTGGTATTTATATAATCACAGTAGTGTATCTTTGTCAGTGCCTCAGTGGTATTTATATAATTACAGTAGTGTCTCTGTGTCTGTGCCTCAGTGGTATTTATATAATCACAGTAATGTATCTTTGTCAGTGCCTCAGTGGTATTTATATAATCACAGTAGTTTATCTGTGTCAGTGCCTCAGTGGTATTTATATAATCACAGTAGTGTATCTTTGTCAGTGCCTCAGTGGTATTTATATAATCACAGTAGTGTCTCTGTGTCAGTGCCTCAGTGGTATTTATATAATCACAGTAGTGTCTCTGTGTCAATGCCTCAGTGGTATTTATATAATCATAGTAGTGTCTCTCTGTCAGTGCCACAGTGGTATTTATTTAATAACAGTAGTGTATCTTTGTCAGTGCCTCTGTGGTATTTATATAATAACAGTAGTGTTTCTGTATCAGTGCCTCAGTGGTATTTATATAATCACAGTGGTGTATCTTTGTCAGTGCCTCAGTGGTATTTTTATAATTACAGTAGTGTCTCTGTGTCAGTGCCTCAGTGGTATTTATATAATCACAGTAGTGTCTCTGTGTCAGTGTCTCAGTGGTATTTATATAATCACAGTAGTGTATCTTTGTCAGTGCCTCAGTGGTATTTATATAATTACAGTAGTGTCTCTGTGTCTGTGCCTCAGTGGTATTTATATAATCACAGTAATGTATCTTTGTCAGTGCCTCAGTGGTATTTATATAATCACAGTAGTTTATCTGTGTCAGTGCCTCAGTGGTATTTATATAATCACAGTAGTGTATCTTTGTCAGTGCCTCAGTGGTATTTATATAATCACAGTAGTGTATCTTTGTCAGTGCCTCAGTGGTATTTTTATAATTACAGTAGTGTCTCTGTGTCAATGCCTCAGTGGTATTTATATAATCACAGTAGTGTCTCTGTGTCAGTGCCTCAGTGGTATTTATATAATCACAGTAGTGTCTCTGTGTCAGTGCCACAGTGGTATTTATTTAATCACAGTATTGTATCTTTGTCAGTGCCTCAGTGGTATTTATATAATAACAGTAGTGTTTCTGTGTCAGTGCCTCAGTGGTATTTATATAATCACAGTAATGTATCTTTGTCAGTGCCTCAGTGGTATTTATATAATTACAGTAGTGTCTCTGTGTCAGTGCCTCAGTGGTATTTATATAATTTCAGTAGTGTCTCTGTGTCAGTGCCTCAGTGGTATTTATATAATCACAGTAGTGTCAGTGACTCAGTGGTATTTATATAATCACAGAAGTGTCAGTGCCTCAGTGGTATTTATATAATCACAGCAGTGTATCATTGTCAGTGCCTCAGTGGTATTTATATAATCACAGTAGTGTCTCTGTGTCAGTGCCTCAGTGGTATTTATATAATCACAGTAGTGTCAGTGCCTCAGTGGTTTTTATATGATTTCAGTAGTGTCTCTGTGTCAGTGCCTCTGTGATATTTATATAATCACAGTAGTGTCTCTGTGTCAGTGCCTCAGTGGTATTTATATAATCACAGTAGTGTCAGTGCCTCAGTTGTATTTATATAATCACAGTAGTGTCAGTGCCTCAGTGGTATTTATATAATCACAGTAGTGTATCATTGTCAGTGCCTCAGTGGTATTTATATAATCACAGTAGTGTCTCTGTGTCAGTGCCTCAGTGGTATTTATATAATCACAGTAGTGTCTCTGTGTCAGTGCCTCAGTGGTATTTATATAATCACAGTAGTGTATCTTTGTCAGTGCCTCAGTGGTATTTATATAATCACAGTAGTGTATCTTTGTCAGTGCCTCAGTGGTATTTATATAATTACAGTAGTGTCTACGTGTCAGTGCCTCAGTGGTATTTATATAATTACGGTAGTGTCTCTGTGTCAGTGCCTCAGTGGTATTTATATAATCACAGTAGTTTATCTGTGTCAGTGCCTCAGTGGTATTTATATAATCACAGTAGTGTATCTTTGTCAGTGCCTCAGTGGTATTTATATAATCACAGTAGTGTATCTTTGTCAGTGCCTCAGTGGTATTTATATAATTACAGTAGTGTCTCTGTGTCAGTGCCTCAGTGGTATTTATATAATCACAGTAGAGTCTCTGTGTCAGTGTCTCAGTGGTATTTATATAATCACAGTAGTGTATCTTTGTCAGTGCCTCAGTGGTATTTATATAATCACAGTAGTGAATCTTTGTCAGTGCCTCAGTGGTATTTATATAATTACAGTAGTGTCTCTGTGTCAGTGCCTCAGTGGTATTTATATAATCACAGTAGTGTCTCTGTGTCAGTGCCTCAGTGGTATTTATATAATCACAGTAGTGTCTCTGTGTCAATGCCTCAGTTGTATTTATATAATCACAGTAGTGTATCTGTGTCATTGCCTCAGTTGTATTTATATAATTACAGTAGTGTCTCTGGGTCAGTGCCTCAGTGGTATTTATATAATCACAGTAGTGTATCTATGTCAGTGCCTCAGTGGCATTTATATAATTACAGTAGTGTCTCTGTGTCTGTGCCTCAGTTTTATTTATATAAATACGGTAGTGTCTCTGTGTCAGTGCCTCAGTGGTATTTAATATAATCACAGTAGTGTCAGTGCCTCAGTGGTATTTATATAATCACAGTAGTGTCAGAGCCTCAGTGTTATTTATATAATCACAGTAGTGTATCATTGTCAGTGCCTCAGTGGTATTTATATAATCACAGTAGTGTCTCTGTGTCAGTGCCTCAGTGGTATTTATATAATCACAGTAGTGTCTCTGTGTTAGTGCCACAGTGGTATTTATTTAATCACAGTATTGTATCTTTGTCAGTGCCTCAGTGGTATTTATATAATAACAGTAGTGTTTCTGTGTCAGTGCCTCAGTGGTATTTATATAATCACAGTAGTGTCTCTGTGTCAGTGTCTCAGTGGTATTTATATAATCACAGTAGTGTATCTTTGTCAGTGCCTCAGTGGTATTTATATAATTACAGTAGTGTCTCTGTGTCAGTGCCTCAGTGGTATTTATATAATCACAGTAGTGTCTCTGTGTCAGTGCCTCAGTGGTATTTATATAATCACAGTAGTGTCTCTGTGTCAATGCCTCAGTTGTATTTATATAATCACAGTAGTGTATCTGTGTCATTGCCTCAGTGGTATTTATATAATTACAGTAGTGTCTCTGGGTCAGTGCCTCAGTGGTATTTATATAATCACAGTAGTGTATCTATGTCAGTGCCTCAGTGGTATTTAATATAATCACAGTAGTGTCAGTGCCTCAGTGGTATTTATATAATCACAGTAGTGTCAGAGCCTCAGTGTTATTTATATAATCACAGTAGTGTATCATTGTCAGTGCCTCAGTGGTATTTGTATAATCACAGTAGTGTCTCTGTGTCAGTGCCTCAATGGTAATTATTTAATCACAGTAGTGTCTCTGTGTCAGTGCCTCAGTGGTATTTATATAATCACAGTAGTGTCTCTGTGTTAGTGCCACAGTGGTATTTATTTAATCACAGTATTGTATCTTTGTCAGTGCCTCAGTGGTATTTATATAATAACAGTAGTGTTTCTGTGTCAGTGCCTCAGTGGTATTTATATAATCACAGTAGTGTCTCTGTGTCAGTGTCTCAGTGGTATTTATATAATCACAATAGTGTATCTTTGTCAGTGCCTCAGTGGTATTTATATAATTACAGTAGTGTCTCTGTGTCAGTGCCTCAGTGGTATTTATATAATTACAGTAGTGTCTCTGTGTCCGTGCCTCAGTGGTATTTATATAATCACAGTAGTGTCAGTGCCTCAGTGGTATTTATATAATCACAGTATTGTCAGTGCCTCAGTGGTATTTATATAATCACAGTAGTGTATCTTTGTCAGTGCCTCAGTGGTATTTATATAATCACAGTAGTGTCTCTGTGTCAGTGCCTCAGTGGTATTTATATAATCACAGTAGTGTCTCTGTGTCAGTGCCTCAGTGGTATTTATATAATCACAGTAGTGTCTCTCTGTCAGTGCCACAGTGGTATTTATTTAATAACAGTAGTGTATCTTTGTCAGTGCCTCTGTGGTATTTATATAATAACAGTAGTGTTTCTGTATCAGTGCCTCAGTGGTATTTATATAATCACAGTGGTGTATCTTTGTCAGTGCCTCAGTGGTATTTTTATAATTACAGTAGTGTCTCTGTGTCAGTGCCTCAGTGGTATTTATATAATCACAGTAGTGTCTCTGTGTCAGTGTCTCAGTGGTATTTATATAATCACAGTAGTGTATCTTTGTCAGTGCCTCAGTGGTATTTATATAATTACAGTAGTGTCTCTGTGTCTGTGCCTCAGTGGTATTTATATAATCACAGTAATGTATCTTTGTCAGTGCCTCAGTGGTATTTATATAATCACAGTAGTTTATCTGTGTCAGTGCCTCAGTGGTATTTATATAATCACAGTAGTGTATCTTTGTCAGTGCCTCAGTGGTATTTATATAATCACAGTAGTGTATCTTTGTCAGTGCCTCAGTGGTATTTATATAATTACAGTAGTGTCTCTGTGTCAGTGCCTCAGTGGTATTTATATAATCACAGTAGAGTCTCTGTGTCAGTGTCTCAGTGGTATTTATATAATCACAGTAGTGTATCTTTGTCAGTGCCTCAGTGGTATTTATATAATCACAGTAGTGAATCTTTGTCAGTGCCTCAGTGGTATTTATATAATTACAGTAGTGTCTCTGTGTCAGTGCCTCAGTGGTATTTATATAATCACAGTAGTGTCTCCGTGTCAGTGCCTCAGTGGTATTTATATAATCACAGTAGTGTCTCTGTGTCAATGCCTCAGTTGTATTTATATAATCACAGTAGTGTATCTGTGTCATTGCCTCAGTTGTATTTATATAATTACAGTAGTGTCTCTGGGTCAGTGCCTCAGTGGTATTTATATAATCACAGTAGTGTATCTATGTCAGTGCCTCAGTGGCATTTATATAATTACAGTAGTGTCTCTGTGTCTGTGCCTCAGTTTTATTTATATAAATACGGTAGTGTCTCTGTGTCAGTGCCTCAGTGGTATTTAATATAATCACAGTAGTGTCAGTAACTCAGTGGTATTTATATAATCACAGTAGTGTCAGAGCCTCAGTGTTATTTATATAATCACAGTAGTGTATCATTGTCAGTGCCTCAGTGGTATTTATATAATCACAGTAGTGTCTCTGTGTCAGTGCCTCAGTGGTATTTATATAATCACAGTAGTGTATCTGTGTTAGTGCCACAGTGGTATTTATTTAATCACAGTATTGTATCTTTGTCAGTGCCTCAGTGGTATTTATATAATAACAGTAGTGTTTCTGTGTCAGTGCCTCAGTGGTATTTATATAATCACAGTAGTGTCTCTGTGTCAGTGTCTCAGTGGTATTTATATAATCACAGTAGTGTATCTTTGTCAGTGCCTCAGTGGTATTTATATAATTACAGTAGTGTCTCTGTGTCAGTGCCTCAGTGGTATTTATATAATCACAGTAGTGTCTCTGTGTCAGTGCCTCAGTGGTATTTATATAATCACAGTAGTGTCTCTGTGTCAATGCCTCAGTTGTATTTATATAATCACAGTAGTGTATCTGTGTCATTGCCTCAGTGGTATTTATATAATTACAGTAGTGTCTCTGGGTCAGTGCCTCAGTGGTATTTATATAATCACAGTAGTGTATCTATGTCAGTGCCTCAGTGGTATTTAATATAATCACAGTAGTGTCAGTGCCTCAGTGGTATTTATATAATCACAGTAGTGTCAGAGCCTCAGTGTTATTTAAATAATCACAGTAGTGTATCATTGTCAGTGCCTCAGTGGTATTTGTATAATCACAGTAGTGTCTCTGTGTCAGTGCCTCAATGGTAATTATTTAATCACAGTAGTGTCTCTGTGTCAGTGCCTCAGTGGTATTTATATAATCACAGTAGTGTCTCTGTGTTAGTGCCACAGTGGTATTTATTTAATCACAGTATTGTATCTTTGTCAGTGCCTCAGTGGTATTTATATAATAACAGTAGTGTTTCTGTGTCAGTGCCTCAGTGGTATTTATATAATCACAGTAGTGTCTCTGTGTCAGTGTCTCAGTGGTATTTATATAATCACAATAGTGTCTCTGTGTCCGTGCCTCAGTGGTATTTATATAATCACAGTAGTGTCAGTGCCTCAGTGGTATTTATATAATCACAGTATTGTCAGTGCCTCAGTGGTATTTATATAATCACAGTAGTGTATCTTTGTCAGTGCCTCAGTGGTATTTATATAATCACAGTAGTGTCTCTGTGTCAGTGCCTCAGTGGTATTTATATAATCACAGTAGTGTCTCTGTGTCAGTGCCTCAGTGGTATTTATATAATCACAGTAGTGTCTCTCTGTCAGTGCCACAGTGGTATTTATTTAATAACAGTAGTGTATCTTTGTCAGTGCCTCTGTGGTATTTATATAATAACAGTAGTGTTTCTGTATCAGTGCCTCAGTGGTATTTATATAATCACAGTGGTGTATCTTTGTCAGTGCCTCAGTGGTATTTTTATAATTACAGTAGTGTCTCTGTGTTAGTGCCTCAGTGGTATTTATATAATCACAGTAGTGTCTCTGTGTCAGTGTCTCAGTGGTATTTATATAATCACAGTAGTGTATCTTTGTCAGTGCCTCAGTGGTATTTATATAATTACAGTAGTGTCTCTGTGTCTGTGCCTCAGTGGTATTTATATAATCACAGTAATGTATCTTTGTCAGTGCCTCAGTGGTGTTTATATAATTACAGTAGTGTCTCTGTGTCAGTGCCTCAGTGGTATTTATATAATTTCAGTAGTGTCTCTGTGTCAGTCCCTCAGTGGTATTTACATAATCACAGTAGTGTCAGAGACTCAGTGGTATTTATATAATCACAGAAGTGTCAGTGCCTCAGTGGTATTTATATAATCACAGCAGTGTATCATTGTCAGTGCCTCAGTGGTATTTATATAATCACAGTAGTGTCTCTGTGTCAGTGCCTCAGTGGTATTTATATAATCACAGTAGTGTCAGTGCCTCAGTGGTTTTTATATGATTTCAGTAGTGTCTCTGTGTCAGTGCCTCTGTGATATTTATATAATCACAGTAATGTATCTTTGTCAGTGCCTCAGTGGTATTTATATAATTACAGTAGTGTCTCTGTGTCTGTGCCTCAGTGGTATTTATATAATCACAGTAGTGTCTCTGTGTCAGTGCCTCATTGGTATTTATATAATCACAGTAATGTCTCTGTGTCAGTGTCTCAGTGGAATTTATATAATCACAGTAGTTTATCTTTGTCAGTGCCTCAGTGGTATTTATATAATTACAGTAGTGTCCGTGCCTCAGTGGATTTTATGTGATTACAGTAGTGTCTCTGTGTCAGTGCCTCAGTGGTATTTATATAATCACAGTAGTGTATCTTTGTCAGTGCCTCAGTGGTATTTATATAATTACAGTAGTGTCTCTGGGTCAGTGCCTCAGTGGTATTTATATAATCACAGTAGTGTATCTATGTCAGTGCCTCAGTGGCATTTATATAATTACAGTAGTGTATCTGTGTCTGTGCCTCAGTGGTATTTATATAATTACAGTAGTGTCTCTGTGTCAGTGCCTCAGTGGTATTTATATAATCACAGTAGTGTCTCTGTGTCAGTGCCTCAGTGGTATTTATATAATCACAGTAGTGTCTCTGTGTCAATGCCTCAGTTGTATTTATATAATCACAGTAGTGTATCTGTGTCATTGCCTCAGTTGTATTTATATAATTACAGTAGTGTCTCTGGGTCAGTGCCTCAGTGGTATTTATATAATCACAGTAGTGTATCTATGTCAGTGCCTCAGTGGCATTTATATAATTACAGTAGTGTCTCTGTGTCTGTGCCTCAGTGGTATTTATATAAATACGGTAGTGTCTCTGTGTCAGTGCCTCAGTGGTATTTAATATAATCACAGTAGTGTCAGTGCCTCAGTGGTATTTATATAATCACAGTAGTGTCAGAGCCTCAGTGTTATTTATGTAATCACAGTAGTGTATCATTGTCAGTGCCTCAGTGGTATTTATATAATCACAGTAGTGTCTCTGTGTCAGTGCCTCAATGGTAATTATTTAATCACAGTAGTGTCTCTGTGTCAGTGCCTCAGTGGTATTTATATAATCACAGTAGTGTCTCTGTGTTAGTGCCACAGTGGTATTTATTTAATCACAGTATTGTATCTTTGTCAGTGCCTCAGTGGTATTTATATAATAACAGTAGTGTTTCTGTGTCAGTGCCTCAGTGGTATTTATATAATCACAGTAGTGTCTCTGTGTCAGTGTCTCAGTGGTATTTATATAATCACAGTAGTGTATCTTTGTCAGTGCCTCAGTGGTATTTATATAATTACAGTAGTGTCTCTGTGTCAGTGCCTCAGTGGTATTTATAAAATTACAGTAGTGTCTCTGTGTCAGTGCCTCAGTGGTATTTTTATAATTACAGTTGTGTCTCTGTGTCAGTGCCTCAGTGGTATTTATATAATCACAGTAGTGTATCTGTGTCAGTGTCACAGTGGTATTTATATAATTACAGTAGTGTCTCTGTGTCAGTGCCTCAGTGGTATTTATATAATTACAGTAGTGTCTCTGTGTCAGTGCCTCAGTGGTATTTATATAATCACAGTAGTGTATCTTTGTCAGTGCCTCAGTGGTATTTATATAATCACAGTAGTGTATCTTTGTCAGTGCCTCAATGGTATTTATATAATTACAGTAGTGTCTCTGTGTCAGTGCCTCAGTGGTATTTATATAAATACAGTAGAGTCTCTGTGTCAGTGTCTCAGTGGTATTTATATAATCACAGTAGTGTATCTTTGTCAGTGCCTCAGTGGTATTTATATAATCACAGTAGTGAATCTTTGTCAGTGCCTCAGTGGTATTTATATAATTACAGTAGTGTCTCTGTGTCAGTGCCTCAGTGGTATTTATATAATCACAGTAGTGTCTCTGTGTCAGTGCCTCAGTGGTATTTATATAATCACAGTAGTGTCTCTGTGTCATTGCCTCAGTGGTATTTATATAATTACAGTAGTGTCTCTGGGTCAGTGCCTCAGTGGTATTTATATAATCACAGTAGTGTATCTATGTCAGTGCCTCAGTGGCATTTATATAATTACAGTAGTGTCTCTGTGTCTGTGCCTCAGTGGTATTTATATAAATACGGTAGTGTCTCTGTGTCAGTGCCTCAGTGGTATTTAATATAATCACAGTAGTGTCAGTGCCTCAGTGGTATTTATATAATCACAGTAGTGTCAGAGCCTCAGTGTTATTTATATAATCACAGTAGTGTATCATTGTCAGTGCCTCAGTGGTATTTATATAATCACAGTAGTGTCTCTGTGTCAGTGCCTCAGTGGTATTTATATAATCACAGTAGTGTCTCTGTGTTAGTGCCACAGTGGTATTTATTTAATCACAGTATTGTATCTTTGTCAGTGCCTCAGTGGTATTTATATAATAACAGTAGTGTTTCTGTGTCAGTGCCTCAGTGGTATTTATATAATCACAGTAGTGTCTCTGTGTCAGTGTCTCAGTGGTATTTATATAATCACAGTAGTGTATCTTTGTCAGTGCCTCAGTGGTATTTATATGATTACAGTAGTGTCTCTGTGTCAGTGCCTCAGTGGTATTTATATAATCACAGTAGTGTCTCTGTGTCAGTGCCTCAGTGGTATTTATATAATCACAGTAGTGTCTCTGTGTCAATGCCTCAGTTGTATTTATATAATCACAGTAGTGTTTCTGTGTCATTGCCTCAGTGGTATTTATATAATTACAGAAGTGTCTCTGGGTCAGTGCCTCAGTGGTATTTATATAATCACAGTAGTGTATCTATGTCAGTGCCTCAGTGGCATTTATATAATTACAGTAGTGTCTCTGTGTCTGTGCCTCAGTGGTATTTATATAATTACGGTAGTGTCTCTGTGTCAGTGCCTCAGTGGTATTTAATATAATCACAGTAGTGTCAGTGCCTCAGTGGTATTTATATAATCACAGTAGTGTCAGAGCCTCAGTGTTATTTATATAATCACAGTAGTGTATCATTGTCAGTGCCTCAGTGGTATTTATATAATCACAGTAGTGTCTCTGTGTCAGTGCCTCAATGGTAATTATTTAATCACAGTAGTGTCCCTGTGTCAGTGCCTCAGTGGTATTTATATAATCACAGTAGTGTCTCTGTGTTAGTGCCACTCTGTGTTAGTGCCACAGTGGTATTTATTTAATCACAGTATTGTATCTTTGTCAGTGCCTCAGTGGTATTTATATAATAACAGTAGTGTTTCTGTGTCAGTGCCTCAGTGGTATTTATATAATTACAGTAGTGTCTCTGTGTCAGTGTCTCAGTGGTATTTATATAATCACAGTAGTGTATCTTTGTCAGTGCCTCAGTGGTATTTATATAATTACAGTAGTGTCTCTGTGTCAGTGCCTCAGTGGTATTTATATAATTACAGTAGTGTCTCTGTGTCAGTGCCTCAGTGGTATTTATATAATCACAGTAGTGTCAGTGCCTCAGTGGTATTTATATAATCACAGTATTGTCAGTGCCTCAGTGGTATTTATATAATCACAGTAGTGTATCTTTGTCAGTGCCTCAGTGGTATTTATATAATCACAGTAGTGTCTCTGTGTCAGTGCCTCAGTGGTATTTATATAATCACAGTAGTGTCTCTGTGTCAGTGCCTCAGTGGTATTTATATAATCACAGTAGTGTCTCTCTGTCAGTGCCACAGTGGTATTTATTTAATAACAGTAGTGTATCTTTGTCAGTGCCTCTGTGGTATTTATATAATAACAGTAGTGTTTCTGTATCAGTGCCTCAGTGGTATTTATATAATCACAGTGGTGTATCTTTGTCAGTGCCTCAGTGGTATTTTTATAATTACAGTAGTGTCTCTGTGTCAGTGCCTCAGTGGTATTTATATAATCACAGTAGTGTCTCTGTGTCAGTGTCTCAGTGGTATTTATATAATCACAGTAGTGTATCTTTGTCAGTGCCTCAGTGGTGTTTATATAATTACAGTAGTGTCTCTGTGTCAGTGCCTCAGTGGTATTTATATAATTTCAGTAGTGTCTCTGTGTCAGTCCCTCAGTGGTATTTACATAATCACAGTAGTGTCAGAGACTCAGTGGTATTTATATAATCACAGAAGTGTCAGTGCCTCAGTGGTATTTATATAATCACAGCAGTGTATCATTGTCAGTGCCTCAGTGGTATTTATATAATCACAGTAGTGTCTCTGTGTCAGTGCCTCAGTGGTATTTATATAATCACAGTAGTGTCAGTGCCTCAGTGGTTTTTATATGATTTCAGTAGTGTCTCTGTGTCAGTGCCTCTGTGATATTTATATAATCACAGTAATGTATCTTTGTCAGTGCCTCAGTGGTATTTATATAATTACAGTAGTGTCTCTGTGTCTGTGCCTCATTGGTATTTATATAATCACAGTAGTGTCTCTGTGTCAGTGCCTCATTGGTATTTATATAATCACAGTAATGTCTCTGTGTCAGTGTCTCAGTGGAATTTATATAATCACAGTAGTTTATCTTTGTCAGTGCCTCAGTGGCATTTATATAATTACAGTAGTGTCAGTGCCTCAGTGGATTTTATATGATTACAGTAGTGTCTCTGTGTCAGTGCCTCAGTGGTATTTATATAATCACAGTAGTGTATCTTTGTCAGTGCCTCAGTGGTATTTATATAATTACAGTAGTGTCTCTGTGTCAGTGCCTCAGTGGTATTTATAAAATTACAGTAGTGTCTCTGTGTCAGTGCCTCAGTGGTATTTCTATAATTACAGTTGTGTCTCTGTGTCAGTGCCTCAGTGGTATTTATATAATCACAGTAGTGTATCTGTGTCAGTGTCTCAGTGGTATTTATATAATCACAGTAGTGTATCTTTGTCAGTGCCTCAGTGGTATTTTTATAATTACAGTAGTGTCTCTGTGTCAGTGCCTCAGTGGTAGTTATATAATCACAGTAGTGTCTCTGTGTCAGTGTCTCAGTGGTATTTATATAATCACAGTAGTGTATCTTTGTCAGTGCCTCAGTGGTATTTATATAATCACAGTAGTGTATCTGTGTCAGTGCCTCAGTGGTATTTATATAATTACAGTAGTGTCTCTGTGTCAGTGCCTCAGTGGTATTTATATAATTACAGTAGTGTCTCTGTGTCTGTGCCTCAGTGGTATTTATATAATCACAGTAATGTATCTTTGTCAGTGCCTCAGTGGTATTTATATAATTACAGTAGTGTCTCTGTGTCAGTGCCTCAGTGGTATTTATATAATTACAGTAGTGTCTCTGTGTCAGTGCCTCAGTGGTATTTATATAATCACAGTAGTGTCAGTGCCTCAGTGGTATTTATATAATCACAGTAGTGTCAGTGCCTCAGTGGTATTTATATAATCACAGTAGTGTATCATTGTCAGTGCCTCAGTGGTATTTATATAATCACAGTAGTGTCTCTGTGTCAGTGCCTCAGTGGTATTTATATAATCACAGTAGTGTCAGTGCCTCAGTGGTATTTATATAATCACAGTAGTGTATCATTGTCAGTGCCTCAGTGGTATTTATATAATCACAGTAGTGTCTCTGTGTCAGTGCCTCAGTGGTATTTATATAATCACAGTAGTGTCTCTGTGTCAGTGCCACAGTGGTATTTATTTAATCACAGTATTGTATCTTTGTCAGTGCCTCAGTGGTATTTATATAATTACAGTAGTGTCTCTGTGTCAGTGCCTCAGTGGTATTTATATAATTACAGTAGTGTCTCTGTGTCAGTGCCTCAGTGGTATTTATATAATCACAGTAGTGTATCTTTGTCAGTGCCTCAGTGGTATTTTTATAATTACAGTAGTGTCTCTGTGTCAGTGCCTCAGTGGTAGTTATATAATCACAGTAGTGTCTCTGTGTCAGTGTCTCAGTGGTATTTATATAATCACAGTAGTGTATCTTTGTCAGTGCCTCAGTGGTATTTATATAATCACAGTAGTGTATCTGTGTCAGTGCCTCAGTGGTATTTATATAATTACAGTAGTGTCTCTGTGTCAGTGCCTCAGTGGTATTTATATAATTACAGTAGTGTCTCTGTGTCTGTGCCTCAGTGGTATTTATATAATCACAGTAATGTATCTTTGTCAGTGCCTCAGTGGTATTTATATAATTACAGTAGTGTCTCTGTGTCAGTGCCTCAGTGGTATTTATATAATTACAGTAGTGTCTCTGTGTCAGTGCCTCAGTGGTATTTATATAATCACAGTAGTGTCAGTGCCTCAGTGGTATTTATATAATCACAGTAGTGTCAGTGCCTCAGTGGTATTTATATAATCACAGTAGTGTATCATTGTCAGTGCCTCAGTGGTATTTATATAATCACAGTAGTGTCTCTGTGTCTGTGCCTCATTGGTATTTATATAATCACAGTAGTGTCTCTGTGTCAGTGCCTCATTGGTATTTATATAATCACAGTAATGTCTCTGTGTCAGTGTCTCAGTGGAATTTATATAATCACAGTAGTTTATCTTTGTCAGTGCCTCAGTGGCATTTATATAATTACAGTAGTGTCAGTGCCTCAGTGGATTTTATATGATTACAGTAGTGTCTCTGTGTCAGTGCCTCAGTGGTATTTATATAATCACAGTAGTGTATCTTTGTCAGTGCCTCAGTGGTATTTATATAATTACAGTAGTGTCTCTGTGTCAGTGCCTCAGTGGTATTTATAAAATTACAGTAGTGTCTCTGTGTCAGTGCCTCAGTGGTATTTCTATAATTACAGTTGTGTCTCTGTGTCAGTGCCTCAGTGGTATTTATATAATCACAGTAGTGTATCTGTGTCAGTGTCTCAGTGGTATTTATATAATCACAGTAGTGTATCTTTGTCAGTGCCTCAGTGGTATTTTTATAATTACAGTAGTGTCTCTGTGTCAGTGCCTCAGTGGTAGTTATATAATCACAGTAGTGTCTCTGTGTCAGTGTCTCAGTGGTATTTATATAATCACAGTAGTGTATCTTTGTCAGTGCCTCAGTGGTATTTATATAATCACAGTAGTGTATCTGTGTCAGTGCCTCAGTGGTATTTATATAATTACAGTAGTGTCTCTGTGTCAGTGCCTCAGTGGTATTTATATAATTACAGTAGTGTCTCTGTGTCTGTGCCTCAGTGGTATTTATATAATCACAGTAATGTATCTTTGTCAGTGCCTCAGTGGTATTTATATAATTACAGTAGTGTCTCTGTGTCAGTGCCTCAGTGGTATTTATATAATTACAGTAGTGTCTCTGTGTCAGTGCCTCAGTGGTATTTATATAATCACAGTAGTGTCAGTGCCTCAGTGGTATTTATATAATCACAGTAGTGTCAGTGCCTCAGTGGTATTTATATAATCACAGTAGTGTATCATTGTCAGTGCCTCAGTGGTATTTATATAATCACAGTAGTGTCTCTGTGTCAGTGCCTCAGTGGTATTTATATAATCACAGTAGTGTCAGTGCCTCAGTGGTATTTATATAATCACAGTAGTGTATCATTGTCAGTGCCTCAGTGGTATTTATATAATCACAGTAGTGTCTCTGTGTCAGTGCCTCAGTGGTATTTATATAATCACAGTAGTGTCTCTGTGTCAGTGCCACAGTGGTATTTATTTAATCACAGTATTGTATCTTTGTCAGTGCCTCAGTGGTATTTATATAATTACAGTAGTGTCTCTGTGTCAGTGCCTCAGTGGTATTTATATAATTACAGTAGTGTCTCTGTGTCAGTGCCTCAGTGGTATTTATATAATCACAGTAGTGTATCTTTGTCAGTGCCTCAGTGGTATTTTTATAATTACAGTAGTGTCTCTGTGTCAGTGCCTCAGTGGTAGTTATATAATCACAGTAGTGTCTCTGTGTCAGTGTCTCAGTGGTATTTATATAATCACAGTAGTGTATCTTTGTCAGTGCCTCAGTGGTATTTATATAATCACAGTAGTGTATCTGTGTCAGTGCCTCAGTGGTATTTATATAATTACAGTAGTGTCTCTGTGTCAGTGCCTCAGTGGTATTTATATAATTACAGTAGTGTCTCTGTGTCTGTGCCTCAGTGGTATTTATATAATCACAGTAATGTATCTTTGTCAGTGCCTCAGTGGTATTTATATAATTACAGTAGTGTCTCTGTGTCAGTGCCTCAGTGGTATTTATATAATTACAGTAGTGTCTCTGTGTCAGTGCCTCAGTGGTATTTATATAATCACAGTAGTGTCAGTGCCTCAGTGGTATTTATATAATCACAGTAGTGTCAGTGCCTCAGTGGTATTTATATAATCACAGTAGTGTATCATTGTCAGTGCCTCAGTGGTATTTATATAATCACAGTAGTGTCTCTGTGTCAGTGCCTCAGTGGTATTTATATAATCACAGTAGTGTCAGTGCCTCAGTGGTATTTATATAATCACAGTAGTGTATCATTGTCAGTGCCTCAGTGGTATTTATATAATCACAGTAGTGTCTCTGTGTCAGTGCCTCAGTGGTATTTATATAATCACAGTAGTGTCTCTGTGTCAGTGCCTCAGTGGTATTTATATAATCACAGTAGTGTCTCTTTGTCAGTGCCACAGTGGTATTTATTTAATCACAGTAGTGTATCTTTGTCAGTGCCTCAGTGGTATTTATACAATAACAGTAGTCTTTCTGTGTCAGTGCCTCAGCGGTATTTATATAATCACAGTAGTGTATCTTTGTCAGTGCCTCAGTGGTATTTTTATAATTACAGTAGTGTCTCTGTGTCAATGCCTCAGTGGTATTTATATAATCACAGTAGTGTCTCTGTGTCAGTGCCTCAGTGGTATTTATATAATCACAGTAGTGTCTCTGTGTCAGTGCCACAGTGGTATTTATTTAATCACAGTATTGTATCTTTGTCAGTGCCTCAGTGGTATTTATATAATTACAGTAGTGTCTCTGTGTCAGTGCCTCAGTGGTATTTATATAATTACAGTAGTGTCTCTGTGTCAGTGCCTCAGTGGTATTTATATAATCACAGTAGTGTATCTTTGTCAGTGCCTCAGTGGTATTTTTATAATTACAGTAGTGTCTCTGTGTCAGTGCCTCAGTGGTAGTTATATAATCACAGTAGTGTCTCTGTGTCAGTGTCTCCGTGGTATTTATATAATCACAGTAGTGTCTCTGTGTCTGTGCCTCATTGGTATTTATATAATCACAGTAGTGTCTCTGTGTCAGTGCCTCATTGGTATTTATATAATCACAGTAATGTCTCTGTGTCAGTGTCTCAGTGGAATTTATATAATCACAGTAGTTTATCTTTGTCAGTGCCTCAGTGGCATTTATATAATTACAGTAGTGTCAGTGCCTCAGTGGATTTTATATGATTACAGTAGTGTCTCTGTGTCAGTGCCTCAGTGGTATTTATATAATCACAGTAGTGTATCTTTGTCAGTGCCTCAGTGGTATTTATATAATTACAGTAGTGTCTCTGTGTCAGTGCCTCAGTGGTATTTATAAAATTACAGTAGTGTCTCTGTGTCAGTGCCTCAGTGGTATTTCTATAATTACAGTTGTGTCTCTGTGTCAGTGCCTCAGTGGTATTTATATAATCACAGTAGTGTATCTGTGTCAGTGTCTCAGTGGTATTTATATAATCACAGTAGTGTATCTTTGTCAGTGCCTCAGTGGTATTTTTATAATTACAGTAGTGTCTCTGTGTCAGTGCCTCAGTGGTAGTTATATAATCACAGTAGTGTCTCTGTGTCAGTGTCTCAGTGGTATTTATATAATCACAGTAGTGTATCTTTGTCAGTGCCTCAGTGGTATTTATATAATCACAGTAGTGTATCTGTGTCAGTGCCTCAGTGGTATTTATATAATTACAGTAGTGTCTCTGTGTCAGTGCCTCAGTGGTATTTATATAATTACAGTAGTGTCTCTGTGTCTGTGCCTCAGTGGTATTTATATAATCACAGTAATGTATCTTTGTCAGTGCCTCAGTGGTATTTATATAATTACAGTAGTGTCTCTGTGTCAGTGCCTCAGTGGTATTTATATAATTACAGTAGTGTCTCTGTGTCAGTGCCTCAGTGGTATTTATATAATCACAGTAGTGTCAGTGCCTCAGTGGTATTTATATAATCACAGTAGTGTCAGTGCCTCAGTGGTATTTATATAATCACAGTAGTGTATCATTGTCAGTGCCTCAGTGGTATTTATATAATCACAGTAGTGTCTCTGTGTCAGTGCCTCAGTGGTATTTATATAATCACAGTAGTGTCAGTGCCTCAGTGGTATTTATATAATCACAGTAGTGTATCATTGTCAGTGCCTCAGTGGTATTTATATAATCACAGTAGTGTCTCTGTGTCAGTGCCTCAGTGGTATTTATATAATCACAGTAGTGTCTCTGTGTCAGTGCCACAGTGGTATTTATTTAATCACAGTATTGTATCTTTGTCAGTGCCTCAGTGGTATTTATATAATTACAGTAGTGTCTCTGTGTCAGTGCCTCAGTGGTATTTATATAATTACAGTAGTGTCTCTGTGTCAGTGCCTCAGTGGTATTTATATAATCACAGTAGTGTATCTTTGTCAGTGCCTCAGTGGTATTTTTATAATTACAGTAGTGTCTCTGTGTCAGTGCCTCAGTGGTAGTTATATAATCACAGTAGTGTCTCTGTGTCAGTGTCTCAGTGGTATTTATATAATCACAGTAGTGTATCTTTGTCAGTGCCTCAGTGGTATTTATATAATCACAGTAGTGTATCTGTGTCAGTGCCTCAGTGGTATTTATATAATTACAGTAGTGTCTCTGTGTCAGTGCCTCAGTGGTATTTATATAATTACAGTAGTGTCTCTGTGTCTGTGCCTCAGTGGTATTTATATAATCACAGTAATGTATCTTTGTCAGTGCCTCAGTGGTATTTATATAATTACAGTAGTGTCTCTGTGTCAGTGCCTCAGTGGTATTTATATAATTACAGTAGTGTCTCTGTGTCAGTGCCTCAGTGGTATTTATATAATCACAGTAGTGTCAGTGCCTCAGTGGTATTTATATAATCACAGTAGTGTCAGTGCCTCAGTGGTATTTATATAATCACAGTAGTGTATCATTGTCAGTGCCTCAGTGGTATTTATATAATCACAGTAGTGTCTCTGTGTCTGTGCCTCATTGGTATTTATATAATCACAGTAGTGTCTCTGTGTCAGTGCCTCATTGGTATTTATATAATCACAGTAATGTCTCTGTGTCAGTGTCTCAGTGGAATTTATATAATCACAGTAGTTTATCTTTGTCAGTGCCTCAGTGGCATTTATATAATTACAGTAGTGTCAGTGCCTCAGTGGATTTTATATGATTACAGTAGTGTCTCTGTGTCAGTGCCTCAGTGGTATTTATATAATCACAGTAGTGTATCTTTGTCAGTGCCTCAGTGGTATTTATATAATTACAGTAGTGTCTCTGTGTCAGTGCCTCAGTGGTATTTATAAAATTACAGTAGTGTCTCTGTGTCAGTGCCTCAGTGGTATTTCTATAATTACAGTTGTGTCTCTGTGTCAGTGCCTCAGTGGTATTTATATAATCACAGTAGTGTATCTGTGTCAGTGTCTCAGTGGTATTTATATAATCACAGTAGTGTATCTTTGTCAGTGCCTCAGTGGTATTTTTATAATTACAGTAGTGTCTCTGTGTCAGTGCCTCAGTGGTAGTTATATAATCACAGTAGTGTCTCTGTGTCAGTGTCTCAGTGGTATTTATATAATCACAGTAGTGTATCTTTGTCAGTGCCTCAGTGGTATTTATATAATCACAGTAGTGTATCTGTGTCAGTGCCTCAGTGGTATTTATATAATTACAGTAGTGTCTCTGTGTCAGTGCCTCAGTGGTATTTATATAATTACAGTAGTGTCTCTGTGTCTGTGCCTCAGTGGTATTTATATAATCACAGTAATGTATCTTTGTCAGTGCCTCAGTGGTATTTATATAATTACAGTAGTGTCTCTGTGTCAGTGCCTCAGTGGTATTTATATAATTACAGTAGTGTCTCTGTGTCAGTGCCTCAGTGGTATTTATATAATCACAGTAGTGTCAGTGCCTCAGTGGTATTTATATAATCACAGTAGTGTCAGTGCCTCAGTGGTATTTATATAATCACAGTAGTGTATCATTGTCAGTGCCTCAGTGGTATTTATATAATCACAGTAGTGTCTCTGTGTCAGTGCCTCAGTGGTATTTATATAATCACAGTAGTGTCAGTGCCTCAGTGGTATTTATATAATCACAGTAGTGTATCATTGTCAGTGCCTCAGTGGTATTTATATAATCACAGTAGTGTCTCTGTGTCAGTGCCTCAGTGGTATTTATATAATCACAGTAGTGTCTCTGTGTCAGTGCCACAGTGGTATTTATTTAATCACAGTATTGTATCTTTGTCAGTGCCTCAGTGGTATTTATATAATTACAGTAGTGTCTCTGTGTCAGTGCCTCAGTGGTATTTATATAATTACAGTAGTGTCTCTGTGTCAGTGCCTCAGTGGTATTTATATAATCACAGTAGTGTATCTTTGTCAGTGCCTCAGTGGTATTTTTATAATTACAGTAGTGTCTCTGTGTCAGTGCCTCAGTGGTAGTTATATAATCACAGTAGTGTCTCTGTGTCAGTGTCTCAGTGGTATTTATATAATCACAGTAGTGTATCTTTGTCAGTGCCTCAGTGGTATTTATATAATCACAGTAGTGTATCTGTGTCAGTGCCTCAGTGGTATTTATATAATTACAGTAGTGTCTCTGTGTCAGTGCCTCAGTGGTATTTATATAATTACAGTAGTGTCTCTGTGTCTGTGCCTCAGTGGTATTTATATAATCACAGTAATGTATCTTTGTCAGTGCCTCAGTGGTATTTATATAATTACAGTAGTGTCTCTGTGTCAGTGCCTCAGTGGTATTTATATAATTACAGTAGTGTCTCTGTGTCAGTGCCTCAGTGGTATTTATATAATCACAGTAGTGTCAGTGCCTCAGTGGTATTTATATAATCACAGTAGTGTCAGTGCCTCAGTGGTATTTATATAATCACAGTAGTGTATCATTGTCAGTGCCTCAGTGGTATTTATATAATCACAGTAGTGTCTCTGTGTCAGTGCCTCAGTGGTATTTATATAATCACAGTAGTGTCAGTGCCTCAGTGGTATTTATATAATCACAGTAGTGTATCATTGTCAGTGCCTCAGTGGTATTTATATAATCACAGTAGTGTCTCTGTGTCAGTGCCTCAGTGGTATTTATATAATCACAGTAGTGTCTCTGTGTCAGTGCCTCAGTGGTATTTATATAATCACAGTAGTGTCTCTTTGTCAGTGCCACAGTGGTATTTATTTAATCACAGTAGTGTATCTTTGTCAGTGCCTCAGTGGTATTTATACAATAACAGTAGTCTTTCTGTGTCAGTGCCTCAGCGGTATTTATATAATCACAGTAGTGTATCTTTGTCAGTGCCTCAGTGGTATTTTTATAATTACAGTAGTGTCTCTGTGTCAATGCCTCAGTGGTATTTATATAATCACAGTAGTGTCTCTGTGTCAGTGCCTCAGTGGTATTTATATAATCACAGTAGTGTCTCTGTGTCAGTGCCACAGTGGTATTTATTTAATCACAGTATTGTATCTTTGTCAGTGCCTCAGTGGTATTTATATAATTACAGTAGTGTCTCTGTGTCAGTGCCTCAGTGGTATTTATATAATTACAGTAGTGTCTCTGTGTCAGTGCCTCAGTGGTATTTATATAATCACAGTAGTGTATCTTTGTCAGTGCCTCAGTGGTATTTTTATAATTACAGTAGTGTCTCTGTGTCAGTGCCTCAGTGGTAGTTATATAATCACAGTAGTGTCTCTGTGTCAGTGTCTCCGTGGTATTTATATAATCACAGTAGTGTATCTTTGTCAGTGCCTCAGTGGTATTTATATAATCACAGTAGTGTATCTGTGTCAGTGCCTCAGTGGTATTTATATAATTACAGTAGTGTCTCTGTGTCAGTGCCTCAGTGGTATTTATATAATTACAGTAGTGTCTCTGTGTCTGTGCCTCAGTGGTATTTATATAATCACAGTAATGTATCTTTGTCAGTGCCTCAGTGGTATTTATATAATTACAGTAGTGTCTCTGTGTCAGTGCCTCAGTGGTATTTATATAATTACAGTAGTGTCTCTGTGTCAGTGCCTCAGTGGTATTTATATAATCACAGTAGTGTCAGTGCCTCAGTGGTATTTATATAATCACAGTAGTGTCAGTGCCTCAGTGGTATTTATATAATCACAGTAGTGTATCATTGTCAGTGCCTCAGTGGTATTTATATAATCACAGTAGTGTCTCTGTGTCAGTGCCTCAGTGGTATTTATATAATCACAGTAGTGTCAGTGCCTCAGTGGTATTTATATAATCACAGTAGTGTATCATTGTCAGTGCTTCAGTGGTATTTATATAATCACAGTAGTGTCTCTGTGTCAGTGCCTCAGTGGTATTTATATAATCACAGTAGTGTCTCTGTGTCAGTGCCTCAGTGGTATTTATATAATCACAGTAGTGTCTCTTTGTCAGTGCCACAGTGGTATTTATTTAATCACAGTAGTGTATCTTTGTCAGTGCCTCAGTGGTATTTATACAATAACAGTAGTCTTTCTGTGTCAGTGCCTCAGCGGTATTTATATAATCACAGTAGTGTATCTTTGTCAGTGCCTCAGTGGTATTTTTATAATTACAGTAGTGTCTCTGTGTCAATGCCTCAGTGGTATTTATATAATCACAGTAGTGTCTCTGTGTCAGTGCCTCAGTGGTATTTATATAATCACAGTAGTGTCTCTGTGTCAGTGCCACAGTGGTATTTATTTAATCACAGTATTGTATCTTTGTCAGTGCCTCAGTGGTATTTATATAATAACAGTAGTGTTTCTGTGTCAGTGCCTCAGTGGTATTTATATAATCACAGTAATGTATCTTTGTCAGTGCCTCAGTGGTATTTATATAATTACAGTAGTGTCTCTGTGTCAGTGCCTCAGTGGTATTTATATAATTTCAGTAGTGTCTCTGTGTCAGTGCCTCAGTGGTATTTATATAATCACAGTAGTGTCAGTGACTCAGTGGTATTTATATAATCACAGAAGTGTCAGTGCCTCAGTGGTATTTATATAATCACAGCAGTGTATCATTGTCAGTGCCTCAGTGGTATTTATATAATCACAGTAGTGTCTCTGTGTCAGTGCCTCAGTGGTATTTATATAATCACAGTAGTGTCAGTGCCTCAGTGGTTTTTATATGATTTCAGTAGTGTCTCTGTGTCAGTGCCTCTGTGATATTTATATAATCACAGTAGTGTCTCTGTGTCAGTGCCTCAGTGGTATTTATATAATCACAGTAGTGTCAGTGCCTCAGTTGTATTTATATAATCACAGTAGTGTCAGTGCCTCAGTGGTATTTATATAATCACAGTAGTGTATCATTGTCAGTGCCTCAGTGGTATTTATATAATCACAGTAGTGTCTCTGTGTCAGTGCCTCAGTGGTATTTATATAATCACAGTAGTGTCTCTGTGTCAGTGCCTCAGTGGTATTTATATAATCACAGTAGTGTATCTTTGTCAGTGCCTCAGTGGTATTTATATAATCACAGTAGTGTATCTTTGTCAGTGCCTCAGTGGTATTTATATAATTACAGTAGTGTCTACGTGTCAGTGCCTCAGTGGTATTTATATAATTACGGTAGTGTCTCTGTGTCAGTGCCTCAGTGGTATTTATATAATCACAGTAGTTTATCTGTGTCAGTGCCTCAGTGGTATTTATATAATCACAGTAGTGTATCTTTGTCAGTGCCTCAGTGGTATTTATATAATCACAGTAGTGTATCTTTGTCAGTGCCTCAGTGGTATTTATATAATTACAGTAGTGTCTCTGTGTCAGTGCCTCAGTGGTATTTATATAATCACAGTAGAGTCTCTGTGTCAGTGTCTCAGTGGTATTTATATAATCACAGTAGTGTATCTTTGTCAGTGCCTCAGTGGTATTTATATAATCACAGTAGTGAATCTTTGTCAGTGCCTCAGTGGTATTTATATAATTACAGTAGTGTCTCTGTGTCAGTGCCTCAGTGGTATTTATATAATCACAGTAGTGTCTCTGTGTCAGTGCCTCAGTGGTATTTATATAATCACAGTAGTGTCTCTGTGTCAATGCCTCAGTTGTATTTATATAATCACAGTAGTGTATCTGTGTCATTGCCTCAGTTGTATTTATATAATTACAGTAGTGTCTCTGGGTCAGTGCCTCAGTGGTATTTATATAATCACAGTAGTGTATCTATGTCAGTGCCTCAGTGGCATTTATATAATTACAGTAGTGTCTCTGTGTCTGTGCCTCAGTTTTATTTATATAAATACGGTAGTGTCTCTGTGTCAGTGCCTCAGTGGTATTTAATATAATCACAGTAGTGTCAGTGCCTCAGTGGTATTTATATAATCACAGTAGTGTCAGAGCCTCAGTGTTATTTATATAATCACAGTAGTGTATCATTGTCAGTGCCTCAGTGGTATTTATATAATCACAGTAGTGTCTCTGTGTCAGTGCCTCAGTGGTATTTATATAATCACAGTAGTGTCTCTGTGTTAGTGCCACAGTGGTATTTATTTAATCACAGTATTGTATCTTTGTCAGTGCCTCAGTGGTATTTATATAATAACAGTAGTGTTTCTGTGTCAGTGCCTCAGTGGTATTTATATAATCACAGTAGTGTCTCTGTGTCAGTGTCTCAGTGGTATTTATATAATCACAGTAGTGTATCTTTGTCAGTGCCTCAGTGGTATTTATATAATTACAGTAGTGTCTCTGTGTCAGTGCCTCAGTGGTATTTATATAATCACAGTAGTGTCTCTGTGTCAGTGCCTCAGTGGTATTTATATAATCACAGTAGTGTCTCTGTGTCAATGCCTCAGTTTTATTTATATAATCACAGTAGTGTATCTGTGTCATTGCCTCAGTGGTATTTATATAATTACAGTAGTGTCTCTGGGTCAGTGCCTCAGTGGTATTTATATAATCACAGTAGTGTATCTATGTCAGTGCCTCAGTGGTATTTAATATAATCACAGTAGTGTCAGTGCCTCAGTGGTATTTATATAATCACAGTAGTGTCAGAGCCTCAGTGTTATTTATATAATCACAGTAGTGTATCATTGTCAGTGCCTCAGTGGTATTTGTATAATCACAGTAGTGTCTCTGTGTCAGTGCCTCAATGGTAATTATTTAATCACAGTAGTGTCTCTGTGTCAGTGCCTCAGTGGTATTTATATAATCACAGTAGTGTCTCTGTGTTAGTGCCACAGTGGTATTTATTTAATCACAGTATTGTATCTTTGTCAGTGCCTCAGTGGTATTTATATAATAACAGTAGTGTTTCTGTGTCAGTGCCTCAGTGGTATTTATATAATCACAGTAGTGTCTCTGTGTCAGTGTCTCAGTGGTATTTATATAATCACAATAGTGTATCTTTGTCAGTGCCTCAGTGGTATTTATATAATTACAGTAGTGTCTCTGTGTCAGTGCCTCAGTGGTATTTATATAATTACAGTAGTGTCTCTGTGTCCGTGCCTCAGTGGTATTTATATAATCACAGTAGTGTCAGTGCCTCAGTGGTATTTATATAATCACAGTATTGTCAGTGCCTCAGTGGTATTTATATAATCACAGTAGTGTATCTTTGTCAGTGCCTCAGTGGTATTTATATAATCACAGTAGTGTCTCTGTGTCAGTGCCTCAGTGGTATTTATATAATCACAGTAGTGTCTCTGTGTCAGTGCCTCAGTGGTATTTATATAATCACAGTAGTGTCTCTCTGTCAGTGCCACAGTGGTATTTATTTAATAACAGTAGTGTATCTTTGTCAGTGCCTCTGTGGTATTTATATAATAACAGTAGTGTTTCTGTATCAGTGCCTCAGTGGTATTTATATAATCACAGTGGTGTATCTTTGTCAGTGCCTCAGTGGTATTTTTATAATTACAGTAGTGTCTCTGTGTCAGTGCCTCAGTGGTATTTATATAATCACAGTAGTGTCTCTGTGTCAGTGTCTCAGTGGTATTTATATAATCACAGTAGTGTATCTTTGTCAGTGCCTCAGTGGTATTTATATAATTACAGTAGTGTCTCTGTGTCTGTGCCTCAGTGGTATTTATATAATCACAGTAATGTATCTTTGTCAGTGCCTCAGTGGTATTTATATAATCACAGTAGTTTATCTGTGTCAGTGCCTCAGTGGTATTTATATAATCACAGTAGTGTATCTTTGTCAGTGCCTCAGTGGTATTTATATAATCACAGTAGTGTATCTTTGTCAGTGCCTCAGTGGTATTTATATAATTACAGTAGTGTCTCTGTGTCAGTGCCTCAGTGGTATTTATATAATCACAGTAGAGTCTCTGTGTCAGTGTCTCAGTGGTATTTATATAATCACAGTAGTGTATCTTTGTCAGTGCCTCAGTGGTATTTATATAATCACAGTAGTGAATCTTTGTCAGTGCCTCAGTGGTATTTATATAATTACAGTAGTGTCTCTGTGTCAGTGCCTCAGTGGTATTTATATAATCACAGTAGTGTCTCTGTGTCAGTGCCTCAGTGGTATTTATATAATCACAGTAGTGTCTCTGTGTCAATGCCTCAGTTGTATTTATATAATCACAGTAGTGTATCTGTGTCATTGCCTCAGTTGTATTTATATAATTACAGTAGTGTCTCTGGGTCAGTGCCTCAGTGGTATTTATATAATCACAGTAGTGTATCTATGTCAGTGCCTCAGTGGCATTTATATAATTACAGTAGTGTCTCTGTGTCTGTGCCTCAGTTTTATTTATATAAATACGGTAGTGTCTCTGTGTCAGTGCCTCAGTGGTATTTAATATAATCACAGTAGTGTCAGTGCCTCAGTGGTATTTATATAATCACAGTAGTGTCAGTGCCTCAGTGGTATTTATATAATCACAGTAGTGTATCATTGTCAGTGCCTCAGTGGTATTTATATAATCACAGTAGTGTCTCTGTGTCAGTGCCTCAGTGGTATTTATATAATCACAGTAGTGTATCTGTGTTAGTGCCACAGTGGTATTTATTTAATCACAGTATTGTATCTTTGTCAGTGCCTCAGTGGTATTTATATAATAACAGTAGTGTTTCTGTGTCAGTGCCTCAGTGGTATTTATATAATCACAGTAGTGTCTCTGTGTCAGTGTCTCAGTGGTATTTATATAATCACAGTAGTGTATCTTTGTCAGTGCCTCAGTGGTATTTATATAATTACAGTAGTGTCTCTGTGTCAGTGCCTCAGTGGTATTTATATAATCACAGTAGTGTCTCTGTGTCAGTGCCTCAGTGGTATTTATATAATCACAGTAGTGTCTCTGTGTCAATGCCTCAGTTGTATTTATATAATCACAGTAGTGTATCTGTGTCATTGCCTCAGTGGTATTTATATAATTACAGTAGTGTCTCTGGGTCAGTGCCTCAGTGGTATTTATATAATCACAGTAGTGTATCTATGTCAGTGCCTCAGTGGTATTTAATATAATCACAGTAGTGTCAGTGCCTCAGTGGTATTTATATAATCACAGTAGTGTCAGAGCCTCAGTGTTATTTATATAATCACAGTAGTGTATCATTGTCAGTGCCTCAGTGGTATTTGTATAATCACAGTAGTGTCTCTGTGTCAGTGCCTCAATGGTAATTATTTAATCACAGTAGTGTCTCTGTGTCAGTGCCTCAGTGGTATTTATATAATCACAGTAGTGTCTCTGTGTTAGTGCCACAGTGGTATTTATTTAATCACAGTATTGTATCTTTGTCAGTGCCTCAGTGGTATTTATATAATAACAGTAGTGTTTCTGTGTCAGTGCCTCAGTGGTATTTATATAATCACAGTAGTGTCTCTGTGTCAGTGTCTCAGTGGTATTTATATAATCACAATAGTGTATCTTTGTCAGTGCCTCAGTGGTATTTATATAATTACAGTAGTGTCTCTGTGTCAGTGCCTCAGTGGTATTTATATAATTACAGTAGTGTCTCTGTGTCCGTGCCTCAGTGGTATTTATATAATCACAGTAGTGTCAGTGCCTCAGTGGTATTTATATAATCACAGTATTGTCAGTGCCTCAGTGGTATTTATATAATCACAGTAGTGTATCTTTGTCAGTGCCTCAGTGGTATTTATATAATCACAGTAGTGTCTCTGTGTCAGTGCCTCAGTGGTATTTATATAATCACAGTAGTGTCTCTGTGTCAGTGCCTCAGTGGTATTTATATAATCACAGTAGTGTCTCTCTGTCAGTGCCACAGTGGTATTTATTTAATAACAGTAGTGTATCTTTGTCAGTGCCTCTGTGGTATTTATATAATAACAGTAGTGTTTCTGTATCAGTGCCTCAGTGGTATTTATATAATCACAGTGGTGTATCTTTGTCAGTGCCTCAGTGGTATTTTTATAATTACAGTAGTGTCTCTGTGTTAGTGCCTCAGTGGTATTTATATAATCACAGTAGTGTCTCTGTGTCAGTGTCTCAGTGGTATTTATATAATCACAGTAGTGTATCTTTGTCAGTGCCTCAGTGGTATTTATATAATTACAGTAGTGTCTCTGTGTCTGTGCCTCAGTGGTATTTATATAATCACAGTAATGTATCTTTGTCAGTGCCTCAGTGGTGTTTATATAATTACAGTAGTGTCTCTGTGTCAGTGCCTCAGTGGTATTTATATAATTTCAGTAGTGTCTCTGTGTCAGTCCCTCAGTGGTATTTACATAATCACAGTAGTGTCAGAGACTCAGTGGTATTTATATAATCACAGAAGTGTCAGTGCCTCAGTGGTATTTATATAATCACAGCAGTGTATCATTGTCAGTGCCTCAGTGGTATTTATATAATCACAGTAGTGTCTCTGTGTCAGTGCCTCAGTGGTATTTATATAATCACAGTAGTGTCAGTGCCTCAGTGGTTTTTATATGATTTCAGTAGTGTCTCTGTGTCAGTGCCTCTGTGATATTTATATAATCACAGTAATGTATCTTTGTCAGTGCCTCAGTGGTATTTATATAATTACAGTAGTGTCTCTGTGTCTGTGCCTCAGTGGTATTTATATAATCACAGTAGTGTCTCTGTGTCAGTGCCTCATTGGTATTTATATAATCACAGTAATGTCTCTGTGTCAGTGTCTCAGTGGAATTTATATAATCACAGTAGTTTATCTTTGTCAGTGCCTCAGTGGTATTTATATAATTACAGTAGTGTCCGTGCCTCAGTGGATTTTATGTGATTACAGTAGTGTCTCTGTGTCAGTGCCTCAGTGGTATTTATATAATCACAGTAGTGTCTCTGTGTCAGTGCCTCAGTGGTATTTATATAATCACAGTAGTGTCTCTCTGTCAGTGCCACAGTGGTATTTATTTAATAACAGTAGTGTATCTTTGTCAGTGCCTCTGTGGTATTTATATAATAACAGTAGTGTTTCTGTATCAGTGCCTCAGTGGTATTTATATAATCACAGTGGTGTATCTTTGTCAGTGCCTCAGTGGTATTTTTATAATTACAGTAGTGTCTCTGTGTTAGTGCCTCAGTGGTATTTATATAATCACAGTAGTGTCTCTGTGTCAGTGTCTCAGTGGTATTTATATAATCACAGTAGTGTATCTTTGTCAGTGCCTCAGTGGTATTTATATAATTACAGTAGTGTCTCTGTGTCTGTGCCTCAGTGGTATTTATATAATCACAGTAATGTATCTTTGTCAGTGCCTCAGTGGTGTTTATATAATTACAGTAGTGTCTCTGTGTCAGTGCCTCAGTGGTATTTATATAATTTCAGTAGTGTCTCTGTGTCAGTCCCTCAGTGGTATTTACATAATCACAGTAGTGTCAGAGACTCAGTGGTATTTATATAATCACAGAAGTGTCAGTGCCTCAGTGGTATTTATATAATCACAGCAGTGTATCATTGTCAGTGCCTCAGTGGTATTTATATAATCACAGTAGTGTCTCTGTGTCAGTGCCTCAGTGGTATTTATATAATCACAGTAGTGTCAGTGCCTCAGTGGTTTTTATATGATTTCAGTAGTGTCTCTGTGTCAGTGCCTCTGTGATATTTATATAATCACAGTAATGTATCTTTGTCAGTGCCTCAGTGGTATTTATATAATTACAGTAGTGTCTCTGTGTCTGTGCCTCAGTGGTATTTATATAATCACAGTAGTGTCTCTGTGTCAGTGCCTCATTGGTATTTATATAATCACAGTAATGTCTCTGTGTCAGTGTCTCAGTGGAATTTATATAATCACAGTAGTTTATCTTTGTCAGTGCCTCAGTGGTATTTATATAATTACAGTAGTGTCCGTGCCTCAGTGGATTTTATGTGATTACAGTAGTGTCTCTGTGTCAGTGCCTCAGTGGTATTTATATAATCACAGTAGTGTATCTTTGTCAGTGCCTCAGTGGTATTTATATAATTACAGTAGTGTCTCTGGGTCAGTGCCTCAGTGGTATTTATATAATCACAGTAGTGTATCTATGTCAGTGCCTCAGTGGCATTTATATAATTACAGTAGTGTATCTGTGTCTGTGCCTCAGTGGTATTTATATAATTACAGTAGTGTCTCTGTGTCAGTGCCTCAGTGGTATTTATATAATCACAGTAGTGTCTCTGTGTCAGTGCCTCAGTGGTATTTATATAATCACAGTAGTGTCTCTGTGTCAATGCCTCAGTTGTATTTATATAATCACAGTAGTGTATCTGTGTCATTGCCTCAGTTGTATTTATATAATTACAGTAGTGTCTCTGGGTCAGTGCCTCAGTGGTATTTATATAATCACAGTAGTGTATCTATGTCAGTGCCTCAGTGGCATTTATATAATTACAGTAGTGTCTCTGTGTCTGTGCCTCAGTGGTATTTATATAAATACGGTAGTGTCTCTGTGTCAGTGCCTCAGTGGTATTTAATATAATCACAGTAGTGTCAGTGCCTCAGTGGTATTTATATAATCACAGTAGTGTCAGAGCCTCAGTGTTATTTATGTAATCACAGTAGTGTATCATTGTCAGTGCCTCAGTGGTATTTATATAATCACAGTAGTGTCTCTGTGTCAGTGCCTCAATGGTAATTATTTAATCACAGTAGTGTCTCTGTGTCAGTGCCTCAGTGGTATTTATATAATCACAGTAGTGTCTCTGTGTTAGTGCCACAGTGGTATTTATTTAATCACAGTATTGTATCTTTGTCAGTGCCTCAGTGGTATTTATATAATAACAGTAGTGTTTCTGTGTCAGTGCCTCAGTGGTATTTATATAATCACAGTAGTGTCTCTGTGTCAGTGTCTCAGTGGTATTTATATAATCACAGTAGTGTATCTTTGTCAGTGCCTCAGTGGTATTTATATAATTACAGTAGTGTCTCTGTGTCAGTGCCTCAGTGGTATTTATATAATTTCAGTAGTGTCTCTGTGTCAGTCCCTCAGTGGTATTTACATAATCACAGTAGTGTCAGAGACTCAGTGGTATTTATATAATCACAGAAGTGTCAGTGCCTCAGTGGTATTTATATAATCACAGCAGTGTATCATTGTCAGTGCCTCAGTGGTATTTATATAATCACAGTAGTGTCTCTGTGTCAGTGCCTCAGTGGTATTTATATAATCACAGTAGTGTCAGTTCCTCAGTGGTTTTTATATGATTTCAGTAGTGTCTCTGTGTCAGTGCCTCTGTGATATTTATATAATCACAGTAATGTATCTTTGTCAGTGCCTCAGTGGTATTTATATAATTACAGTAGTGTCTCTGTGTCTGTGCCTCAGTGGTATTTATATAATCACAGTAGTGTCTCTGTGTCAGTGCCTCATTGGTATTTATATAATCACAGTAATGTCTCTGTGTCAGTGTCTCAGTGGAATTTATATAATCACAGTAGTTTATCTTTGTCAGTGCCTCAGTGGTATTTATATAATTACAGTAGTGTCCGTGCCTCAGTGGATTTTATGTGATTACAGTAGTGTCTCTGTGTCAGTGCCTCAGTGGTATTTATATAATCACAGTAGTGTATCTTTGTCAGTGCCTCAGTGGTATTTATATAATTACAGTAGTGTCTCTGGGTCAGTGCCTCAGTGGTATTTATATAATCACAGTAGTGTATCTATGTCAGTGCCTCAGTGGCATTTATATAATTACAGTAGTGTCTCTGTGTCTGTGCCTCAGTGGTATTTATATAAATACGGTAGTGTCTCTGTGTCAGTGCCTCAGTGGTATTTAATATAATCACAGTAGTGTCAGTGCCTCAGTGGTATTTATATAATCACAGTAGTGTCAGAGCCTCAGTGTTATTTATATAATCACAGTAGTGTATCATTGTCAGTGCCTCAGTGGTATTTATATAATCACAGTAGTGTCTCTGTGTCAGTGCCTCAGTGGTATTTATATAATCACAGTAGTGTCTCTGTGTTAGTGCCACAGTGGTATTTATTTAATCACAGTATTGTATCTTTGTCAGTGCCTCAGTGGTATTTATATAATAACAGTAGTGTTTCTGTGTCAGTGCCTCAGTGGTATTTATATAATCACAGTAGTGTCTCTGTGTCAGTGTCTCAGTGGTATTTATATAATCACAGTAATGTATCTTTGTCAGTGCCTCAGTGGTATTTATATAATTACAGTAGTGTCTCTGTGTCAGTGCCTCAGTGGTATTTATATAATCACAGTAGTGTCTCTGTGTCAGTGCCTCAGTGGTATTTATATAATCACAGTAGTGTCTCTGTGTCAATGCCTCAGTTGTATTTATATAATCACAGTAGTGTATCTGTGTCATTGCCTCAGTGGTATTTATATAATTACAGTAGTGTCTCTGGGTCAGTGCCTCAGTGGTATTTATATAATCACAGTAGTGTATCTATGTCAGTGCCTCAGTGGTATTTAATATAATCACAGTAGTGTCAGTGCCTCAGTGGTATTTATATAATCACAGTAGTGTCAGAGCCTCAGTGTTATTTATATAATCACAGTAGTGTATCATTGTCAGTGCCTCAGTGGTATTTATATAATCACAGTAGTGTCTCTGTGTCAGTGCCTCAGTGGTATTTATATAATCACAGTAGTGTCTCTCTGTCAGTGCCACAGTGGTATTTATTTAATAACAGTAGTGTATCTTTGTCAGTGCCTCTGTGGTATTTATATAATAACAGTAGTGTTTCTGTATCAGTGCCTCAGTGGTATTTATATAATCACAGTGGTGTATCTTTGTCAGTGCCTCAGTGGTATTTTTATAATTACAGTAGTGTCTCTGTGTCAGTGCCTCAGTGGTATTTATATAATCACAGTAGTGTCAGTGCCTCAGTGGTTTTTTTATGATTTCAGTAGTGTCTCTGTGTCAGTGCCTCTGTGATATTTATATAATCACAGTAATGTATCTTTGTCAGTGCCTCAGTGGTATTTATATAATTACAGTAGTGTCTCTGTGTCTGTGCCTCAGTGGTATTTATATAATCACAGTAATGTATCTTTGTCAGTGCCTCAGTGGTATTTATATAATTACAGTAGTGTCTCTGTGTCAGTGCCTCAGTGGTATTTATATAATTACAGTAGTGTCTCTGTGTCAGTGCCTCAGTGGTATTTATATAATCACAGTAGTGTCAGTGCCTCAGTGGTATTTATATAATCACAGTAGTGTCAGTGCCTCAGTGGTATTTATATAATCACAGTAGTGTATCATTGTCAGTGCCTCAGTGGTATTTATATAATCACAGTAGTGTCTACGTGTCAGTGCCTCAGTGGTATTTATATAATTACGGTAGTGTCTCTGTCTCAGTGCCTCAGTGGTATTTATATAATCACAGTAGTGTCTCTGTGTCAGTGCCTCAGTGGTATTTATATAATCACAGTAGTGTATCTTTGTCAGTGCCTCAGTGGTATTTATATAATCACAGTAGTGTATCTTTGTCAGTGCCTCAGTGATATTTATATAATTACAGTAGTGTCTCTGTGTCAGTGCCTCAGTGGTATTTATATAATTACAGTAGTGTCTACGTGTCAGTGCCTCAGTGGTATTTATATAATTATGGTAGTGTCTCTGTGTCAGTGCCTCAGTGGTATTTATATAATCACAGTAGTGTCTCTGTGTCAGTGCCTCAGTGGTATTTATATAATCACTGTAGTGTATCTTTGTCAGTGCCTCAGTGGTATTTATATAATCACAGTAGTGTATCTTTGTCAGTGCCTCAGTGGTATTTATATAATTACAGTAGTGTCTCTGTGTCAGTGTCTCAGTGGTATTTATATAATCACAGTAGTGTCTCTGTGTCAGTGTCTCAGTGGTATTTATATAATCACAGTAGTGTATCTTTGTCAGTGCCTCAGTGGTATTTATATAATTACAGTAGTGTCAGTGCCTCTGTGGTTTTTATATAATTACAGTAGTGTCTCTGTGTCAGTGCCTCAGTGGTATTTATATAATCACAGTAGTGTATCTTTGTCAGTGCCTCAGTGGTATTTATATAATCACAGTAGTGTCTCTGTGTCAGTGTCTCAGTGGTATTTATATAATCACAGTAGTGTATCTTTGTCAGTGCCTCAGTGGTATTTATATAATTACAGTAGTGTCTCTGTGTCTGTGCCTCAGTGGTATTTATATAATCACAGTAATGTATTTTTGTCAGTGCCTCAGTGGTGTTTATATAATTACAGTAGTGTCTCTGTGTCAGTGCCTCAGTGGTATTTATATAATTTCAGTAGTGTCTCTGTGTCAGTGCCTCAGTGGTATTTACATAATCACAGTAGTGTCAGAGACTCAGTGGTATTTATATAATCACAGAAGTGTCAGTGCCTCAGTGGTATTTATATAATCACAGCAGTGTATCATTGTCAGTGCCTCAGTGGTATTTATATAATCACAGTAGTGTCTCTGTGTCAGTGCCTCAGTGGTATTTATATAATCACAGTAGTGTCAGTGCCTCAGTGGTTTTTATATGATTTCAGTAGTGTCTCTGTGTCAGTGCCTCTGTGATATTTATATAATCACAGTAATGTATCTTTATCAGTGCCTCAGTGGTATTTATATAATTACAGTAGTGTCTTTGTGTCTGTGCCTCAGTGGTATTTATATAATCACAGTAGTGTCTCTGTGTCAGTGCCTCATTGGTATTTATATAATCACAGTAATGTCTCTGTGTCAGTGTCTCAGTGGAATTTATATAATCACAGTAGTTTATCTTTGTCAGTGCCTCAGTGGTATTTATATAATTACAGTAGTGTCAGTGCCTCAGTGGATTTTAAATGATTATAGTAGTGTCTCTGTGTCAGTGCCTCAGTGGTATTTATATAATCACAGTAGTGTATCTTTGTCAGTGCCTCAGTGGTATTTATATAATTACAGTAGTGTCTCTGTGTCAGTGCCTCAGTGGTATTTATAAAATTACAGTAGTGTCTCTGTGTCAGTTCCTCAGTGGTATTTTTATAATTACAGTTGTGTCTCTGTGTCAGTGCCTCAGTGGTATTTATATAATCACAGTAGTGTATCTGTGTCAGTGTCACAGTGGTATTTATATAATTACAGTAGTGTCTCTGTGTCAGTGCCTCAGTGGTATTTATATAATTACAGTAGTGTCTCTGTGTCAGTGCCTCAGTGGTATTTATATAATCACAGTAGTGTATCTTTGTCAGTGCCTCAGTGGTATTTATATAATCACAGTAGTGTATCTTTGTCAGTGCCTCAATGGTATTTATATAATTACAGTAGTGTCTCTGTGTCAGTGCCTCAGTGGTATTTATATAATCACAGTAGAGTCTCTGTGTCAGTGTCTCAGTGGTATTTATATAATCACAGTAGTGTATCTTTGTCAGTGCCTCAGTGGTATTTATATAATCACAGTAGTGAATCTTTGTCAGTGCCTCAGTGGTATTTATATAATTACAGTAGTGTCTCTGTGTCAGTGCCTCAGTGGTATTTATATAATCACAGTAGTGTCTCTGTGTCAGTGCCTCAGTGGTATTTATATAATCACAGTAGTGTCTCTGTGTCATTGCCTCAGTGGTATTTATATAATTACAGTAGTGTCTCTGGGTCAGTGCCTCAGTGGTATTTATATAATCACAGTAGTGTATCTATGTCAGTGCCTCAGTGGCATTTATATAATTACAGTAGTGTCTCTGTGTCTGTGCCTCAGTGGTATTTATATAAATACGGTAGTGTCTCTGTGTCAGTGCCTCAGTGGTATTTAATATAATCACAGTAGTGTCAGTGCCTCAGTGGTATTTATATAATCACAGTAGTGTCTCTGTGTCAGTGCCTCAGTGGTATTTATATAATCACAGTAGTGTCAGTTCCTCAGTGGTTTTTATATGATTTCAGTAGTGTCTCTGTGTCAGTGCCTCTGTGATATTTATATAATCACAGTAATGTATCTTTGTCAGTGCCTCAGTGGTATTTATATAATTACAGTAGTGTCTCTGTGTCTGTGCCTCAGTGGTATTTATATAATCACAGTAGTGTCTCTGTGTCAGTGCCTCATTGGTATTTATATAATCACAGTAATGTCTCTGTGTCAGTGTCTCAGTGGAATTTATATAATCACAGTAGTTTATCTTTGTCAGTGCCTCAGTGGTATTTATATAATTACAGTAGTGTCCGTGCCTCAGTGGATTTTATGTGATTACAGTAGTGTCTCTGTGTCAGTGCCTCAGTGGTATTTATATAATCACAGTAGTGTATCTTTGTCAGTGCCTCAGTGGTATTTATATAATTACAGTAGTGTCTCTGGGTCAGTGCCTCAGTGGTATTTATATAATCACAGTAGTGTATCTATGTCAGTGCCTCAGTGGCATTTATATAATTACAGTAGTGTCTCTGTGTCTGTGCCTCAGTGGTATTTATATAAATACGGTAGTGTCTCTGTGTCAGTGCCTCAGTGGTATTTAATATAATCACAGTAGTGTCAGTGCCTCAGTGGTATTTATATAATCACAGTAGTGTCAGAGCCTCAGTGTTATTTATATAATCACAGTAGTGTATCATTGTCAGTGCCTCAGTGGTATTTATATAATCACAGTAGTGTCTCTGTGTCAGTGCCTCAGTGGTATTTATATAATCACAGTAGTGTCTCTGTGTTAGTGCCACAGTGGTATTTATTTAATCACAGTATTGTATCTTTGTCAGTGCCTCAGTGGTATTTATATAATAACAGTAGTGTTTCTGTGTCAGTGCCTCAGTGGTATTTATATAATCACAGTAGTGTCTCTGTGTCAGTGTCTCAGTGGTATTTATATAATCACAGTAATGTATCTTTGTCAGTGCCTCAGTGGTATTTATATAATTACAGTAGTGTCTCTGTGTCAGTGCCTCAGTGGTATTTATATAATCACAGTAGTGTCTCTGTGTCAGTGCCTCAGTGGTATTTATATAATCACAGTAGTGTCTCTGTGTCAATGCCTCAGTTGTATTTATATAATCACAGTAGTGTATCTGTGTCATTGCCTCAGTGGTATTTATATAATTACAGTAGTGTCTCTGGGTCAGTGCCTCAGTGGTATTTATATAATCACAGTAGTGTATCTATGTCAGTGCCTCAGTGGTATTTAATATAATCACAGTAGTGTCAGTGCCTCAGTGGTATTTATATAATCACAGTAGTGTCAGAGCCTCAGTGTTATTTATATAATCACAGTAGTGTATCATTGTCAGTGCCTCAGTGGTATTTATATAATCACAGTAGTGTCTCTGTGTCAGTGCCTCAATGGTAATTATTTAATCACAGTAGTGTCTCTGTGTCAGTGCCTCAGTGGTATTTATATAATCACAGTAGTGTCTCTGTGTTAGTGCCACAGTGGTATTTATTTAATCACAGTATTGTATCTTTGTCAGTGCCTCAGTGGTATTTATATAATAACAGTAGTGTTTCTGTGTCAGTGCCTCAGTGGTATTTATATAATCACAGTAGTGTCTCTGTGTCAGTGTCTCAGTGGTATTTATATAATCACAGTAGTGTATCTTTGTCAGTGCCTCAGTGGTATTTATATAATCACAGTAGTGTCTCTGTGTCAGTGCCTCAGTGGTATTTATATAATCACAGTAGTGTCTCTGTGTCAGTGCCTCAGTGGTATTTATATAATCACAGTAGTGTCTCTCTGTCAGTGCCACAGTGGTATTTATTTAATAACAGTAGTGTATCTTTGTCAGTGCCTCTGTGGTATTTATATAATAACAGTAGTGTTTCTGTATCAGTGCCTCAGTGGTATTTATATAATCACAGTGGTGTATCTTTGTCAGTGCCTCAGTGGTATTTTTATAATTACAGTAGTGTCTCTGTGTCAGTGCCTCAGTGGTATTTATATAATCACAGTAGTGTCAGTGCCTCAGTGGTTTTTTTATGATTTCAGTAGTGTCTCTGTGTCAGTGCCTCTGTGATATTTATATAATCACAGTAATGTATCTTTGTCAGTGCCTCAGTGGTATTTATATAATTACAGTAGTGTCTCTGTGTCTGTGCCTCAGTGGTATTTATATAATCACAGTAATGTATCTTTGTCAGTGCCTCAGTGGTATTTATATAATTACAGTAGTGTCTCTGTGTCAGTGCCTCAGTGGTATTTATATAATTACAGTAGTGTCTCTGTGTCAGTGCCTCAGTGGTATTTATATAATCACAGTAGTGTCAGTGCCTCAGTGGTATTTATATAATCACAGTAGTGTCAGTGCCTCAGTGGTATTTATATAATCACAGTAGTGTATCATTGTCAGTGCCTCAGTGGTATTTATATAATCACAGTAGTGTCTACGTGTCAGTGCCTCAGTGGTATTTATATAATTACGGTAGTGTCTCTGTCTCAGTGCCTCAGTGGTATTTATATAATCACAGTAGTGTCTCTGTGTCAGTGCCTCAGTGGTATTTATATAATCACAGTAGTGTATCTTTGTCAGTGCCTCAGTGGTATTTATATAATCACAGTAGTGTATCTTTGTCAGTGCCTCAGTGATATTTATATAATTACAGTAGTGTCTCTGTGTCAGTGCCTCAGTGGTATTTATATAATTACAGTAGTGTCTACGTGTCAGTGCCTCAGTGGTATTTATATAATTATGGTAGTGTCTCTGTGTCAGTGCCTCAGTGGTATTTATATAATCACAGTAGTGTCTCTGTGTCAGTGCCTCAGTGGTATTTATATAATCACTGTAGTGTATCTTTGTCAGTGCCTCAGTGGTATTTATATAATCACAGTAGTGTATCTTTGTCAGTGCCTCAGTGGTATTTATATAATTACAGTAGTGTCTCTGTGTCAGTGTCTCAGTGGTATTTATATAATCACAGTAGTGTCTCTGTGTCAGTGTCTCAGTGGTATTTATATAATCACAGTAGTGTATCTTTGTCAGTGCCTCAGTGGTATTTATATAATTACAGTAGTGTCAGTGCCTCTGTGGTTTTTATATAATTACAGTAGTGTCTCTGTGTCAGTGCCTCAGTGGTATTTATATAATCACAGTAGTGTATCTTTGTCAGTGCCTCAGTGGTATTTATATAATCACAGTAGTGTCTCTGTGTCAGTGTCTCAGTGGTATTTATATAATCACAGTAGTGTATCTTTGTCAGTGCCTCAGTGGTATTTATATAATTACAGTAGTGTCTCTGTGTCTGTGCCTCAGTGGTATTTATATAATCACAGTAATGTATCTTTGTCAGTGCCTCAGTGGTGTTTATATAATTACAGTAGTGTCTCTGTGTCAGTGCCTCAGTGGTATTTATATAATTTCAGTAGTGTCTCTGTGTCAGTGCCTCAGTGGTATTTACATAATCACAGTAGTGTCAGAGACTCAGTGGTATTTATATAATCACAGAAGTGTCAGTGCCTCAGTGGTATTTATATAATCACAGCAGTGTATCATTGTCAGTGCCTCAGTGGTATTTATATAATCACAGTAGTGTCTCTGTGTCAGTGCCTCAGTGGTATTTATATAATCACAGTAGTGTCAGTGCCTCAGTGGTTTTTATATGATTTCAGTAGTGTCTCTGTGTCAGTGCCTCTGTGATATTTATATAATCACAGTAATGTATCTTTATCAGTGCCTCAGTGGTATTTATATAATTACAGTAGTGTCTTTGTGTCTGTGCCTCAGTGGTATTTATATAATCAAAGTAGTGTCTCTGTGTCAGTGCCTCATTGGTATTTATATAATCACAGTAATGTCTCTGTGTCAGTGTCTCAGTGGAATTTATATAATCACAGTAGTTTATCTTTGTCAGTGCCTCAGTGGTATTTATATAATTACAGTAGTGTCAGTGCCTCAGTGGATTTTAAATGATTATAGTAGTGTCTCTGTGTCAGTGCCTCAGTGGTATTTATATAATCACAGTAGTGTATCTTTGTCAGTGCCTCAGTGGTATTTATATAATTACAGTAGTGTCTCTGTGTCAGTGCCTCAGTGGTATTTATAAAATTACAGTAGTGTCTCTGTGTCAGTGCCTCAGTGGTATTTTTATAATTACAGTTGTGTCTCTGTGTCAGTGCCTCAGTGGTATTTATATAATCACAGTAGTGTATCTGTGTCAGTGTCACAGTGGTATTTATATAATTACAGTAGTGTCTCTGTGTCAGTGCCTCAGTGGTATTTATATAATTACAGTAGTGTCTCTGTGTCAGTGCCTCAGTGGTATTTATATAATCACAGTAGTGTATCTTTGTCAGTGCCTCAGTGGTATTTATATAATCACAGTAGTGTATCTTTGTCAGTGCCTCAATGGTATTTATATAATTACAGTAGTGTCTCTGTGTCAGTGCCTCAGTGGTATTTATATAATCACAGTAGAGTCTCTGTGTCAGTGTCTCAGTGGTATTTATATAATCACAGTAGTGTATCTTTGTCAGTGCCTCAGTGGTATTTATATAATCACAGTAGTGAATCTTTGTCAGTGCCTCAGTGGTATTTATATAATTACAGTAGTGTCTCTGTGTCAGTGCCTCAGTGGTATTTATATAATCACAGTAGTGTCTCTGTGTCAGTGCCTCAGTGGTATTTATATAATCACAGTAGTGTCTCTGTGTCTGTGCCTCAGTGGTATTTATATAAATACGGTAGTGTCTCTGTGTCAGTGCCTCAGTGGTATTTAATATAATCACAGTAGTGTCAGTGCCTCAGTGGTATTTATATAATCACAGTAGTGTCAGAGCCTCAGTGTTATTTATATAATCACAGTAGTGTATCATTGTCAGTGCCTCAGTGGTATTTATATAATCACAGTAGTGTCTCTGTGTCAGTGCCTCAGTGGTATTTATATAATCACAGTAGTGTCTCTGTGTTAGTGCCTCAGTGGTATTTATATAATCACAGTAGTGTATCTTTGTCAGTGCCTCAGTGGTATTTATATAATTACAGTAGTGTCTCTGTGTCAGTGTCTCAGTGGTATTTATATAATCACAGTAGTGTCTCTGTGTCAGTGTCTCAGTGGTATTTATATAATCACAGTAGTGTATCTTTGTCAGTGCCTCAGTGGTATTTATATAATTACAGTAGTGTCAGTGCCTCAGTGGTTTTTATATAATTACAGTAGTGTCTCTGTGTCAGTGCCTCAGTGGTATTTATATAATCACAGTAGTGTATCTTTGTCAGTGCCTCAGTGGTATTTATATAATTACAGTAGTGTCTCTGTGTCAGTGCCTCAGTGGTATTTATATAATTACAGTAGTGTCTCTGTGTCAGTGCCTCAGTGGTATTTATATAATCACAGTAGTGTATCTTTGTCAGTGCCTCAGTGGTATTTTTATAATTACAGTAGTGTCTCTGTGTCAGTGCCTCAGTGGTAGTTATATAATCACAGTAGTGTCTCTGTGTCAGTGCCTCAGTGGTATTTAATTAATCACAGTAGTGTCTCTTTGTCAGTGCCACAGTGGTATTTATTTAATCACAGTAGTGTATCTTTGTCAGTGCCTCAGTGGTATTTATATAATAACAGTAGTGTTTCTGTGTCAGTGCCTCAGTGGTATTTATATAATCACAGTAGTGTCAGTGCCTCAGTGGTATTTATATAATCACAGTAGTGTCAGTGCCTCAGTGGTATTTATATAATCACAGTAGTGTCAGTGCCTCAGTGGTATTTATATAATCACAGTAGTGTATCATTGTCAGTGCCTCAGTGGTATTTATATAATCACAGTAGTGTCTCTGTGTCAGTGCCTCAGTGGTAATTATTTAATCACAGTAGTGTCTCTGTGTGAGTACCTCAGTGGTATTTATATAATCACAGTAGTGTCTCTGTGTCAGTGCCACAGTGGTATTTATTTAATCACAGTATTGTATCTTTGTCAGTGCCTCAGTGGTATTTATATAATAACAGTAGTGTTTCTGTGTCAGTGCCTCAGTGGTATTTATATAATCACAGTAGTGTCTCTGTGTCAGTGTCTCAGTGGTATTTATATAATCACAGTAGTGTATCTTTGTCAGTGCCACAGTGGTATTTATATATAATTACAGTAGTGTCTCTGTGTCAGTGCCTCAGAGGTATTTATATAATTACAGTAGTGTCTCTGTGTCAGTGCTCAGTGGTATTTATATAATCACAGTAGTGTCAGTGCCTCAGTGGTATTTATATAATCACAGTATTGTCAGTGCCTCAGTGGTATTTATATAATCACAGTAGTGTATCTTTGTCAGTGCCTCAGTGGTATTTTTATAATTACAGTAGTGTCTCTGTGTCAGTGCCTCAGTGGTATTTATATAATCACAGTAGTGTCTCTGTGTCAGTGTCTCAGTGGTATTTATATAATCACAGTAGTGTATCTTTGTCAGTGCCTCAGTGGTATTTATATAATTACAGTAGTGTCTCTGTGTCAGTGCCTCAGTGGTATTTATATAAATACAGTAGTGTCTCTGTGTCAGTGCCTCAGTGGTATTTATATAATCACAGTACTGTCAGTGCCTCAGTGTTATTTATATTATCACAGTAGTGTCAGTGCCTCAGTGGCATTTATATAATCACAGTAGTGTATCTTAGTCAGTGCCTCAGTGGTATTTATATAATCACAGTAGTGTCTCTGTGTCAGTGCTTAATTGGTATTTATATAATCACAGTAGTGTATCATTGTCAGTGTCTCAGTGGTATTTATATAATCACAGTAGTGTCTCTGTGTCAGTGCCTCAGTGGTAATTATTTAATCACAGTAGTGTCTCTGTGTCAGTGCCTCAGTGGTATTTATATAATCACAGTAGTGTCTCTGTGTCAGTGCCACAGTGGTTTTAATTTAATCACAGTATTGTATCTTTGTCAGTGCCTCAGTGGTATTTATATACTAACAGTAGTGTTTCTGTGTCAGTGTCTCAGTGGTATTTATATAATCACAGTAGTGTCTCTGTGTCAGTGCCTCAGTGGTATTTATATAATTACAGTAGTGTCTCTGTGTCAGTGCCTCAGTGGTATTTATATAATTACAGTAGTGTCTCTGTGTCAGTGCCTCAGTGGTATTTATATAATTACAGTAGTGTCTCTGTGTCTGTGCCTCAGTGGTATTTATATAATCACAGTAATGTATCTTTGTCAGTGCCTCAGTGGTATTTATATAATTACAGTAGTGTCTCTGTGTCAGTGCCTCAGTGGTATTTATATAATTACAGTAGTGTCTCTGTGTCAGTGCCTCAGTGGTATTTATATAATCACAGTAGTGTCAGTGCCTCAGTGGTATTTATATAATCACAGTAGTGTCAGTGCCTCAGTGGTATTTATATAATCACAGTATTGTATCATTGTCAGTGCCTCAGTGGTATTTATATAATCACAGTAGTGTCTACGTGTCAGTGCCTCAGTGGTATTTATATAATTACGGTAGTGTCTCTGTCTCAGTGCCTCAGTGGTATTTATATAATCACAGTAGTGTCTCTGTGTCAGTGCCTCAGTGGTATTTATATAATCACAGTAGTGTATCTTTGTCAGTGCCTCAGTGGTATTTATATAATCACAGTAGTGTATCTTTGTCAGTGCCTCAGTGATATTTATATAATTACAGTAGTGTCTCTGTGTCAGTGCCTCAGTGGTATTTATATAATTAGAGTAGTGTCTACGTGTCAGTGCCTCAGTGGTATTTATATAATTATGGTAGTGTCTCTGTGTCAGTGCCTCAGTGGTATTTATATAATCACAGTAGTGTCTCTGTGTCAGTGCCTCAGTGGTATTTATATAATCACTGTAGTGTATCTTTGTCAGTGCCTCAGTGGTATTTATATAATCACAGTAGTGTATCTTTGTCAGTGCCTCAGTGGTATTTATATAATTACAGTAGTGTCTCTGTGTCAGTGTCTCAGTGGTATTTATATAATCACAGTAGTGTCTCTGTGTCAGTGTCTCAGTGGTATTTATATAATCACAGTAGTGTATCTTTGTCAGTGCCTCAGTGGTATTTATATAATTACAGTAGTGTCAGTGCCTCTGTGGTTTTTATATAATTACAGTAGTGTCTCTGTGTCAGTGCCTCAGTGGTATTAATATAATCACAGTAGTGTATCTTTGTCAGTGCCTCAGTGGTATTTATATAATCACAGTAGTGTCTCTGTGTCAGTGTCTCAGTGGTATTTATATAATCACAGTAGTGTTTCTTTGTCAGTGCCTCAGTGGTATTTATATAATTACAGTAGTGTCTCTGTGTCTGTGCCTCAGTGGTATTTATATAATCACAGTAATGTATCTTTGTCAGTGCCTCAGTGGTGTTTATATAATTACAGTAGTGTCTCTGTGTCAGTGCCTCAGTGGTATTTATATAATTTCAGTAGTGTCTCTGTGTCAGTGCCTCAGTGGTATTTACATAATCACAGTAGTGTCAGAGACTCAGTGGTATTTATATAATCACAGAAGTGTCAGTGCCTCAGTGGTATTTATATAATCACAGCAGTGTATCATTGTCAGTGCCTCAGTGGTATTTATATAATCACAGTAGTGTCTCTGTGTCAGTGCCTCAGTGGTATTTATATAATCACAGTAGTGTCAGTGCCTCAGTGGTTTTTATATGATTTCAGTAGTGTCTCTGTGTCAGTGCCTCTGTGATATTTATATAATCACAGTAATGTATCTTTATCAGTGCCTCAGTGGTATTTATATAATTACAGTAGTGTCTTTGTGTCTGTGCCTCAGTGGTATTTATATAATCACAGTAGTGTCTCTGTGTCAGTGCCTCATTGGTATTTATATAATCACAGTAATGTCTCTGTGTCAGTGTCTCAGTGGAATTTATATAATCACAGTAGTTTATCTTTGTCAGTGCCTCAGTGGTATTTATATAATTACAGTAGTGTCAGTGCCTCAGTGGTTTTTAAATGATTATAGTAGTGTCTCTGTGTCAGTGCCTCAGTGGTATTTATATAATCACAGTAGTGTATCTTTGTCAGTGCCTCAGTGGTATTTATATAATTACAGTAGTGTCTCTGTGTCAGTGCCTCAGTGGTATTTATAAAATTACAGTAGTGTCTCTGTGTCAGTGCCTCAGTGGTATTTTTATAATTACAGTTGTGTCTCTGTGTCAGTGCCTCAGTGGTATTTATATAATCACAGTAGTGTATCTGTGTCAGTGTCACAGTGGTATTTATATAATTACAGTAGTGTCTCTGTGTCAGTGCCTCAGTGGTATTTATATAATTACAGTAGTGTCTCTGTGTCAGTGCCTCAGTGGTATTTATATAATCACAGTAGTGTATCTTTGTCAGTGCCTCAGTGGTATTTATATAATCACAGTAGTGTATCTTTGTCAGTGCCTCAATGGTATTTATATAATTACAGTAGTGTCTCTGTGTCAGTGCCTCAGTGGTATTTATATAATCACAGTAGAGTCTCTGTGTCAGTGTCTCAGTGGTATTTATATAATCACAGTAGTGTATCTTTGTCAGTGCCTCAGTGGTATTTATATAATCACAGTAGTGAATCTTTGTCAGTGCCTCAGTGGTATTTATATAATTACAGTAGTGTCTCTGTGTCAGTGCCTCAGTGGTATTTATATAATCACAGTAGTGTCTCTGTGTCAGTGCCTCAGTGGTATTTATATAATCACAGTAGTGTCTCTGTGTCATTGCCTCAGTGGTATTTATATAATTACAGTAGTGTCTCTGGGTCAGTGCCTCAGTGGTATTTATATAATCACAGTAGTGTATCTATGTCAGTGCCTCAGTGGCATTTATATAATTACAGTAGTGTCTCTGTGTCTGTGCCTCAGTGGTATTTATATAAATACGGTAGTGTCTCTGTGTCAGTGCCTCAGTGGTATTTAATATAATCACAGTAGTGTCAGTGCCTCAGTGGTATTTATATAATCACAGTAGTGTCAGAGCCTCAGTGTTATTTATATAATCACAGTAGTGTATCATTGTCAGTGCCTCAGTGGTATTTATATAATCACAGTAGTGTCTCTGTGTCAGTGCCTCAGTGGTATTTATATAATCACAGTAGTGTCTCTGTGTTAGTGCCACAGTGGTATTTATTTAATCACAGTATTGTATCTTTGTCAGTGCCTCAGTGGTATTTATATAATAACAGTAGTGTTTCTGTGTCAGTGCCTCAGTGGTATTTATATAATCACAGTAGTGTCTCTGTGTCAGTGTCTCAGTGGTATTTATATAATCACAGTAGTGTATCTTTGTCAGTGCCTCAGTGGTATTTATATGATTACAGTAGTGTCTCTGTGTCAGTGCCTCAGTGGTATTTATATAATCACAGTAGTGTCTCTGTGTCAGTGCCTCAGTGGTATTTATATAATCACAGTAGTGTCTCTGTGTCAATGCCTCAGTTGTATTTATATAATCACAGTAGTGTTTCTGTGTCATTGCCTCAGTGGTATTTATATAATTACAGAAGTGTCTCTGGGTCAGTGCCTCAGTGGTATTTATATAATCACAGTAGTGTATCTATGTCAGTGCCTCAGTGGCATTTATATAATTACAGTAGTGTCTCTGTGTCTGTGCCTCAGTGGTATTTATATAATTACGGTAGTGTCTCTGTGTCAGTGCCTCAGTGGTATTTAATATAATCACAGTAGTGTCAGTGCCTCAGTGGTATTTATATAATCACAGTAGTGTCAGAGCCTCAGTGTTATTTATATAATCACAGTAGTGTATCATTGTCAGTGCCTCAGTGGTATTTATATAATCACAGTAGTGTCTCTGTGTCAGTGCCTCAATGGTAATTATTTAATCACAGTAGTGTCCCTGTGTCAGTGCCTCAGTGGTATTTATATAATCACAGTAGTGTCTCTGTGTTAGTGCCACTCTGTGTTAGTGCCACAGTGGTATTTATTTAATCACAGTATTGTATCTTTGTCAGTGCCTCAGTGGTATTTATATAATAACAGTAGTGTTTCTGTGTCAGTGCCTCAGTGGTATTTATATAATCACAGTAGTGTCTCTGTGTCAGTGTCTCAGTGGTATTTATATAATCACAGTAGTGTATCTTTGTCAGTGCCTCAGTGGTATTTATATAATTACAGTAGTGTCTCTGTGTCAGTGCCTCAGTGGTATTTATATAATTACAGTAGTGTCTCTGTGTCAGTGCCTCAGTGGTATTTATATAATCACAGTAGTGTCAGTGCCTCAGTGGTATTTATATAATCACAGTATTGTCAGTGCCTCAGTGGTATTTATATAATCACAGTAGTGTATCTTTGTCAGTGCCTCAGTGGTATTTATATAATCACAGTAGTGTCTCTGTGTCAGTGCCTCAGTGGTATTTATATAATCACAGTAGTGTCTCTGTGTCAGTGCCTCAGTGGTATTTATATAATCACAGTAGTGTCTCTCTGTCAGTGCCACAGTGGTATTTATTTAATAACAGTAGTGTATCTTTGTCAGTGCCTCTGTGGTATTTATATAATAACAGTAGTGTTTCTGTATCAGTGCCTCAGTGGTATTTATATAATCACAGTGGTGTATCTTTGTCAGTGCCTCAGTGGTATTTTTATAATTACAGTAGTGTCTCTGTGTCAGTGCCTCAGTGGTATTTATATAATCACAGTAGTGTCTCTGTGTCAGTGTCTCAGTGGTATTTATATAATCACAGTAGTGTATCTTTGTCAGTGCCTCAGTGGTGTTTATATAATTACAGTAGTGTCTCTGTGTCAGTGCCTCAGTGGTATTTATATAATTTCAGTAGTGTCTCTGTGTCAGTCCCTCAGTGGTATTTACATAATCACAGTAGTGTCAGAGACTCAGTGGTATTTATATAATCACAGAAGTGTCAGTGCCTCAGTGGTATTTATATAATCACAGCAGTGTATCATTGTCAGTGCCTCAGTGGTATTTATATAATCACAGTAGTGTCTCTGTGTCAGTGCCTCAGTGGTATTTATATAATCACAGTAGTGTCAGTGCCTCAGTGGTTTTTATATGATTTCAGTAGTGTCTCTGTGTCAGTGCCTCTGTGATATTTATATAATCACAGTAATGTATCTTTGTCAGTGCCTCAGTGGTATTTATATAATTACAGTAGTGTCTCTGTGTCTGTGCCTCATTGGTATTTATATAATCACAGTAGTGTCTCTGTGTCAGTGCCTCATTGGTATTTATATAATCACAGTAATGTCTCTGTGTCAGTGTCTCAGTGGAATTTATATAATCACAGTAGTTTATCTTTGTCAGTGCCTCAGTGGCATTTATATAATTACAGTAGTGTCAGTGCCTCAGTGGATTTTATATGATTACAGTAGTGTCTCTGTGTCAGTGCCTCAGTGGTATTTATATAATCACAGTAGTGTATCTTTGTCAGTGCCTCAGTGGTATTTATATAATTACAGTAGTGTCTCTGTGTCAGTGCCTCAGTGGTATTTATAAAATTACAGTAGTGTCTCTGTGTCAGTGCCTCAGTGGTATTTCTATAATTACAGTTGTGTCTCTGTGTCAGTGCCTCAGTGGTATTTATATAATCACAGTAGTGTATCTGTGTCAGTGTCTCAGTGGTATTTATATAATCACAGTAGTGTATCTTTGTCAGTGCCTCAGTGGTATTTTTATAATTACAGTAGTGTCTCTGTGTCAGTGCCTCAGTGGTAGTTATATAATCACAGTAGTGTCTCTGTGTCAGTGTCTCAGTGGTATTTATATAATCACAGTAGTGTATCTTTGTCAGTGCCTCAGTGGTATTTATATAATCACAGTAGTGTATCTGTGTCAGTGCCTCAGTGGTATTTATATAATTACAGTAGTGTCTCTGTGTCAGTGCCTCAGTGGTATTTATATAATTACAGTAGTGTCTCTGTGTCTGTGCCTCAGTGGTATTTATATAATCACAGTAATGTATCTTTGTCAGAGCCTCAGTGGTATTTATATAATTACAGTAGTGTCTCTGTGTCAGTGCCTCAGTGGTATTTATATAATTACAGTACTGTCTCTGTGTCAGTGCCTCAGTGGTATTTATATAATCACAGTAGTGTCAGTGCCTCAGTGGTATTTATATAATCACAGTAGTGTCAGTGCCTCAGTGGTATTTATATAATCACAGTAGTGTATCATTGTCAGTGCCTCAGTGGTATTTATATAATCACAGTAGTGTCTCTGTGTCAGTGCCTCAGTGGTATTTATATAATCACAGTAGTGTCAGTGCCTCAGTGGTATTTATATAATCACAGTAGTGTATCATTGTCAGTGCCTCAGTGGTATTTATATAATCACAGTAGTGTCTCTGTGTCAGTGCCTCAGTGGTATTTATATAATCACAGTAGTGTCTCTGTGTCAGTGCCACAGTGGTATTTATTTAATCACAGTATTGTATCTTTGTCAGTGCCTCAGTGGTATTTATATAATTACAGTAGTGTCTCTGTGTCAGTGCCTCAGTGGTATTTATATAATTACAGTAGTGTCTCTGTGTCAGTGCCTCAGTGGTATTTATATAATCACAGTAGTGTATCTTTGTCAGTGCCTCAGTGGTATTTTTATAATTACAGTAGTGTCTCTGTGTCAGTGCCTCAGTGGTAGTTATATAATCACAGTAGTGTCTCTGTGTCAGTGTCTCAGTGGTATTTATATAATCACAGTAGTGTATCTTTGTCAGTGCCTCAGTGGTATTTATATAATCACAGTAGTGTATCTGTGTCAGTGCCTCAGTGGTATTTATATAATTACAGTAGTGTCTCTGTGTCAGTGCCTCAGTGGTATTTATATAATTACAGTAGTGTCTCTGTGTCTGTGCCTCAGTGGTATTTATATAATCACAGTAATGTATCTTTGTCAGTGCCTCAGTGGTATTTATATAATTACAGTAGTGTCTCTGTGTCAGTGCCTCAGTGGTATTTATATAATTACAGTAGTGTCTCTGTGTCAGTGCCTCAGTGGTATTTATATAATCACAGTAGTGTCAGTGCCTCAGTGGTATTTATATAATCACAGTAGTGTCAGTGCCTCAGTGGTATTTATATAATCACAGTAGTGTATCATTGTCAGTGCCTCAGTGGTATTTATATAATCACAGTAGTGTCTCTGTGTCAGTGCCTCAGTGGTATTTATATAATCACAGTAGTGTCAGTGCCTCAGTGGTATTTATATAATCACAGTAGTGTATCATTGTCAGTGCCTCAGTGGTATTTATATAATCACAGTAGTGTCTCTGTGTCAGTGCCTCAGTGGTATTTATATAATCACAGTAGTGTCTCTGTGTCAGTGCCTCAGTGGTATTTATATAATCACAGTAGTGTCTCTTTGTCAGTGCCACAGTGGTATTTATTTAATCACAGTAGTGTATCTTTGTCAGTGCCTCAGTGGTATTTATACAATAACAGTAGTCTTTCTGTGTCAGTGCCTCAGCGGTATTTATATAATCACAGTAGTGTATCTTTGTCAGTGCCTCAGTGGTATTTTTATAATTACAGTAGTGTCTCTGTGTCAATGCCTCAGTGGTATTTATATAATCACAGTAGTGTCTCTGTGTCAGTGCCTCAGTGGTATTTATATAATCACAGTAGTGTCTCTGTGTCAGTGCCACAGTGGTATTTATTTAATCACAGTATTGTATCTTTGTCAGTGCCTCAGTGGTATTTATATAATTACAGTAGTGTCTCTGTGTCAGTGCCTCAGTGGTATTTATATAATTACAGTAGTGTCTCTGTGTCAGTGCCTCAGTGGTATTTATATAATCACAGTAGTGTATCTTTGTCAGTGCCTCAGTGGTATTTTTATAATTACAGTAGTGTCTCTGTGTCAGTGCCTCAGTGGTAGTTATATAATCACAGTAGTGTCTCTGTGTCAGTGTCTCAGTGGTATTTATATAATCACAGTAGTGTATCTTTGTCAGTGCCTCAGTGGTATTTATATAATCACAGTATTGTATCTGTGTCAGTGCCTCAGTGGTATTTATATAATTACAGTAGTGTCTCTGTGTCAGTGCCTCAGTGGTATTTATATAATTACAGTAGTGTCTCTGTGTCTGTGCCTCAGTGGTATTTATATAATCACAGTAATGTATCTTTGTCAGTGCCTCAGTGGTATTTATATAATTACAGTAGTGTCTCTGTGTCAGTGCCTCAGTGGTATTTATATAATTACAGTAGTGTCTCTGTGTCAGTGCCTCAGTGGTATTTATATAATCACAGTAGTGTCAGTGCCTCAGTGGTATTTATATAATCACAGTAGTGTCAGTGCCTCAGTGGTATTTATATAATCACAGTAGTGTATCATTGTCAGTGCCTCAGTGGTATTTATATAATCACAGTAGTGTCTCTGTGTCAGTGCCTCAGTGGTATTTATATAATCACAGTAGTGTCAGTGCCTCAGTGGTATTTATATAATCACAGTAGTGTATCATTGTCAGTGCCTCAGTGGTATTTATATAATCACAGTAGTGTCAGAGCCTCAGTGTTATTTATATAATCACAGTAGTGTATCATTGTCAGTGCCTCAGTGGTATTTATATAATCACAGTAGTGTCTCTGTGTCAGTGCCTCAATGGTAATTATTTAATCACAGTAGTGTCCCTGTGTCAGTGCCTCAGTGGTATTTATATAATCACAGTAGTGTCTCTGTGTTAGTGCCACTCTGTGTTAGTGCCACAGTGGTATTTATTTAATCACAGTATTGTATCTTTGTCAGTGCCTCAGTGGTATTTATATAATAACAGTAGTGTTTCTGTGTCAGTGCCTCAGTGGTATTTATATAATCACAGTAGTGTCTCTGTGTCAGTGTCTCAGTGGTATTTATATAATCACAGTAGTGTATCTTTGTCAGTGCCTCAGTGGTATTTATATAATTACAGTAGTGTCTCTGTGTCAGTGCCTCAGTGGTATTTATATAATCACAGTAGTGTCAGTGCCTCAGTGGTATTTATATAATCACAGTATTGTCAGTGCCTCAGTGGTATTTATATAATCACAGTAGTGTATCTTTGTCAGTGCCTCAGTGGTATTTATATAATCACAGTAGTGTCTCTGTGTCAGTGCCTCAGTGGTATTTATATAATCACAGTAGTGTCTCTGTGTCAGTGCCTCAGTGGTATTTATATAATCACAGTAGTGTCTCTCTGTCAGTGCCACAGTGGTATTTATTTAATAACAGTAGTGTATCTTTGTCAGTGCCTCTGTGGTATTTATATAATAACAGTAGTGTTTCTGTATCAGTGCCTCAGTGGTATTTATATAATCACAGTGGTGTATCTTTGTCAGTGCCTCAGTGGTATTTTTATAATTACAGTAGTGTCTCTGTGTCAGTGCCTCAGTGGTATTTATATAATCACAGTAGTGTCTCTGTGTCAGTGTCTCAGTGGTATTTATATAATCACAGTAGTGTATCTTTGTCAGTGCCTCAGTGGTGTTTATATAATTACAGTAGTGTCTCTGTGTCAGTGCCTCAGTGGTATTTATATAATTTCAGTAGTGTCTCTGTGTCAGTCCCTCAGTGGTATTTACATAATCACAGTAGTGTCAGAGACTCAGTGGTATTTATATAATCACAGAAGTGTCAGTGCCTCAGTGGTATTTATATAATCACAGCAGTGTATCATTGTCAGTGCCTCAGTGGTATTTATATAATCACAGTAGTGTCTCTGTGTCAGTGCCTCAGTGGTATTTATATAATCACAGTAGTGTCAGTGCCTCAGTGGTTTTTATATGATTTCAGTAGTGTCTCTGTGTCAGTGCCTCTGTGATATTTATATAATCACAGTAATGTATCTTTGTCAGTGCCTCAGTGGTATTTATATAATTACAGTAGTGTCTCTGTGTCTGTGCCTCATTGGTATTTATATAATCACAGTAGTGTCTCTGTGTCAGTGCCTCATTGGTATTTATATAATCACAGTAATGTCTCTGTGTCAGTGTCTCAGTGGAATTTATATAATCACAGTAGTTTATCTTTGTCAGTGCCTCAGTGGCATTTATATAATTACAGTAGTGTCAGTGCCTCAGTGGATTTTATATGATTACAGTAGTGTCTCTGTGTCAGTGCCTCAGTGGTATTTATATAATCACAGTAGTGTATCTTTGTCAGTGCCTCAGTGGTATTTATATAATTACAGTAGTGTCTCTGTGTCAGTGCCTCAGTGGTATTTATAAAATTACAGTAGTGTCTCTGTGTCAGTGCCTCAGTGGTATTTCTATAATTACAGTTGTGTCTCTGTGTCAGTGCCTCAGTGGTATTTATATAATCACAGTAGTGTATCTGTGTCAGTGTCTCAGTGGTATTTATATAATCACAGTAGTGTATCTTTGTCAGTGCCTCAGTGGTATTTTTATAATTACAGTAGTGTCTCTGTGTCAGTGCCTCAGTGGTAGTTATATAATCACAGTAGTGTCTCTGTGTCAGTGTCTCAGTGGTATTTATATAATCACAGTAGTGTATCTTTGTCAGTGCCTCAGTGGTATTTATATAATCACAGTAGTGTATCTGTGTCAGTGCCTCAGTGGTATTTATATAATTACAGTAGTGTCTCTGTGTCAGTGCCTCAGTGGTATTTATATAATTACAGTAGTGTCTCTGTGTCTGTGCCTCAGTGGTATTTATATAATCACAGTAATGTATCTTTGTCAGTGCCTCAGTGGTATTTATATAATTACAGTAGTGTCTCTGTGTCAGTGCCTCAGTGGTATTTATATAATTACAGTAGTGTCTCTGTGTCAGTGCCTCAGTGGTATTTATATAATCACAGTAGTGTCAGTGCCTCAGTGGTATTTATATAATCACAGTAGTGTATCATTGTCAGTGCCTCAGTGGTATTTATATAATCACAGTAGTGTCTCTGTGTCAGTGCCTCAGTGGTATTTATATAATCACAGTAGTGTCAGTGCCTCAGTGGTATTTATATAATCACAGTAGTGTATCATTGTCAGTGCCTCAGTGGTATTTATATAATCACAGTAGTGTCTCTGTGTCAGTGCCTCATTGGTATTTATATAATCACAGTAGTGTCTCTGTGTCAGTGCCACAGTGGTATTTATTTAATCACAGTATTGTATCTTTGTCAGTGCCTCAGTGGTATTTATATAATTACAGTAGTGTCTCTGTGTCAGTGCCTCAGTGGTATTTATATAATTACAGTAGTGTCTCTGTGTCAGTGCCTCAGTGGTATTTATATAATCACAGTAGTGTATCTTTGTCAGTGCCTCAGTGGTATTTTTATAATTACAGTAGTGTCTCTGTGTCAGTGCCTCAGTGGTAGTTATATAATCACAGTAGTGTCTCTGTGTCAGTGTCTCAGTGGTATTTATATAATCACAGTAGTGTATCTTTGTCAGTGCCTCAGTGGTATTTATATAATCACAGTAGTGTATCTGTGTCAGTGCCTCAGTGGTATTTATATAATTACAGTAGTGTCTCTGTGTCAGTGCCTCAGTGGTATTTATATAATTACAGTAGTGTCTCTGTGTCTGTGCCTCAGTGGTATTTATATAATCACAGTAATGTATCTTTGTCAGTGCCTCAGTGGTATTTATATAATTACAGTAGTGTCTCTGTGTCAGTGCCTCAGTGGTATTTATATAATTACAGTAGTGTCTCTGTGTCAGTGCCTCAGTGGTATTTATATAATCACAGTAGTGTCAGTGCCTCAGTGGTATTTATATAATCACAGTAGTGTCAGTGCCTCAGTGGTATTTATATAATCACAGTAGTGTATCATTGTCAGTGCCTCAGTGGTATTTATATAATCACAGTAGTGTCTCTGTGTCAGTGCCTCAGTGGTATTTATATAATCACAGTAGTGTCAGTGCCTCAGTGGTATTTATATAATCACAGTAGTGTATCATTGTCAGTGCCTCAGTGGTATTTATATAATCACAGTAGTGTCTCTGTGTCAGTGCCTCAGTGGTATTTATATAATCACAGTAGTGTCTCTGTGTCAGTGCCTCAGTGGTATTTATATAATCACAGTAGTGTCTCTTTGTCAGTGCCACAGTGGTATTTATTTAATCACAGTAGTGTATCTTTGTCAGTGCCTCAGTGGTATTTATACAATAACAGTAGTCTTTCTGTGTCAGTGCCTCAGCGGTATTTATATAATCACAGTAGTGTATCTTTGTCAGTGCCTCAGTGGTATTTTTATAATTACAGTAGTGTCTCTGTGTCAATGCCTCAGTGGTATTTATATAATCACAGTAGTGTCTCTGTGTCAGTGCCTCAGTGGTATTTATATAATCACAGTAGTGTCTCTGTGTCAGTGCCACAGTGGTATTTATTTAATCACAGTATTGTATCTTTGTCAGTGCCTCAGTGGTATTTATATAATTACAGTAGTGTCTCTGTGTCAGTGCCTCAGTGGTATTTATATAATTACAGTAGTGTCTCTGTGTCAGTGCCTCAGTGGTATTTATATAATCACAGTAGTGTATCTTTGTCAGTGCCTCAGTGGTATTTTTATAATTACAGTAGTGTCTCTGTGTCAGTGCCTCAGTGGTAGTTATATAATCACAGTAGTGTCTCTGTGTCAGTGTCTCAGTGGTATTTATATAATCACAGTAGTGTATCTTTGTCAGTGCCTCAGTGGTATTTATATAATCACAGTATTGTATCTGTGTCAGTGCCTCAGTGGTATTTATATAATTACAGTAGTGTCTCTGTGTCAGTGCCTCAGTGGTATTTATATAATTACAGTAGTGTCTCTGTGTCTGTGCCTCAGTGGTATTTATATAATCACAGTAATGTATCTTTGTCAGTGCCTCAGTGGTATTTATATAATTACAGTAGTGTCTCTGTGTCAGTGCCTCAGTGGTATTTATATAATTACAGTAGTGTCTCTGTGTCAGTGCCTCAGTGGTATTTATATAATCACAGTAGTGTCAGTGCCTCAGTGGTATTTATATAATCACAGTAGTGTCAGTGCCTCAGTGGTATTTATATAATCACAGTAGTGTATCATTGTCAGTGCCTCAGTGGTATTTATATAATCACAGTAGTGTATCTTTGTCAGTGCCACAGTGGTATTTATTTAATCACAGTATTGTATCTTTGTCAGTGCCTCAGTGGTATTTATATAATAACAGTAGTGTTTCTGTGTCAGTGCCTCAGTGGTATTTATATAATCACAGTAATGTATCTTTGTCAGTGCCTCAGTGGTATTTATATAATTACAGTAGTGTCTCTGTGTCAGTGCCTCAGTGGTATTTATATAATTTCAGTAGTGTCTCTGTGTCAGTGCCTCAGTGGTATTTATATAATCACAGTAGTGTCAGTGACTCAGTGGTATTTATATAATCACAGAAGTGTCAGTGCCTCAGTGGTATTTATATAATCACAGCAGTGTATCATTGTCAGTGCCTCAGTGGTATTTATATAATCACAGTAGTGTCTCTGTGTCAGTGCCTCAGTGGTATTTATATAATCACAGTAGTGTCAGTGCCTCAGTGGTTTTTATATGATTTCTGTAGTGTCTCTGTGTCAGTGCCTCTGTGATACTTATATAATCACAGTAGTGTCTCTGTGTCAGTGCCTCAGTGGTATTTATATAATCACAGTAGTGTCAGTGCCTCAGTTGTATTTATATAATCACAGTAGTGTCAGTGCCTCAGTGGTATTTATATAATCACAGTAGTGTATCATTGTCAGTGCCTCAGTGGTATTTATATAATCACAGTAGTGTCTCTGTGTCAGTGCCTCAGTGGTATTTATATAATCACAGTAGTGTCTCTGTGTCAGTGCCTCAGTGGTATTTATATAATCACAGTAGTGTATCTTTGTCAGTGCCTCAGTGGTATTTATATAATCACAGTAGTGTATCTTTGTCAGTGCCTCAGTGGTATTTATATAATTACAGTAGTGTCTACGTGTCAGTGCCTCAGTGGTATTTATATAATTACGGTAGTGTCTCTGTGTCAGTGCCTCAGTGGTATTTATATAATCACAGTAGTTTATCTGTGTCAGTGCCTCAGTGGTATTTATATAATCACAGTAGTGTCTCTGTGTCAGTGCCTCAGTGGTATTTATATAATCACAGTAGTGTATCTTTGTCAGTGCCTCAGTGGTATTTTTATAATTACAGTAGTGTCTCTGTGTCAGTGCCTCAGTGGTAGTTATATAATCACAGTAGTGTCTCTGTGTCAGTGTCTCAGTGGTATTTATATAATCACAGAAGTGTATCTTTGTCAGTGCCTCAGTGGTATTTATATAATCACAGTAGTGTATCTGTGTCAGTGCCTCAGTGGTATTTATATAATTACAGTAGTGTCTCTGTGTCAGTGCCTCAGTGGTATTTATATAATTACAGTAGTGTCTCTGTGTCTGTGCCTCAGTGGTATTTATATAATCACAGTAATGTATCTTTGTCAGTGCCTCAGTGGTATTTATATAATTACAGTAGTGTCTCTGTGTCAGTGCCTCAGTGGTATTTATATAATTACAGTAGTGTCTCTGTGTCAGTGCCTCAGTGGTATTTATATAATCACAGTAGTGTCAGTGCCTCAGTGGTATTTATATAATCACAGTAGTGTCAGTGCCTCAGTGGTATTTATATAATCACAGTAGTGTATCATTGTCAGTGCCTCAGTGGTATTTATATAATCACAGTAGTGTCTCTGTGTCAGTGCCTCAGTGGTATTTATATAATCACAGTAGTGTCAGTGCCTCAGTGGTATTTATATAATCACAGTAGTGTATCATTGTCAGTGCCTCAGTGGTATTTATATAATCACAGTAGTGTCTCTGTGTCAGTGCCTCAGTGGTATTTATATAATCACAGTAGTGTCTCTGTGTCAGTGCCTCAGTGGTATTTATATAATCACAGTAGTGTCTCTTTGTCAGTGCCACAGTGGTATTTATTTAATCACAGTAGTGTATCTTTGTCAGTGCCTCAGTGGTATTTATACAATAACAGTAGTCTTTCTGTGTCAGTGCCTCAGCGGTATTTATATAATCACAGTAGTGTATCTTTGTCAGTGCCTCAGTGGTATTTTTATAATTACAGTAGTGTCTCTGTGTCAATGCCTCAGTGGTATTTATATAATCACAGTAGTGTCTCTGTGTCAGTGCCTCAGTGGTATTTATATAATCACAGTAGTGTCTCTGTGTCAGTGCCACAGTGGTATTTATTTAATCACAGTATTGTATCTTTGTCAGTGCCTCAGTGGTATTTATATAATAACAGTAGTGTTTCTGTGTCAGTGCCTCAGTGGTATTTATATAATCACAGTAATGTATCTTTGTCAGTGCCTCAGTGGTATTTATATAATTACAGTAGTGTCTCTGTGTCAGTGCCTCAGTGGTATTTATATAATTTCAGTAGTGTCTCTGTGTCAGTGCCTCAGTGGTATTTATATAATCACAGTAGTGTCAGTGACTCAGTGGTATTTATATAATCACAGAAGTGTCAGTGCCTCAGTGGTATTTATATAATCACAGCAGTGTATCATTGTCAGTGCCTCAGTGGTATTTATATAATCACAGTAGTGTCTCTGTGTCAGTGCCTCAGTGGTATTTATATAATCACAGTAGTGTCAGTGCCTCAGTGGTTTTTATATGATTTCAGTAGTGTCTCTGTGTCAGTGCCTCTGTGATATTTATATAATCACAGTAGTGTCTCTGTGTCAGTGCCTCAGTGGTATTTATATAATCACAGTAGTGTCAGTGCCTCAGTTGTATTTATATAATCACAGTAGTGTCAGTGCCTCAGTGGTATTTATATAATCACAGTAGTGTATCATTGTCAGTGCCTCAGTGGTATTTATATAATCACAGTAGTGTCTCTGTGTCAGTGCCTCAGTGGTATTTATATAATCACAGTAGTGTCTCTGTGTCAGTGCCTCAGTGGTATTTATATAATCACAGTAGTGTATCTTTGTCAGTGCCTCAGTGGTATTTATATAATCACAGTAGTGTATCTTTGTCAGTGCCTCAGTGGTATTTATATAATTACAGTAGTGTCTACGTGTCAGTGCCTCAGTGGTATTTATATAATTACGGTAGTGTCTCTGTGTCAGTGCCTCAGTGGTATTTATATAATCACAGTAGTTTATCTGTGTCAGTGCCTCAGTGGTATTTATATAATCACAGTAGTGTATCTTTGTCAGTGCCTCAGTGGTATTTATATAATCACAGTAGTGTATCTTTGTCAGTGCCTCAGTGGTATTTATATAATTACAGTAGTGTCTCTGTGTCAGTGCCTCAGTGGTATTTATATAATCACAGTAGAGTCTCTGTGTCAGTGTCTCAGTGGTATTTATATAATCACAGTAGTGTATCTTTGTCAGTGCCTCAGTGGTATTTATATAATCACAGTAGTGAATCTTTGTCAGTGCCTCAGTGGTATTTATATAATTACAGTAGTGTCTCTGTGTCAGTGCCTCAGTGGTATTTATATAATCACAGTAGTGTCTCTGTGTCAGTGCCTCAGTGGTATTTATATAATCACAGTAGTGTCTCTGTGTCAATGCCTCAGTTGTATTTATATAATCACAGTAGTGTATCTGTGTCATTGCCTCAGTTGTATTTATATAATTACAGTAGTGTCTCTGGGTCAGTGCCTCAGTGGTATTTATATAATCACAGTAGTGTATCTATGTCAGTGCCTCAGTGGCATTTATATAATTACAGTAGTGTCTCTGTGTCTGTGCCTCAGTTTTATTTATATAAATACGGTAGTGTCTCTGTGTCAGTGCCTCAGTGGTATTTAATATAATCACAGTAGTGTCAGTGCCTCAGTGGTATTTATATAATCACAGTAGTGTCAGAGCCTCAGTGTTATTTATATAATCACAGTAGTGTATCATTGTCAGTGCCTCAGTGGTATTTATATAATCACAGTAGTGTCTCTGTGTCAGTGCCTCAGTGGTATTTATATAATCACAGTAGTGTCTCTGTGTTAGTGCCACAGTGGTATTTATTTAATCACAGTATTGTATCTTTGTCAGTGCCTCAGTGGTATTTATATAATAACAGTAGTGTTTCTGTGTCAGTGCCTCAGTGGTATTTATATAATCACAGTAGTGTCTCTGTGTCAGTGTCTCAGTGGTATTTATATAATCACAGTAGTGTATCTTTGTCAGTGCCTCAGTGGTATTTATATAATTACAGTAGTGTCTCTGTGTCAGTGCCTCAGTGGTATTTATATAATCACAGTAGTGTCTCTGTGTCAGTGCCTCAGTGGTATTTATATAATCACAGTAGTGTCTCTGTGTCAATGCCTCAGTTGTATTTATATAATCACAGTAGTGTATCTGTGTCATTGCCTCAGTGGTATTTATATAATTACAGTAGTGTCTCTGGGTCAGTGCCTCAGTGGTATTTATATAATCACAGTAGTGTATCTATGTCAGTGCCTCAGTGGTATTTAATATAATCACAGTAGTGTCAGTGACTCAGTGGTATTTATATAATCACAGTAGTGTCAGAGCCTCAGTATTATTTATATAATCACAGTAGTGTATCATTGTCAGTGCCTCAGTGGTATTTGTATAATCACAGTAGTGTCTCTGTGTCAGTGCCTCAATGGTAATTATTTAATCACAGTAGTGTCTCTGTGTCAGTGCCTCAGTGGTATTTATATAATCACAGTAGTGTCTCTGTGTTAGTGCCACAGTGGTATTTATTTAATCACAGTATTGTATCTTTGTCAGTGCCTCAGTGGTATTTATATAATAACAGTAGTGTTTCTGTGTCAGTGCCTCAGTGGTATTTATATAATCACAGTAGTGTCTCTGTGTCAGTGTCTCAGTGGTATTTATATAATCACAATAGTGTATCTTTGTCAGTGCCTCAGTGGTATTTATATAATTACAGTAGTGTCTCTGTGTCAGTGCCTCAGTGGTATTTATATAATTACAGTAGTGTCTCTGTGTCCGTGCCTCAGTGGTATTTATATAATCACAGTAGTGTCAGTGCCTCAGTGGTATTTATATAATCACAGTATTGTCAGTGCCTCAGTGGTATTTATATAATCACAGTAGTGTATCTTTGTCAGTGCCTCAGTGGTATTTATATAATCACAGTAGTGTCTCTGTGTCAGTGCCTCAGTGGTATTTATATAATCACAGTAGTGTCTCTGTGTCAGTGCCTCAGTGGTATTTATATAATCACAGTAGTGTCTCTCTGTCAGTGCCACAGTGGTATTTATTTAATAACAGTAGTGTATCTTTGTCAGTGCCTCTGTGGTATTTATATAATAACAGTAGTGTTTCTGTATCAGTGCCTCAGTGGTATTTATATAATCACAGTGGTGTATCTTTGTCAGTGCCTCAGTGGTATTTTTATAATTACAGTAGTGTCTCTGTGTCAGTGCCTCAGTGGTATTTATATAATCACAGTAGAGTCTCTGTGTCAGTGTCTCAGTGGTATTTATATAATCACAGTAGTGTATCTTTGTCAGTGCCTCAGTGGTATTTATATAATCACAGTAGTGAATCTTTGTCAGTGCCTCAGTGGTATTTATATAATTACAGTAGTGTCTCTGTGTCAGTGCCTCAGTGGTATTTATATAATCACAGTAGTGTCTCTGTGTCAGTGCCTCAGTGGTATTTATATAATCACAGTAGTGTCTCTGTGTCAATGCCTCAGTTGTATTTATATAATCACAGTAGTGTATCTGTGTCATTGCCTCAGTTGTATTTATATAATTACAGTAGTGTCTCTGGGTCAGTGCCTCAGTGGTATTTATATAATCACAGTAGTGTATCTATGTCAGTGCCTCAGTGGCATTTATATAATTACAGTAGTGTCTCTGTGTCTGTGCCTCAGTTTTATTTATATAAATACGGTAGTGTCTCTGTGTCAGTGCCTCAGTGGTATTTAATATAATCACAGTAGTGTCAGTGCCTCAGTGGTATTTATATAATCACAGTAGTGTCAGAGCCTCAGTGTTATTTATATAATCACAGTAGTGTATCATTGTCAGTGCCTCAGTGGTATTTATATAATCACAGTAGTGTCTCTGTGTCAGTGCCTCAGTGGTATTTATATAATCAAAGTAGTGTATCTGTGTTAGTGCCACAGTGGTATTTATTTAATCACAGTATTGTATCTTTGTCAGTGCCTCAGTGGTATTTATATAATAACAGTAGTGTTTCTGTGTCAGTGCCTCAGTGGTATTTATATAATCACAGTAGTGTCTCTGTGTCAGTGTCTCAGTGGTATTTATATAATCACAGTAGTGTATCTTTGTCAGTGCCTCAGTGGTATTTATATAATTACAGTAGTGTCTCTGTGTCAGTGCCTCAGTGGTATTTATATAATCACAGTAGTGTCTCTGTGTCAGTGCCTCAGTGGTATTTATATAATCACAGTAGTGTCTCTGTGTCAATGCCTCAGTTGTATTTATATAATCACAGTAGTGTATCTGTGTCATTGCCTCAGTGGTATTTATATAATTACAGTAGTGTCTCTGGGTCAGTGCCTCAGTGGTATTTATATAATCACAGTAGTGTATCTATGTCAGTGCCTCAGTGGTATTTAATATAATCACAGTAGTGTCAGTGCCTCAGTGGTATTTATATAATCACAGTAGTGTCAGAGCCTCAGTGTTATTTATATAATCACAGTAGTGTATCATTGTCAGTGCCTCAGTGGTATTTGTATAATCACAGTAGTGTCTCTGTGTCAGTGCCTCAATGGTAATTATTTAATCACAGTAGTGTCTCTGTGTCAGTGCCTCAGTGGTATTTATATAATCACAGTAGTGTCTCTGTGTTAGTGCCACAGTGGTATTTATTTAATCACAGTATTGTATCTTTGTCAGTGCCTCAGTGGTATTTATATAATAACAGTAGTGTTTCTGTGTCAGTGCCTCAGTGGTATTTATATAATCACAGTAGTGTCTCTGTGTCAGTGTCTCAGTGGTATTTATATAATCACAATAGTGTATCTTTGTCAGTGCCTCAGTGGTATTTATATAATTACAGTAGTGTCTCTGTGTCAGTGCCTCAGTGGTATTTATATAATTACAGTAGTGTCTCTGTGTCCGTGCCTCAGTGGTATTTATATAATCACAGTAGTGTCAGTGCCTCAGTGGTATTTATATAATCACAGTATTGTCAGTGCCTCAGTGGTATTTATATAATCACAGTAGTGTATCTTTGTCAGTGCCTCAGTGGTATTTATATAATCACAGTAGTGTCTCTGTGTCAGTGCCTCAGTGGTATTTATATAATCACAGTAGTGTCTCTGTGTCAGTGCCTCAGTGGTATTTATATAATCACAGTAGTGTCTCTCTGTCAGTGCCACAGTGGTATTTATTTAATAACAGTAGTGTATCTTTGTCAGTGCCTCTGTGGTATTTATATAATAACAGTAGTGTTTCTGTATCAGTGCATCAGTGGTATTTTTATAATCACAGTGGTGTATCTTTGTCAGTGCCTCAGTGGTATTTTTATAATTACAGTAGTGTCTCTGTGTCAGTGCCTCAGTGGTATTTATATAATCACAGTAGTGTCTCTGTGTCAGTGTCTCAGTGGTATTTATATAATCACAGTAGTGTATCTTTGTCAGTGCCTCAGTGGTATTTATATAATTACAGTAGTGTCTCTGTGTCTGTGCCTCAGTGGTATTTATATAATCACAGTAATGTATCTTTGTCAGTGCCTCAGTGGTGTTTATATAATTACAGTAGTGTCTCTGTGTCAGTGCCTCAGTGGTATTTATATAATTTCAGTAGTGTCTCTGTGTCAGTCCCTCAGTGGTATTTACATAATCACAGTAGTGTCAGAGACTCAGTGGTATTTATATAATCACAGAAGTGTCAGTGCCTCAGTGGTATTTATATAATCACAGCAGTGTATCATTGTCAGTGCCTCAGTGGTATTTATATAATCACAGTAGTGTCTCTGTGTCAGTGCCTCAGTGGTATTTATATAATCACAGTAGTGTCAGTGCCTCAGTGGTTTTTATATGATTTCAGTAGTGTCTCTGTGTCAGTGCCTCTGTGATATTTATATAATCACAGTAATGTATCTTTGTCAGTGCCTCAGTGGTATTTATATAATTACAGTAGTGTCTCTGTGTCTGTGCCTCAGTGGTATTTATATAATCACAGTAGTGTCTCTGTGTCAGTGCCTCATTGGTATTTATATAATCACAGTAATGTCTCTGTGTCAGTGTCTCAGTGGAATTTATATAATCACAGTAGTTTATCTTTGTCAGTGCCTCAGTGGTATTTATATAAGTACAGTAGTGTCCGTGCCTCAGTGGATTTTATGGGATTACAGTAGTGTCTCTGTGTCAGTGCCTCAGTGGTATTTATATAATCACAGTAGTGTATCTTTGTCAGTGCCTCAGTGGTATTTATATAATTACAGTAGTGTCTCTGGGTCAGTGCCTCAGTGGTATTTATATAATCACAGTAGTGTATCTATGTCAGTGCCTCAGTGGCATTTATATAATTACAGTAGTGTATCTGTGTCTGTGCCTCAGTGGTATTTATATAATTACAGTAGTGTCTCTGTGTCAGTGCCTCAGTGGTATTTATATAATCACAGTAGTGTCTCTGTGTCAGTGCCTCAGTGGTATTTATATAATCACAGTAGTGTCTCTGTGTCAATGCCTCAGTTGTATTTATATAATCACAGTAGTGTATCTGTGTCATTGCCTCAGTTGTATTTATATAATTACAGTAGTGTCTCTGGGTCAGTGCCTCAGTGGTATTTATATAATCACAGTAGTGTATCTATGTCAGTGCCTCAGTGGCATTTATATAATTACAGTAGTGTCTCTGTGTCTGTGCCTCAGTGGTATTTATATAAATACGGTAGTGTCTCTGTGTCAGTGCCTCAGTGGTATTTAATATAATCACAGTAGTGTCAGTGCCTCAGTGGTATTTATATAATCACAGTAGTGTCAGAGCCTCAGTGTTATTTATATAATCACAGTAGTGTATCATTGTCAGTGCCTCAGTGGTATTTATATAATCACAGTAGTGTCTCTGTGTCAGTGCCTCAATGGTAATTATTTAATCACAGTAGTGTCTCTGTGTCAGTGCCTCAGTGGTATTTATATAATCACAGTAGTGTCTCTGTGTTAGTGCCACAGTGGTATTTATTTAATCACAGTATTGTATCTTTGTCAGTGCCTCAGTGGTATTTATATAATAACAGTAGTGTTTCTGTGTCAGTGCCTCAGTGGTATTTATATAATCACAGTAGTGTCTCTGTGTCAGTGTCTCAGTGGTATTTATATAATCACAGTAGTGTATCTTTGTCAGTGCCTCAGTGGTATTTATATAATTACAGTAGTGTCTCTGTGTCAGTGCCTCAGTGGTATTTATATAATTTCAGTAGTGTCTCTGTGTCAGTCCCTCAGTGGTATTTACATAATCACAGTAGTGTCAGAGACTCAGTGGTATTTATATAATCACAGAAGTGTCAGTGCCTCAGTGGTATTTATATAATCACAGCAGTGTATCATTGTCAGTGCCTCAGTGGTATTTATATAATCACAGTAGTGTCTCTGTGTCAGTGCCTCAGTGGTATTTATATAATCACAGTAGTGTCAGTGCCTCAGTGGTTTTTATATGATTTCAGTAGTGTCTCTGTGTCAGTGCCTCTGTGATATTTATATAATCACAGTAATGTATCTTTGTCAGTGCCTCAGTGGTATTTATATAATTACAGTAGTGTCTCTGTGTCTGTGCCTCAGTGGTATTTATATAATCACAGTAGTGTCTCTGTGTCAGTGCCTCATTGGTATTTATATAATCACAGTAATGTCTCTGTGTCAGTGTCTCAGTGGAATTTATATAATCACAGTAGTTTATCTTTGTCAGTGCCTCAGTGGTATTTATATAATTACAGTAGTGTCCGTGCCTCAGTGGATTTTATGTGATTACAGTAGTGTCTCTGTGTCAGTGCCTCAGTGGTATTTATATAATCACAGTAGTGTATCTTTGTCAGTGCCTCAGTGGTATTTATATAATTACAGTAGTGTCTCTGGGTCAGTGCCTCAGTGGTATTTATATAATCACAGTAGTGTATCTATGTCAGTGCCTCAGTGGCATTTATATAATTACAGTAGTGTCTCTGTGTCTGTGCCTCAGTGGTATTTATATAAATACGGTAGTGTCTCTGTGTCAGTGCCTCAGTGGTATTTAATATAATCACAGTAGTGTCAGTGCCTCAGTGGTATTTATATAATCACAGTAGTGTCAGAGCCTCAGTGTTATTTATATAATCACAGTAGTGTATCATTGTCAGTGCCTCAGTGGTATTTATATAATCACAGTAGTGTCTCTGTGTCAGTGCCTCAGTGGTATTTATATAATCACAGTAGTGTCTCTGTGTTAGTGCCACAGTGGTATTTATTTAATCACAGTATTGTATCTTTGTCAGTGCCTCAGTGGTATTTATATAATAACAGTAGTGTTTCTGTGTCAGTGCCTCAGTGGTATTTATATAATCACAGTAGTGTCTCTGTGTCAGTGTCTCAGTGGTATTTATATAATCACAGTAATGTATCTTTGTCAGTGCCTCAGTGGTATTTATATAATTACAGTAGTGTCTCTGTGTCAGTGCCTCAGTGGTATTTATATAATCACAGTAGTGTCTCTGTGTCAGTGCCTCAGTGGTATTTATATAATCACAGTAGTGTCTCTGTGTCAATGCCTCAGTTGTATTTATATAATCACAGTAGTGTATCTGTGTCATTGCCTCAGTGGTATTTATATAATTACAGTAGTGTCTCTGGGTCAGTGCCTCAGTGGTATTTATATAATCACAGTAGTGTATCTATGTCAGTGCCTCAGTGGTATTTAATATAATCACAGTAGTGTCAGTGCCTCAGTGGTATTTATATAATCACAGTAGTGTCAGAGCCTCAGTGTTATTTATATAATCACAGTAGTGTATCATTGTCAGTGCCTCAGTGGTATTTATATAATCACAGTAGTGTCTCTGTGTCAGTGCCTCAATGGTAATTATTTAATCACAGTAGTGTCTCTGTGTCAGTGCCTCAGTGGTATTTATATAATCACAGTAGTGTCTCTGTGTTAGTGCCACAGTGGTATTTATTTAATCACAGTATTGTATCTTTGTCAGTGCCTCAGTGGTATTTATATAATAACAGTAGTGTTTCTGTGTCAGTGCCTCAGTGGTATTTATATAATCACAGTAGTGTCTCTGTGTCAGTGTCTCAGTGGTATTTATATAATCACAGTAGTGTATCTTTGTCAGTGCCTCAGTGGTATTTATATAATCACAGTAGTGTCTCTGTGTCAGTGCCTCAGTGGTATTTATATAATCACAGTAGTGTCTCTGTGTCAGTGCCTCAGTGGTATTTATATAATCACAGTAGTGTCTCTCTGTCAGTGCCACAGTGGTATTTATTTAATAACAGTAGTGTATCTTTGTCAGTGCCTCTGTGGTATTTATATAATAACAGTAGTGTTTCTGTATCAGTGCCTCAGTGGTATTTATATAATCACAGTGGTGTATCTTTGTCAGTGCCTCAGTGGTATTTTTATAATTACAGTAGTGTCTCTGTGTCAGTGCCTCAGTGGTATTTATATAATCACAGTAGTGTCAGTGCCTCAGTGGTTTTTTTATGATTTCAGTAGTGTCTCTGTGTCAGTGCCTCTGTGATATTTATATAATCACAGTAATGTATCTTTGTCAGTGCCTCAGTGGTATTTATATAATTACAGTAGTGTCTCTGTGTCTGTGCCTCAGTGGTATTTATATAATCACAGTATTGTCTCTGTGTCAGTGCCTCATTGGTATTTATATAATCACAGTAATGTCTCTGTGTCAGTGTCTCAGTGGAATTTATATAATCACAGTAGTTTATCTTTGTCAGTGCCTCAGTGGTATTTATATAATTACAGTAGTGTCCGTGCCTCAGTGGATTTTATGTGATTACAGTAGTGTCTCTGTGTCAGTGCCTCAGTGGTATTTATATAATCACAGTAGTGTATCTTTGTCAGTGCCTCATTGGTATTTATATAATTACAGTAGTGTCTCTGGGTCAGTGCCTCAGTGGTATTTATATAATCACAGTAGTGTATCTATGTCAGTGCCTCAGTGGCATTTATATAATTACAGTAGTGTCTCTGTGTCTGTGCCTCAGTGGTATTTATATAAATACGGTAGTGTCTCTGTGTCAGTGCCTCAGTGGTATTTAATATAATCACAGTAGTGTCAGTGCCTCAGTGGTATTTATATAATCACAGTAGTGTCAGAGCCTCAGTGTTATTTATATAATCACAGTAGTGTATCATTGTCAGTGCCTCAGTGGTATTTATATAATCACAGTAGTGTCTCTGTGTCAGTGCCTCAGTGGTATTTATATAATCACAGTAGTGTCTCTGTGTTAGTGCCACAGTGGTATTTATTTAATCACAGTATTGTATCTTTGTCAGTGCCTCAGTGGTATTTATATAATAACAGTAGTGTTTCTGTGTCAGTGCCTCAGTGGTATTTATATAATCACAGTAGTGTCTCTGTGTCAGTGTCTCAGTGGTATTTATATAATCACAGTAGTGTATCTTTGTCAGTGCCTCAGTGGTATTTATATAATTACAGTAGTGTCTCTGTGTCAGTGCCTCAGTGGTATTTATATAATCACAGTAGTGTCTCTGTGTCAGTGCCTCAGTGGTATTTATATAATCACAGTAGTGTCTCTGTGTCAATGCCTCAGTTGTATTTATATAATCACAGTAGTGTATCTGTGTCATTGCCTCAGTGGTATTTATATAATTACAGTAGTGTCTCTGGGTCAGTGCCTCAGTGGTATTTATATAATCACAGTAGTGTATCTATGTCAGTGCCTCAGTGGTATTTAATATAATCACAGTAGTGTCAGTGCCTCAGTGGTATTTATATAATCACAGTAGTGTCAGAGCCTCAGTGTTATTTATATAATCACAGTAGTGTATCATTGTCAGTGCCTCAGTGGTATTTATATAATCACAGTAGTGTCTCTGTGTCAGTGCCTCAATGGTAATTATTTAATCACAGTAGTGTCTCTGTGTCAGTGCCTCAGTGGTATTTATATAATCACAGTAGTGTCTCTGTGTTAGTGCAACAGTGGTATTTATTTAATCACAGTATTGTATCTTTGTCAGTGCCTCAGTGGTATTTATATAATAACAGTAGTGTTTCTGTGTCAGTGCCTCAGTGGTATTTATATAATCACAGTAGTGTCTCTGTGTCAGTGTCTCAGTGGTATTTATATAATCACAGTAGTGTATCTTTGTCAGTGCCTCAGTGGTATTTATATAATTACAGTAGTGTCTCTGTGTCAGTGCCTCAGTGGTATTTATATAATTACAGTAGTGTCTCTGTGTCAGTGCCTCAGTGGTATTTATATAATCACAGTAGTGTCAGTGCCTCAGTGGTATTTATATAATCACAGTATTGTCAGTGCCTCAGTGGTATTTATATAATCACAGTAGTGTTTCTGTGTCAGTGCCTCAGTGGTATTTATATAATCACAGTAGTGTCTCTGTGTCAGTGTCTCAGTGGTATTTATATAATCACAGTAGTGTATCTTTGTCAGTGCCTCAGTGGTATTTATATAATCACAGTAGTGTCTCTGTGTCAGTGCCTCAGTGGTATTTATATAATCACAGTAGTGTCTCTGTGTCAGTGCCTCAGTGGTATTTATATAATCACAGTAGTGTCTCTCTGTCAGTGCCACAGTGGTATTTATTTAATAACAGTAGTGTATCTTTGTCAGTGCCTCTGTGGTATTTATATAATAACAGTAGTGTTTCTGTATCAGTGCCTCAGTGGTATTTATATAATCACAGTGGTGTATCTTTGTCAGTGCCTCAGTGGTATTTTTATAATTACAGTAGTGTCTCTGTGTCAGTGCCTCAGTGGTATTTATATAATCACAGTAGTGTCAGTGCCTCAGTGGTTTTTTTATGATTTCAGTAGTGTCTCTGTGTCAGTGCCTCTGTGATATTTATATAATCACAGTAATGTATCTTTGTCAGTGCCTCAGTGGTATTTATATAATTACAGTAGTGTCTCTGTGTCTGTGCCTCAGTGGTATTTATATAATCACAGTATTGTCTCTGTGTCAGTGCCTCATTGGTATTTATATAATCACAGTAATGTCTCTGTGTCAGTGTCTCAGTGGAATTTATATAATCACAGTAGTTTATCTTTGTCAGTGCCTCAGTGGTATTTATATAATTACAGTAGTGTCCGTGCCTCAGTGGATTTTATGTGATTACAGTAGTGTCTCTGTGTCAGTGCCTCAGTGGTATTTATATAATCACAGTAGTGTATCTTTGTCAGTGCCTCATTGGTATTTATATAATTACAGTAGTGTCTCTGGGTCAGTGCCTCAGTGGTATTTATATAATCACAGTAGTGTATCTATGTCAGTGCCTCAGTGGCATTTATATAATTACAGTAGTGTCTCTGTGTCTGTGCCTCAGTGGTATTTATATAAATACGGTAGTGTCTCTGTGTCAGTGCCTCAGTGGTATTTAATATAATCACAGTAGTGTCAGTGCCTCAGTGGTATTTATATAATCACAGTAGTGTCAGAGCCTCAGTGTTATTTATATAATCACAGTAGTGTATCATTGTCAGTGCCTCAGTGGTATTTATATAATCACAGTAGTGTCTCTGTGTCAGTGCCTCAGTGGTATTTATATAATCACAGTAGTGTCTCTGTGTTAGTGCCACAGTGGTATTTATTTAATCACAGTATTGTATCTTTGTCAGTGCCTCAGTGGTATTTATATAATAACAGTAGTGTTTCTGTGTCAGTGCCTCAGTGGTATTTATATAATCACAGTAGTGTCTCTGTGTCAGTGTCTCAGTGGTATTTATATAATCACAGTAGTGTATCTTTGTCAGTGCCTCAGTGGTATTTATATAATTACAGTAGTGTCTCTGTGTCAGTGCCTCAGTGGTATTTATATAATCACAGTAGTGTCTCTGTGTCAGTGCCTCAGTGGTATTTATATAATCACAGTAGTGTCTCTGTGTCAATGCCTCAGTTGTATTTATATAATCACAGTAGTGTATCTGTGTCATTGCCTCAGTGGTATTTATATAATTACAGTAGTGTCTCTGGGTCAGTGCCTCAGTGGTATTTATATAATCACAGTAGTGTATCTATGTCAGTGCCTCAGTGGTATTTAATATAATCACAGTAGTGTCAGTGCCTCAGTGGTATTTATATAATCACAGTAGTGTCAGAGCCTCAGTGTTATTTATATAATCACAGTAGTGTATCATTGTCAGTGCCTCAGTGGTATTTATATAATCACAGTAGTGTCTCTGTGTCAGTGCCTCAATGGTAATTATTTAATCACAGTAGTGTCTCTGTGTCAGTGCCTCAGTGGTATTTATATAATCACAGTAGTGTCTCTGTGTTAGTGCAACAGTGGTATTTATTTAATCACAGTATTGTATCTTTGTCAGTGCCTCAGTGGTATTTATATAATAACAGTAGTGTTTCTGTGTCAGTGCCTCAGTGGTATTTATATAATCACAGTAGTGTCTCTGTGTCAGTGTCTCAGTGGTATTTATATAATCACAGTAGTGTATCTTTGTCAGTGCCTCAGTGGTATTTATATAATTACAGTAGTGTCTCTGTGTCAGTGCCTCAGTGGTATTTATATAATTACAGTAGTGTCTCTGTGTCAGTGCCTCAGTGGTATTTATATAATCACAGTAGTGTCAGTGCCTCAGTGGTATTTATATAATCACAGTATTGTCAGTGCCTCAGTGGTATTTATATAATCACAGTAGTGTATCTTTGTCAGTGCCTCAGTGGTATTTATATAATTACAGTAGTGTCTCTGTGTCAGTGCCTCAGTGGTATTTATATAATTTCAGTAGTGTCTCTGTGTCAGTGCCTCAGTGGTATTTATATAATCACAGTAGTGTCAGTGACTCAGTGGTATTTATATAATCACAGAAGTGTCAGTGCCTCAGTGGTATTTATATAATCACAGCAGTGTATCATTGTCAGTGCCTCAGTGGTATTTATATAATCACAGTAGTGTCTCTGTGTCAGTGCCTCAGTGGTATTTATATAATCACAGTAGTGTCAGTGCCTCAGTGGTTTTTATATGATTTCAGTAGTGTCTCTGTGTCAGTGCCTCTGTGATATTTATATAATCACAGTAGTGTCTCTGTGTCAGTGCCTCAGTGGTATTTATATAATCACAGTAGTGTCAGTGCCTCAGTTGTATTTATATAATCACAGTAGTGTCAGTGCCTCAGTGGTATTTATATAATCACAGTAGTGTATCATTGTCAGTGCCTCAGTGGTATTTATATAATCACAGTAGTGTCTCTGTGTCAGTGCCTCAGTGGTATTTATATAATCACAGTAGTGTCTCTGTGTCAGTGCCTCAGTGGTATTTATATAATCACAGTAGTGTATCTTTGTCAGTGCCTCAGTGGTATTTATATAATCACAGTAGTGTATCTTTGTCAGTGCCTCAGTGGTATTTATATAATTACAGTAGTGTCTACGTGTCAGTGCCTCAGTGGTATTTATATAATTACGGTAGTGTCTCTGTGTCAGTGCCTCAGTGGTATTTATATAATCACAGTAGTTTATCTGTGTCAGTGCCTCAGTGGTATTTATATAATCACAGTAGTGTATCTTTGTCAGTGCCTCAGTGGTATTTATATAATCACAGTAGTGTATCTTTGTCAGTGCCTCAGTGGTATTTATATAATTACAGTAGTGTCTCTGTGTCAGTGCCTCAGTGGTATTTATATAATCACAGTAGAGTCTCTGTGTCAGTGTCTCAGTGGTATTTATATAATCACAGTAGTGTATCTTTGTCAGTGCCTCAGTGGTATTTATATAATCACAGTAGTGAATCTTTGTCAGTGCCTCAGTGGTATTTATATAATTACAGTAGTTTCTCTGTGTCAGTGCCTCAGTGGTATTTATATAATCACAGTAGTGTCTCTGTGTCAGTGCCTCAGTGGTATTTATATAATCACAGTAGTGTCTCTGTGTCAATGCCTCAGTTGTATTTATATAATCACAGTAGTGTATCTGTGTCATTGCCTCAGTTGTATTTATATAATTACAGTAGTGTCTCTGGGTCAGTGCCTCAGTGGTATTTATATAATCACAGTAGTGTATCTATGTCAGTGCCTCAGTGGCATTTATATAATTACAGTAGTGTCTCTGTGTCTGTGCCTCAGTTTTATTTATATAAATACAGTAGTGTCTCTGTGTCAGTGCCTCAGTGGTATTTAATATAATCACAGTAGTGTCAGTGCCTCAGTGGTATTTATATAATCACAGTAGTGTCAGAGCCTCAGTGTTATTTATATAATCACAGTAGTGTATCATTGTCAGTGCCTCAGTGGTATTTATATAATCACAGTAGTGTCTCTGTGTCAGTGCCTCAGTGGTATTTATATAATCACAGTAGTGTCTCTGTGTTAGTGCCACAGTGGTATTTATTTAATCACAGTATTGTATCTTTGTCAGTGCCTCAGTGGTATTTATATAATAACAGTAGTGTTTCTGTGTCAGTGCCTCAGTGGTATTTATATAATCACAGTAGTGTCTCTGTGTCAGTGTCTCAGTGGTATTTATATAATCACAGTAGTGTATCTTTGTCAGTGCCTCAGTGGTATTTATATAATTACAGTAGTGTCTCTGTGTCAGTGCCTCAGTGGTATTTATATAATCACAGTAGTGTCTCTGTGTCAGTGCCTCAGTGGTATTTATATAATCACAGTAGTGTCTCTGTGTCAATGCCTCAGTTGTATTTATATAATCACAGTAGTGTATCTGTGTCATTGCCTCAGTGGTATTTATATAATTACAGTAGTGTCTCTGGGTCAGTGCCTCAGTGGTATTTATATAATCACAGTAGTGTATCTATGTCAGTGCCTCAGTGGTATTTAATATAATCACAGTAGTGTCAGTGCCTCAGTGGTATTTATATAATCACAGTAGTGTCAGAGCCTCAGTGTTATTTATATAATCACAGTAGTGTATCATTGTCAGTGCCTCAGTGGTATTTGTATAATCACAGTAGTGTCTCTGTGTCAGTGCCTCAATGGTAATTATTTAATCACAGTAGTGTCTCTGTGTCAGTGCCTCAGTGGTATTTATATAATCACAGTAGTGTCTCTGTGTTAGTGCCACAGTGGTATTTATTTAATCACAGTATTGTATCTTTGTCAGTGCCTCAGTGGTATTTATATAATAACAGTAGTGTTTCTGTGTCAGTGCCTCAGTGGTATTTATATAATCACAGTAGTGTCTCTGTGTCAGTGTCTCAGTGGTATTTATATAATCACAATAGTGTATCTTTGTCAGTGCCTCAGTGGTATTTATATAATTACAGTAGTGTCTCTGTGTCAGTGCCTCAGTGGTATTTATATAATTACAGTAGTGTCTCTGTGTCCGTGCCTCAGTGGTATTTATATAATCACAGTAGTGTCAGTGCCTCAGTGGTATTTATATAATCACAGTATTGTCAGTGCCTCAGTGGTATTTATATAATCACAGTAGTGTATCTTTGTCAGTGCCTCAGTGGTATTTATATAATCACAGTAGTGTCTCTGTGTCAGTGCCTCAGTGGTATTTATATAATCACAGTAGTGTCTCTGTGTCAGTGCCTCAGTGGTATTTATATAATCACAGTAGTGTCTCTCTGTCAGTGCCACAGTGGTATTTATTTAATAACAGTAGTGTATCTTTGTCAGTGCCTCTGTGGTATTTATATAATAACAGTAGTGTTTCTGTATCAGTGCCTCAGTGGTATTTATATAATCACAGTGGTGTATCTTTGTCAGTGCCTCAGTGGTATTTTTATAATTACAGTAGTGTCTCTGTGTCAGTGCCTCAGTGGTATTTATATAATCACAGTAGAGTCTCTGTGTCAGTGTCTCAGTGGTATTTATATAATCACAGTAGTGTATCTTTGTCAGTGCCTCAGTGGTATTTATATAATCACAGTAGTGAATTTTTGTCAGTGCCTCAGTGGTATTTATATAATTACAGTAGTGTCTCTGTGTCAGTGCCTCAGTGGTATTTATATAATCACAGTAGTGTCTCTGTGTCAGTGCCTCAGTGGTATTTATATAATCACAGTAGTGTCTCTGTGTCAATGCCTCAGTTGTATTTATATAATCACAGTAGTGTATCTGTGTCATTGCCTCAGTTGTATTTATATAATTACAGTAGTGTCTCTGGGTCAGTGCCTCAGTGGTATTTATATAATCACAGTAGTGTATCTATGTCAGTGCCTCAGTGGCATTTATATAATTACAGTAGTGTCTCTGTGTCTGTGCCTCAGTTTTATTTATATAAATACGGTAGTGTCTCTGTGTCAGTGCCTCAGTGGTATTTAATATAATCACAGTAGTGTCAGTGCCTCAGTGGTATTTATATAATCACAGTAGTGTCTCTGTGTCAGTGCCTCAGTGGTATTTATATAATCACAGTAGTGTATCTGTGTTAGTGCCACAGTGGTATTTATTTAATCACAGTATTGTATCTTTGTCAGTGCCTCAGTGGTATTTATATAATAACAGTAGTGTTTCTGTGTCAGTGCCTCAGTGGTATTTATATAATCACAGTAGTGTCTCTGTGTCAGTGTCTCAGTGGTATTTATATAATCACAGTAGTGTATCTTTGTCAGTGCCTCAGTGGTATTTATATAATTACAGTAGTGTCTCTGTGTCAGTGCCTCAGTGGTATTTATATAATCACAGTAGTGTCTCTGTGTCAGTGCCTCAGTGGTATTTATATAATCACAGTAGTGTCTCTGTGTCAATGCCTCAGTTGTATTTATATAATCACAGTAGTGTATCTGTGTCATTGCCTCAGTGGTATTTATATAATTACAGTAGTGTCTCTGGGTCAGTGCCTCAGTGGTATTTATATAATCACAGTAGTGTATCTATGTCAGTCCCTCAGTGGTATTTAATATAATCACAGTAGTGTCAGTGCCTCAGTGGTATTTATATAATCACAGTAGTGTCAGAGCCTCAGTGTTATTTATATAATCACAGTAGTGTATCATTGTCAGTGCCTCAGTGGTATTTGTATAATCACAGTAGTGTCTCTGTGTCAGTGCCTCAATGGTAATTATTTAATCACAGTAGTGTCTCTGTGTCAGTGTCTCAGTGGTATTTATATAATCACAGTAGTGTATCTTTGTCAGTGCCTCAGTGGTATTTATATAATTACAGTAGTGTCTCTGTGTCAGTGCCTCAGTGGTATTTATATAATTTCAGTAGTGTCTCTGTGTCAGTCCCTCAGTGGTATTTACATAATCACAGTAGTGTCAGAGACTCAGTGGTATTTATATAATCACAGAAGTGTCAGTGCCTCAGTGGTATTTATATAATCACAGCAGTGTATCATTGTCAGTGCCTCAGTGGTATTTATATAATCACAGTAGTGTCTCTGTGTCAGTGCCTCAGTGGTATTTATATAATCACAGTAGTGTCAGTGCCTCAGTGGTTTTTATATGATTTCAGTAGTGTCTCTGTGTCAGTGCCTCTGTGATATTTATATAATCACAGTAGTGTCTCTGTGTCAGTGCCTCAGTGGTATTTATATAATCACAGTAGTGTCAGTGCCTCAGTTGTATTTATATAATCACAGTAGTGTCAGTGCCTCAGTGGTATTTATATAATCACAGTAGTGTATCATTGTCAGTGCCTCAGTGGTATTTATATAATCACAGTAGTGTCTCTGTGTCAGTGCCTCAGTGGTATTTATATAATCACAGTAGTGTCTCTGTGTCAGTGCCTCAGTGGTATTTATATAATCACAGTAGTGTATCTTTGTCAGTGCCTCAGTGGTATTTATATAATCACAGTAGTGTATCTTTGTCAGTGCCTCAGTGGTATTTATATAATTACAGTAGTGTCTACGTGTCAGTGCCTCAGTGGTATTTATATAATTACGGTAGTGTCTCTGTGTCAGTGCCTCAGTGGTATTTATATAATCACAGTAGTTTATCTGTGTCAGTGCCTCAGTGGTATTTATATAATCACAGTAGTGTATCTTTGTCAGTGCCTCAGTGGTATTTATATAATCACAGTAGTGTATCTTTGTCAGTGCCTCAGTGGTATTTATATAATTACAGTAGTGTCTCTGTGTCAGTGCCTCAGTGGTATTTATATAATCACAGTAGAGTCTCTGTGTCAGTGTCTCAGTGGTATTTATATAATCACAGTAGTGTATCTTTGTCAGTGCCTCAGTGGTATTTATATAATCACAGTAGTGAATCTTTGTCAGTGCCTCAGTGGTATTTATATAATTACAGTAGTGTCTCTGTGTCAGTGCCTCAGTGGTATTTATATAATCACAGTAGTGTCTCTGTGTCAGTGCCTCAGTGGTATTTATATAATCACAGTAGTGTCTCTGTGTCAATGCCTCAGTTGTATTTATATAATCACAGTAGTGTATCTGTGTCATTGCCTCAGTTGTATTTATATAATTACAGTAGTGTCTCTGGGTCAGTGCCTCAGTGGTATTTATATAATCACAGTAGTGTATCTATGTCAGTGCCTCAGTGGCATTTATATAATTACAGTAGTGTCTCTGTGTCTGTGCCTCAGTTTTATTTATATAAATACGGTAGTGTCTCTGTGTCAGTGCCTCAGTGGTATTTAATATAATCACAGTAGTGTCAGTGCCTCAGTGGTATTTATATAATCACAGTAGTGTCAGAGCCTCAGTGTTATTTATATAATCACAGTAGTGTATCATTGTCAGTGCCTCAGTGGTATTTATATAATCACAGTAGTGTCTCTGTGTCAGTGCCTCAGTGGTATTTATATAATCACAGTAGTGTCTCTGTGTTAGTGCCACAGTGGTATTTATTTAATCACAGTATTGTATCTTTGTCAGTGCCTCAGTGGTATTTATATAATAACAGTAGTGTTTCTGTGTCAGTGCCTCAGTGGTATTTATATAATCACAGTAGTGTCTCTGTGTCAGTGTCTCAGTGGTATTTATATAATCACAGTAGTGTATCTTTGTCAGTGCCTCAGTGGTATTTATATAATTACAGTAGTGTCTCTGTGTCAGTGCCTCAGTGGTATTTATATAATCACAGTAGTGTCTCTGTGTCAGTGCCTCAGTGGTATTTATATAATCACAGTAGTGTCTCTGTGTCAATGCCTCAGTTGTATTTATATAATCACAGTAGTGTATCTGTGTCATTGCCTCAGTGGTATTTATATAATTACAGTAGTGTCTCTGGGTCAGTGCCTCAGTGGTATTTATATAATCACAGTAGTGTATCTATGTCAGTGCCTCAGTGGTATTTAATATAATCACAGTAGTGTCAGTGCCTCAGTGGTATTTATATAATCACAGTAGTGTCAGAGCCTCAGTGTTATTTATATAATCACAGTAGTGTATCATTGTCAGTGCCTCAGTGGTATTTGTATAATCACAGTAGTGTCTCTGTGTCAGTGCCTCAATGGTAATTATTTAATCACAGTAGTGTCTCTGTGTCAGTGCCTCAGTGGTATTTATATAATCACAGTAGTGTCTCTGTGTTAGTGCCACAGTGGTATTTATTTAATCACAGTATTGTATCTTTGTCAGTGCCTCAGTGGTATTTATATAATAACAGTAGTGTTTCTGTGTCAGTGCCTCAGTGGTATTTATATAATCACAGTAGTGTCTCTGTGTCAGTGTCTCAGTGGTATTTATATAATCACAATAGTGTATCTTTGTCAGTGCCTCAGTGGTATTTATATAATTACAGTAGTGTCTCTGTGTCAGTGCCTCAGTGGTATTTATATAATTACAGTAGTGTCTCTGTGTCCGTGCCTCAGTGGTATTTATATAATCACAGTAGTGTCAGTGCCTCAGTGGTATTTATATAATCACAGTATTGTCAGTGCCTCAGTGGTATTTATATAATCACAGTAGTGTATCTTTGTCAGTGCCTCAGTGGTATTTATATAATCACAGTAGTGTCTCTGTGTCAGTGCCTCAGTGGTATTTATATAATCACAGTAGTGTCTCTGTGTCAGTGCCTCAGTGGTATTTATATAATCACAGTAGTGTCTCTCTGTCAGTGCCACAGTGGTATTTATTTAATAACAGTAGTGTATCTTTGTCAGTGCCTCTGTGGTATTTATATAATAACAGTAGTGTTTCTGTATCAGTGCCTCAGTGGTATTTATATAATCACAGTGGTGTATCTTTGTCAGTGCCTCAGTGGTATTTTTATAATTACAGTAGTGTCTCTGTGTCAGTGCCTCAGTGGTATTTATATAATCACAGTAGAGTCTCTGTGTCAGTGTCTCAGTGGTATTTATATAATCACAGTAGTGTATCTTTGTCAGTGCCTCAGTGGTATTTATATAATCACAGTAGTGAATCTTTGTCAGTGCCTCAGTGGTATTTATATAATTACAGTAGTGTCTCTGTGTCAGTGCCTCAGTGGTATTTATATAATCACAGTAGTGTCTCTGTGTCAGTGCCTCAGTGGTATTTATATAATCACAGTAGTGTCTCTGTGTCAATGGCTCAGTTGTATTTATATAATCACAGTAGTGTATCTGTGTCATTGCCTCAGTTGTATTTATATAATTACAGTAGTGTCTCTGGGTCAGTGCCTCAGTGGTATTTATATAATCACAGTAGTGTATCTATGTCAGTGCCTCAGTGGCATTTATATAATTACAGTAGTGTCTCTGTGTCTGTGCCTCAGTTTAATTTATATAAATACGGTAGTGTCTCTGTGTCAGTGCCTCAGTGGTATTTAATATAATCACAGTAGTGTCAGTGCCTCAGTGGTATTTATATAATCACAGTAGTGTCAGAGCCTCAGTGTTATTTATATAATCACAGTAGTGTATCATTGTCAGTGCCTCAGTGGTATTTATATAATCACAGTAGTGTCTCTGTGTCAGTGCCTCAGTGGTATTTATATAATCACAGTAGTGTATCTGTGTTAGTGCCACAGTGGTATTTATTTAATCACAGTATTGTATCTTTGTCAGTGCCTCAGTGGTATTTATATAATAACAGTAGTGTTTCTGTGTCAGTGCCTCAGTGGTATTTATATAATCACAGTAGTGTCTCTGTGTCAGTGTCTCAGTGGTATTTATATAATCACAGTAGTGTATCTTTGTCAGTGCCTCAGTGGTATTTATATAATTACAGTAGTGTCTCTGTGTCAGTGCCTCAGTGGTATTTATATAATCACAGTAGTGTCTCTGTGTCAGTGCCTCAGTGGTATTTATATAATCACAGTAGTGTCTCTGTGTCAATGCCTCAGTTGTATTTATATAATCACAGTAGTGTATCTGTGTCATTGCCTCAGTGGTATTTATATAATTACAGTAGTGTCTCTGGGTCAGTGCCTCAGTGGTATTTATATAATCACAGTAGTGTATCTATGTCAGTGCCTCAGTGGTATTTAATATAATCACAGTAGTGTCAGTGCCTCAGTGGTATTTATATAATCACAGTAGTGTCAGAGCCTCAGTGTTATTTATATAATCACAGTAGTGTATCATTGTCAGTGCCTCAGTGGTATTTGTATAATCACAGTAGTGTCTCTGTGTCAGTGCCTCAATGGTAATTATTTAATCACAGTAGTGTCTCTGTGTCAGTGCCTCAGTGGTATTTATATAATCACAGTAGTGTCTCTGTGTTAGTGCCACAGTGGTATTTATTTAATCACAGTATTGTATCTTTGTCAGTGCCTCAGTGGTATTTATATAATAACAGTAGTGTTTCTGTGTCAGTGCCTCAGTGGTATTTATATAATCACAGTAGTGTCTCTGTGTCAGTGTCTCAGTGGTATTTATATAATCACAATAGTGTATCTTTGTCAGTGCCTCAGTGGTATTTATATAATTACAGTAGTGTCTCTGTGTCAGTGCCTCAGTGGTATTTATATAATTACAGTAGTGTCTCTGTGTCCGTGCCTCAGTGGTATTTATATAATCACAGTAGTGTCAGTGCCTCAGTGGTATTTATATAATCACAGTATTGTCAGTGCCTCAGTGGTATTTATATAATCACAGTAGTGTATCTTTGTCAGTGCCTCAGTGGTATTTATATAATCACAGTAGTGTCTCTGTGTCAGTGCCTCAGTGGTATTTATATAATCACAGTAGTGTCTCTGTGTCAGTGCCTCAGTGGTATTTATATAATCACAGTAGTGTCTCTCTGTCAGTGCCACAGTGGTATTTATTTAATAACAGTAGTGTATCTTTGTCAGTGCCTCTGTGGTATTTATATAATAACAGTAGTGTTTCTGTATCAGTGCCTCAGTGGTATTTATATAATCACAGTGGTGTATCTTTGTCAGTGCCTCAGTGGTATTTTTATAATTACAGTAGTGTCTCTGTGTCAGTGCCTCAGTGGTATTTATATAATCACAGTAGTGTCTCTGTGTCAGTGTCTCAGTGTTATTTATATAATCACAGTAGTGTATCTTTGTCAGTGCCTCAGTGGTATTTATATAATTACAGTAGTGTCTCTGTGTCTGTGCCTCAGTGGTATTTATATAATCACAGTAATGTATCTTTGTCAGTGCCTCAGTGGTGTTTATATAATTACAGTAGTGTCTCTGTGTCAGTGCCTCAGTGGTATTTATATAATTTCAGTAGTGTCTCTGTGTCAGTCCCTCAGTGGTATTTACATAATCACAGTAGTGTCAGAGACTCAGTGGTATTTATATAATCACAGAAGTGTCAGTGCCTCAGTGGTATTTATATAATCACAGCAGTGTATCATTGTCAGTGCCTCAGTGGTATTTATATAATCACAGTAGTGTCTCTGTGTCAGTGCCTCAGTGGTATTTATATAATCACAGTAGTGTCAGTGCCTCAGTGGTTTTTATATGATTTCAGTAGTGTCTCTGTGTCAGTGCCTCTGTGATATTTATATAATCACAGTAATGTATCTTTGTCAGTGCCTCAGTGGTATTTATATAATTACAGTAGTGTCTCTGTGTCTGTGCCTCAGTGGTATTTATATAATCACAGTAGTGTCTCTGTGTCAGTGCCTCATTGGTATTTATATAATCACAGTAATGTCTCTGTGTCAGTGTCTCAGTGGAATTTATATAATCACAGTAGTTTATCTTTGTCAGTGCCTCAGTGGTATTTATATAAGTACAGTAGTGTCCGTGCCTCAGTGGATTTTATGTGATTACAGTAGTGTCTCTGTGTCAGTGCCTCAGTGGTATTTATATAATCACAGTAGTGTATCTTTGTCAGTGCCTCAGTGGTATTTATATAATTACAGTAGTGTCTCTGGGTCAGTGCCTCAGTGGTATTTATATAATCACAGTAGTGTATCTATGTCAGTGCCTCAGTGGCATTTATATAATTACAGTAGTGTATCTGTGTCTGTGCCTCAGTGGTATTTATATAATTACAGTAGTGTCTCTGTGTCAGTGCCTCAGTGGTATTTATATAATCACAGTAGTGTCTCTGTGTCAGTGCCTCAGTGGTATTTATATAATCACAGTAGTGTCTCTGTGTCAATGCCTCAGTTGTATTTATATAATCACAGTAGTGTATCTGTGTCATTGCCTCAGTTGTATTTATATAATTACAGTAGTGTCTCTGGGTCAGTGCCTCAGTGGTATTTATATAATCACAGTAGTGTATCTATGTCAGTGCCTCAGTGGCATTTATATAATTACAGTAGTGTCTCTGTGTCTGTGCCTCAGTGGTATTTATATAAATATGGTAGTGTCTCTGTGTCAGTGCCTCAGTGGTATTTAATATAATCACAGTAGTGTCAGTGCCTCAGTGGTATTTATATAATCACAGTAGTGTCAGAGCCTCAGTGTTATTTATATAATCACAGTAGTGTATCATTGTCAGTGCCTCAGTGGTATTTATATAATCACAGTAGTGTCTCTGTGTCAGTGCCTCAATGGTAATTATTTAATCACAGTAGTGTCTCTGTGTCAGTGCCTCAGTGGTATTTATATAATCACAGTAGTGTCTCTGTGTTAGTGCCACAGTGGTATTTATTTAATCACAGTATTGTATCTTTGTCAGTGCCTCAGTGGTATTTATATAATAACAGTAGTGTTTCTGTGTCAGTGCCTCAGTGGTATTTATATAATCACAGTAGTGTCTCTGTGTCAGTGTCTCAGTGGTATTTATATAATCACAGTAGTGTATCTTTGTCAGTGCCTCAGTGGTATTTATATAATTACAGTAGTGTCTCTGTGTCAGTGCCTCAGTGGTATTTATATAATTTCAGTAGTGTCTCTGTGTCAGTCCCTCAGTGGTATTTACATAATCACAGTAGTGTCAGAGACTCAGTGGTATTTATATAATCACAGAAGTGTCAGTGCCTCAGTGGTATTTATATAATCACAGCAGTGTATCATTGTCAGTGCCTCAGTGGTATTTATATAATCACAGTAGTGTCTCTGTGTCAGTGCCTCAGTGGTATTTATATAATCACAGTAGTGTCAGTGCCTCAGTGGTTTTTATATGATTTCAGTAGTGTCTCTGTGTCAGTGCCTCTGTGATATTTATATAATCACAGTAATGTATCTTTGTCAGTGCCTCAGTGGTATTTATATAATTACAGTAGTGTCTCTGTGTCTGTGCCTCAGTGGTATTTATATAATCACAGTAGTGTCTCTGTGTCAGTGCCTCATTGGTATTTATATAATCACAGTAATGTCTCTGTGTCAGTGTCTCAGTGGAATTTATATAATCACAGTAGTTTATCTTTGTCAGTGCCTCAGTGGTATTTATATAATTACAGTAGTGTCCGTGCCTCAGTGGATTTTATGTGATTACAGTAGTGTCTCTGTGTCAGTGCCTCAGTGGTATTTATATAATCACAGTAGTGTATCTTTGTCAGTGCCTCAGTGGTATTTATATAATTACAGTAGTGTCTCTGGGTCAGTGCCTCAGTGGTATTTATATAATCACAGTAGTGTATCTATGTCAGTGCCTCAGTGGCATTTATATAATTACAGTAGTGTCTCTGTGTCTGTGCCTCAGTGGTATTTATATAAATACGGTAGTGTCTCTGTGTCAGTGCCTCAGTGGTATTTAATATAATCACAGTAGTGTCAGTGCCTCAGTGGTATTTATATAATCACAGTAGTGTCAGAGCCTCAGTGTTATTTATATAATCACAGTAGTGTATCATTGTCAGTGCCTCAGTGGTATTTATATAATCACAGTAGTGTCTCTGTGTCAGTGCCTCAGTGGTATTTATATAATCACAGTAGTGTCTCTGTGTTAGTGCCACAGTGGTATTTATTTAATCACAGTATTGTATCTTTGTCAGTGCCTCAGTGGTATTTATATAATAACAGTAGTGTTTCTGTGTCAGTGCCTCAGTGGTATTTATATAATCACAGTAGTGTCTCTGTGTCAGTGTCTCAGTGGTATTTATATAATCACAGTAATGTATCTTTGTCAGTGCCTCAGTGGTATTTATATAATTACAGTAGTGTCTCTGTGTCAGTGCCTCAGTGGTATTTATATAATCACAGTAGTGTCTCTGTGTCAGTGCCTCAGTGGTATTTATATAATCACAGTAGTGTCTCTGTGTCAATGCCTCAGTTGTATTTATATAATCACAGTAGTGTATCTGTGTCATTGCCTCAGTGGTATTTATATAATTACAGTAGTGTCTCTGGGTCAGTGCCTCAGTGGTATTTATATAATCACAGTAGTGTATCTATGTCAGTGCCTCAGTGGTATTTAATATAATCACAGTAGTGTCAGTGCCTCAGTGGTATTTATATAATCACAGTAGTGTCAGAGCCTCAGTGTTATTTATATAATCACAGTAGTGTATCATTGTCAGTGCCTCAGTGGTATTTATATAATCACAGTAGTGTCTCTGTGTCAGTGCCTCAATGGTAATTATTTAATCACAGTAGTGTCTCTGTGTCAGTGCCTCAGTGGTATTTATATAATCACAGTAGTGTCTCTGTGTTAGTGCCACAGTGGTATTTATTTAATCACAGTATTGTATCTTTGTCAGTGCCTCAGTGGTATTTATATAATAACAGTAGTGTTTCTGTGTCAGTGCCTCAGTGGTATTTATATAATCACAGTAGTGTCTCTGTGTCAGTGTCTCAGTGGTATTTATATAATCACAGTAGTGTATCTTTGTCAGTGCCTCAGTGGTATTTATATAATCACAGTAGTGTCTCTGTGTCAGTGCCTCAGTGGTATTTATATAATCACAGTAGTGTCTCTGTGTCAGTGCCTCAGTGGTATTTATATAATCACAGTAGTGTCTCTCTGTCAGTGCCACAGTGGTATTTATTTAATAACAGTAGTGTATCTTTGTCAGTGCCTCTGTGGTATTTATATAATAACAGTAGTGTTTCTGTATCAGTGCCTCAGTGGTATTTATATAATCACAGTGGTGTATCTTTGTCAGTGCCTCAGTGGTATTTTTATAATTACAGTAGTGTCTCTGTGTCAGTGCCTCAGTGGTATTTATATAATCACAGTAGTGTCAGTGCCTCAGTGGTTTTTTTATGATTTCAGTAGTGTCTCTGTGTCAGTGCCTCTGTGATATTTATATAATCACAGTAATGTATCTTTGTCAGTGCCTCAGTGGTATTTATATAATTACAGTAGTGTCTCTGTGTCTGTGCCTCAGTGGTATTTATATAATCACAGTATTGTCTCTGTGTCAGTGCCTCATTGGTATTTATATAATCACAGTAATGTCTCTGTGTCAGTGTCTCAGTGGAATTTATATAATCACAGTAGTTTATCTTTGTCAGTGCCTCAGTGGTATTTATATAATTACAGTAGTGTCCGTGCCTCAGTGGATTTTATGTGATTACAGTAGTGTCTCTGTGTCAGTGCCTCAGTGGTATTTATATAATCACAGTAGTGTATCTTTGTCAGTGCCTCATTGGTATTTATATAATTACAGTAGTGTCTCTGGGTCAGTGCCTCAGTGGTATTTATATAATCACAGTAGTGTATCTATGTCAGTGCCTCAGTGGCATTTATATAATTACAGTAGTGTCTCTGTGTCTGTGCCTCAGTGGTATTTATATAAATACGGTAGTGTCTCTGTGTCAGTGCCTCAGTGGTATTTAATATAATCACAGTAGTGTCAGTGCCTCAGTGGTATTTATATAATCACAGTAGTGTCAGAGCCTCAGTGTTATTTATATAATCACAGTAGTGTATCATTGTCAGTGCCTCAGTGGTATTTATATAATCACAGTAGTGTCTCTGTGTCAGTGCCTCAGTGGTATTTATATAATCACAGTAGTGTCTCTGTGTTAGTGCCACAGTGGTATTTATTTAATCACAGTATTGTATCTTTGTCAGTGCCTCAGTGGTATTTATATAATAACAGTAGTGTTTCTGTGTCAGTGCCTCAGTGGTATTTATATAATCACAGTAGTGTCTCTGTGTCAGTGTCTCAGTGGTATTTATATAATCACAGTAGTGTATCTTTGTCAGTGCCTCAGTGGTATTTATATAATTACAGTAGTGTCTCTGTGTCAGTGCCTCAGTGGTATTTATATAATCACAGTAGTGTCTCTGTGTCAGTGCCTCAGTGGTATTTATATAATCACAGTAGTGTCTCTGTGTCAATGCCTCAGTTGTATTTATATAATCACAGTAGTGTATCTGTGTCATTGCCTCAGTGGTATTTATATAATTACAGTAGTGTCTCTGGGTCAGTGCCTCAGTGGTATTTATATAATCACAGTAGTGTATCTATGTCAGTGCCTCAGTGGTATTTAATATAATCACAGTAGTGTCAGTGCCTCAGTGGTATTTATATAATCACAGTAGTGTCAGAGCCTCAGTGTTATTTATATAATCACAGTAGTGTATCATTGTCAGTGCCTCAGTGGTATTTATATAATCACAGTAGTGTCTCTGTGTCAGTGCCTCAATGGTAATTATTTAATCACAGTAGTGTCTCTGTGTCAGTGCCTCAGTGGTATTTATATAATCACAGTAGTGTCTCTGTGTTAGTGCAACAGTGGTATTTATTTAATCACAGTATTGTATCTTTGTCAGTGCCTCAGTGGTATTTATATAATAACAGTAGTGTTTCTGTGTCAGTGCCTCAGTGGTATTTATATAATCACAGTAGTGTCTCTGTGTCAGTGTCTCAGTGGTATTTATATAATCACAGTAGTGTATCTTTGTCAGTGCCTCAGTGGTATTTATATAATTACAGTAGTGTCTCTGTGTCAGTGCCTCAGTGGTATTTATATAATTACAGTAGTGTCTCTGTGTCAGTGCCTCAGTGGTATTTATATAATCACAGTAGTGTCAGTGCCTCAGTGGTATTTATATAATCACAGTATTGTCAGTGCCTCAGTGGTATTTATATAATCACAGTAGTGTATCTTTGTCAGTGCCTCAGTGGTATTTATATAATCACAGTAGTGTCTCTGTGTCAGTGCCTCAGTGGTATTTATATAATCACAGTAGTGTCTCTGTGTCAGTGCCTCAGTGGTATTTATATAATCACAGTAGTGTCTCTCTGTCAGTGCCACAGTGGTATTTATTTAATAACAGTAGTGTATCTTTGTCAGTGCCTCTGTGGTATTTATATAATAACAGTAGTGTTTCTGTATCAGTGCCTCAGTGGCATTTATATAATCACAGTGGTGTATCTTTGTCAGTGCCTCAGTGGTATTTTTATAATTACAGTAGTGTCTCTGTGTCAGTGCCTCAGTGGTATTTATATAATCACAGTAGTGTCTCTGTGTCAGTGTCTCAGTGATATTTATATAATCACAGTAGTGTATCTTTGTCAGTGCCTCAGTGGTATTTATATAATTACAGTAGTGTCTCTGTGTCTGTGCCTCAGTGGTATTTATATAATCACAGTAATGTATCTTTGTCAGTGCCTCAGTGGTGTTTATATAATTACAGTAGTGTCTCTGTGTCAGTGCCTCAGTGGTATTTATATAATTTCAGTAGTGTCTCTGTGTCAGTCCCTCAGTGGTATTTACATAATCACAGTAGTGTCAGAGACTCAGTGGTATTTATATAATCACAGAAGTGTCAGTGCCTCAGTGGTATTTATATAATCACAGCAGTGTATCATTGTCAGTGCCTCAGTGGTATTTATATAATCACAGTAGTGTCTCTGTGTCAGTGCCTCAGTGGTATTTATATAATCACAGTAGTGTCAGTGCCTCAGTGGTTTTTATATGATTTCAGTAGTGTCTCTGTGTCAGTGCCTCTGTGATATTTATATAATCACAGTAATGTATCTTTGTCAGTGCCTCAGTGGTATTTATATAATTACAGTTGTGTCTCTGTGTCTGTGCCTCAGTGGTATTTATATAATCACAGTAGTGTCTCTGTGTCAGTGCCTCATTGGTATTTATATAATCACAGTAATGTCTCTGTGTCAGTGTCTCAGTGGAATTTATATAATCACAGTAGTTTATCTTTGTCAGTGCCTCAGTGGTATTTATATAATTACAGTAGTGTCCGTGCCTCAGTGGATTTTATGTGATTACAGTAGTGTCTCTTTGTCAGTGCCTCAGTGGTATTTATATAATCACAGTAGTGTATCTTTGTCAGTGCCTCAGTGGTATTTATATAATTACAGTAGTGTCTCTGTGTCAGTGCCTCAGTGGTATTTATAAAATTACAGTAGTGTCTCTGTGTCAGTGCCTCAGTGGTATTTCTATAATTACAGTTGTGCCTCTGTGTCAGTGCCTCAGTGGTATTTATATAATCACAGTAGTGTATCTGTGTCAGTGTCTCAGTGGTATTTATATAATTACAGTAGTGTCTCTGTGTCAGTGCCTCAGTGGTATTTATATAATTACAGTAGTGTCTCTGTGTCAGTGCCTCAGTGGTATTTATATAATCACAGTAGTGTATCTTTGTCAGTGCCTCAGTGGTATTTTTATAATTACAGTAGTGTCTCTGTGTCAGTGCCTCGGTGGTAGTTATATAATCACAGTAGTGTCTCTGTGTCAGTGTCTCAGTGGTATTTATATAATCACAGTAGTGTATCTTTGTCAGTGCCTCAGTGGTATTTATATAATCACAGTAGTGTATCTGTGTCAGTGTCTCAGTAGTATTTATATAATTACAGTAGTGTCTCTGTGTCAGTGCCTCAGTGGTATTTATATAATTACAGTAGTGTCTCTGTGTCAGTGCCTCAGTGGTATTTATATAATCACAGTAGTGTATCTTTGTCAGTGCCTCAGTGGTATTTTTATAATTACAGTAGTGTCTCTGTGTCAGTGCCTCAGTGGTAGTTATATAATCACAGTAGTGTCTCTGTGTCAGTGTCTCAGTGGTATTTATATAATCACAGTAGTGTATCTGTGTCAGTGCCTCAGTGGTATTTATATAATCACAGTAGTGTATCTGTGTCAGTGCCTCAGTGGTATTTATATAATTACAGTAGTGTCTCTGTGTCAGTGCCTCAGTAGTATTTATATAATTACAGTAGTGTCTCTGTGTCTGTGCCTCAGTGGTATTTATATAATCACAGTAATGTATCTTTGTCAGTGCCTCAGTGGTATTTATATAATTACAGTAGTGTCTCTGTGTCAGTGCCTCAGTGGTATTTATATAATTACAGTAGTGTCTCTGTGTCAGTGCCTCAGTGGTATTTATATAATCACAGTAGTGTCAGTGCCTCAGTGGTATTTATATAACCACAGTAGTGTCAGTGCCTCAGTGGTATTTATATAATCACAGTAGTGTATCATTGTCAGTGCCTCAGTGGTATTTATATAATCACAGTAGTGTCTCTGTGTCAGTGCCTCAGTGGTATTTATATAATCACAGTAGTGTCAGTGCCTCAGTGGTATTTATATAATCACAGTAGTGTATCATTGTCAGTGCCTCAGTGGTATTTATATAATCACAGTAGTGTCTCTGTGTCAGTGCCTCAGTGGTATTTATATAATCACAGTAGTGTCTCTGTGTCAGTGCCTCAGTGGTATTTATATAATCACAATAGTGTCTCTTTGTCAGTGCCACAGTGGTATTTATTTTATCACAGTAGTGTATCTTTGTCAGTGCCTCAGTGGTATTTATACAATAACAGTAGTCTTTCTCTGTCAGTGCCTCAGCGGTATTTATATAATCACAGTAGTGTCTCTGTGTCAGTGCCTCAGTGGTATTTATTTAATCACAGTAGTGTATCTTTGTCAGTGCCTCAGTGGTATTTATATAATAACAGTAGTGTTTCTGTGTCAGTGCCTCAGTGGTATTTATATAATCACAGTAGTGTATCATTGTCAGTGCCTCAGTGGTATTTATATAATCACAGTAGTGTCTCTGTGTCAGTGCCTCAGTGGTATTTATATAATCACAGTAGTGTCTCTGTGTCAGTGCCTCAGTGGTATTTATATAATCACAGTAGTGTCTCTGTGTCAGTGCCACAGTGGTATTTATTTAATCACAGTATTGTATCTTTGTCAGTGCCTCAGTGGTATTTATATAATAACAGTAGTGTTTCTGTGTCAGTGCCTCAGTGGTATTTATATAATCACAGTAATGTATCTTTGTCAGTGCCTCAGTGGTATTTATATAATTACAGTAGTGTCTCTGTGTCAGTGCCTCCGTGGTATTTATATAATTTCAGTAGTGTCTCTGTGTCAGTGCCTCAGTGTTATTTATATAATCACAGTAGTGTCAGTGACTCAGTGGTATTTATATAATCACAGAAGTGTCAGTGCCTCAGTGGTATTTATATAATCACAGCAGTGTATCATTGTCAGTGCCTCAGTGGTATTTATATAATCACAGTAGTGTCTCTGTGTCAGTGCCTCAGTGGTATTTATATAATCACAGTAGTGTCAGTGCCTCAGTGGTTTTTATATGATTTCAGTAGTGTCTCTGTGTCAGTGCCTCTGTGATATTTATATAATCACAGTAATGTATCTTTGTCAGTGCCTCAGTGGTATTTATATAATTACAGTTGTGTCTCTGTGTCTGTGCCTCAGTGGTATTTATATAATCACAGTAGTGTCTCTGTGTCAGTGCCTCATTGGTATTTATATAATCACAGTAATGTCTCTGTGTCAGTGTCTCAGTGGAATTTATATAATCACAGTAGTTTATCTTTGTCAGTGCCTCAGTGGTATTTATATAATTACAGTAGTGTCCGTGCCTCAGTGGATTTTATGTGATTACAGTAGTGTCTCTTTGTCAGTGCCTCAGTGGTATTTATATAATCACAGTAGTGTATCTTTGTCAGTGCCTCAGTGGTATTTATATAATTACAGTAGTGTCTCTGTGTCAGTGCCTCAGTGGTATTTATAAAATTACAGTAGTGTCTCTGTGTCAGTGCCTCAGTGGTATTTCTATAATTACAGTTGTGCCTCTGTGTCAGTGCCTCAGTGGTATTTATATAATCACAGTAGTGTATCTGTGTCAGTGTCTCAGTGGTATTTATATAATTACAGTAGTGTCTCTGTGTCAGTGCCTCAGTGGTATTTATATAATTACAGTAGTGTCTCTGTGTCAGTGCCTCAGTGGTATTTATATAATCACAGTAGTGTATCTTTGTCAGTGCCTCAGTGGTATTTTTATAATTACAGTAGTGTCTCTGTGTCAGTGCCTCGGTGGTAGTTATATAATCACAGTAGTGTCTCTGTGTCAGTGTCTCAGTGGTATTTATATAATCACAGTAGTGTATCTTTGTCAGTGCCTCAGTGGTATTTATATAATCACAGTAGTGTATCTGTGTCAGTGTCTCAGTAGTATTTATATAATTACAGTAGTGTCTCTGTGTCAGTGCCTCAGTGGTATTTATATAATTACAGTAGTGTCTCTGTGTCAGTGCCTCAGTGGTATTTATATAATCACAGTAGTGTATCTTTGTCAGTGCCTCAGTGGTATTTTTATAATTACAGTAGTGTCTCTGTGTCAGTGCCTCAGTGGTAGTTATATAATCACAGTAGTGTCTCTGTGTCAGTGTCTCAGTGGTATTTATATAATCACAGTAGTGTATCTGTGTCAGTGCCTCAGTGGTATTTATATAATCACAGTAGTGTATCTGTGTCAGTGCCTCAGTGGTATTTATATAATTACAGTAGTGTCTCTGTGTCAGTGCCTCAGTAGTATTTATATAATTACAGTAGTGTCTCTGTGTCTGTGCCTCAGTGGTATTTATATAATCACAGTAATGTATCTTTGTCAGTGCCTCAGTGGTATTTATATAATTACAGTAGTGTCTCTGTGTCAGTGCCTCAGTGGTATTTATATAATTACAGTAGTGTCTCTTTGTCAGTGCCTCAGTGGTATTTATATAATCACAGTAGTGTCAGTGCCTCAGTGGTATTTATATAACCACAGTAGTGTCAGTGCCTCAGTGGTATTTATATAATCACAGTAGTGTATCATTGTCAGTGCCTCAGTGGTATTTATATAATCACAGTAGTGTCTCTGTGTCAGTGCCTCAGTGGTATTTATATAATCACAGTAGTGTCAGTGCCTCAGTGGTATTTATATAATCACAGTAGTGTATCATTGTCAGTGCCTCAGTGGTATTTATATAATCACAGTAGTGTCTCTGTGTCAGTGCCTCAGTGGTATTTATATAATCACAGTAGTGTCTCTGTGTCAGTGCCTCAGTGGTATTTATATAATCACAATAGTGTCTCTTTGTCAGTGCCACAGTGGTATTTATTTTATCACAGTAGTGTATCTTTGTCAGTGCCTCAGTGGTATTTATACAATAACAGTAGTCTTTCTCTGTCAGTGCCTCAGCGGTATTTATATAATCACAGTAGTGTCTCTGTGTCAGTGCCTCAGTGGTATTTATTTAATCACAGTAGTGTATCTTTGTCAGTGCCTCAGTGGTATTTATATAATAACAGTAGTGTTTCTGTGTCAGTGCCTCAGTGGTATTTATATAATCACAGTAGTGTATCATTGTCAGTGCCTCAGTGGTATTTATATAATCACAGTAGTGTCTCTGTGTCAGTGCCTCAGTGGTATTTATATAATCACAGTAGTGTCTCTGTGTCAGTGCCTCAGTGGTATTTATATAATCACAGTAGTGTCTCTGTGTCAGTGCCACAGTGGTATTTATTTAATCACAGTATTGTATCTTTGTCAGTGCCTCAGTGGTATTTATATAATAACAGTAGTGTTTCTGTGTCAGTGCCTCAGTGGTATTTATATAATCACAGTAATGTATCTTTGTCAGTGCCTCAGTGGTATTTATATAATTACAGTAGTGTCTCTGTGTCAGTGCCTCCGTGGTATTTATATAATTTCAGTAGTGTCTCTGTGTCAGTGCCTCAGTGTTATTTATATAATCACAGTAGTGTCAGTGACTCAGTGGTATTTATATAATCACAGAAGTGTCAGTGCCTCAGTGGTATTTATATAATCACAGCAGTGTATCATTGTCAGTGCCTCAGTGGTATTTATATAATAACAGTAGTGTTTCTGTGTCAGTGCCTCAGTGGTATTTATATAATCACAGTAGTGTCTCTGTGTCAGTGTCTCAGTGGTATTTATATAATCACAGTAGTGTATCTTTGTCAGTGCCTCAGTGGTATTTATATAATTACAGTAGTGTCTCTGTGTCAGTGCCTCAGTGGTATTTATATAATTACAGTAGTGTCTCTGTGTCAGTGCCTCAGTGGTATTTATATCATCACAGTAGTGTCAGTGCCTCAGTGGTATTTATATAATCACAGTATTGTCAGTGTCTCAGTGGTATTTATATAATCACAGTAGTGTATCTTTGTCAGTGCCTCAGTGGTATTTATATAATCACAGTAGTGTCTCTGTGTCAGTGCCTCAGTGGTATTTATATAATCACAGTAGTGTCTCTGTGTCAGTGCCTCAGTGGTATTTATATAATCACAGTAGTGTCTCTCTGTCAGTGCCACAGTGGTATTTATTTAATAACAGTAGTGTATCTTTGTCAGTGCCTCTGTGGTATTTATATAATAACAGTAGTGTTTCTGTATCAGTGCCTCAGTGGTATTTATATAATCACAGTGGTGTATCTTTGTCAGTGCCTCAGTGGTATATTTATAATTACAGTAGTGTCTCTGTGTCAGTGCCTCAGTGGTATTTATATAATCACAGTAGTGTCTCTGTGTCAGTGTCTCAGTGGTATTTATATAATCACAGTAGTGTATCTTTGTCAGTGCCTCAGTGGTATTTATATAATTACAGTAGTGTCTCTGTGTCTGTGCCTCAGTGGTATTTATATAATCACAGTAATGTATCTTTGTCAGTGCCTCAGTGGTGTTTATATAATTACAGTAGTGTCTCTGTGTCAGTGCCTCAGTGGTATTTATATAATTTCAGTAGTGTCTCTGTGTCAGTCCCTCAGTGGTATTTACATAATCACAGTAGTGTCAGAGACTCAGTGGTATTTATATAATCACAGAAGTGTCAGTGCCTCAGTGGTATTTATATAATCACAGCAGTGTATCATTGTCAGTGCCTCAGTGGTATTTATATAATCACAGTAGTGTCTCTGTGTCAGTGCCTCAGTGGTATTTATATAATCACAGTAGTGTCAGTGCCTCAGTGGTTTTTATATGTTTTCAGTAGTGTCTCTGTGTCAGTGCCTCTGTGATATTTATATAATCACAGTAATGTATCTTTGTCAGTGCCTCAGTGGTATTTATATAATTACAGTAGTGTCTCTGTGTCTGTGCCTCAGTGGTATTTATATAATCACAGTAGTGTCTCTGTGTCAGTGCCTCATTGGTATTTATATAATCACAGTAATGTCTCTGTGTCAGTGTCTCAGTGGATTTTATATAATCACAGTAGTTTATCTTTGTCAGTGCCTCAGTGGTATTTATATAATTACAGTAGTGTCCGTGCCTCAGTGGATTTTATGTGATTACAGTAGTGTCTCTGTGTCAGTGCCTCAGTGGTATTTATATAATCACAGTAGTGTATCTTTGTCAGTGCCTCAGTGGTATTTATATAATTACAGTAGTGTCTCTGGGTCAGTGCCTCAGTGGTATTTATATAATCACAGTAGTGTATCTATGTCAGTGCCTCAGTGGCATTTATATAATTACAGTAGTGTCTCTGTGTCTGTGCCTCAGTGGTATTTATATAAATACGGTAGTGTCTCTGTGTCAGTGCCTCAGTGGTATTTAATATAATCACAGTAGTGTCAGTGCCTCAGTGGTATTTATATAATCACAGTAGTGTCAGAGCCTCAGTGTTATTTATATAATCACAGTAGTGTATCATTGTCAGTGCCTCAGTGGTATTTATATAATCACAGTAGTGTCTCTGTGTCAGTGCCTCAGTGGTATTTATATAATCACAGTAGTGTCTCTGTGTTAGTGCCACAGTGGTATTTATTTAATCACAGTATTGTATCTTTGTCAGTGCCTCAGTGGTATTTATATAATAACAGTAGTGTTTCTGTGTCAGTGCCTCAGTGGTATTTATATAATCACAGTAGTGTCTCTGTGTCAGTGTCTCAGTGGTATTTATATAATCACAGTAGTGTATCTTTGTCAGTGCCTCAGTGGTATTTATATAATTACAGTAGTGTCTCTGTGTCAGTGCCTCAGTGGTATTTATATAATCACAGTAGTGTCTCTGTGTCAGTGCCTCAGTGGTATTTATATAATCACAGTAGTGTCTCTGTGTCAATGCCTCAGTTGTATTTATATAATCACAGTAGTGTATCTGTGTCATTGCCTCAGTGGTATTTATATAATTACAGTAGTGTCTCTGGGTCAGTGCCTCAGTGGTATTTATATAATCACAGTAGTGTATCTATGTCAGTGCCTCAGTGGTATTTAATATAATCACAGTAGTGTCAGTGCCTCAGTGGTATTTATATAATCACAGTAGTGTCAGAGCCTCAGTGTTATTTATATAATCACAGTAGTGTATCATTGTCAGTGCCTCAGTGGTATTTATATAATCACAGTAGTGTCTCTGTGTCAGTGCCTCAATGGTAATTATTTAATCACAGTAGTGTCTCTGTGTCAGTGCCTCAGTGGTATTTATATAATCACAGTAGTGTCTCTGTGTTAGTGCCACAGTGGTATTTATTTAATCACAGTATTGTATCTTTGTCAGTGCCTCAGTGGTATTTATATAATAACAGTAGTGTTTCTGTGTCAGTGCCTCAGTGGTATTTATATAATCACAGTAGTGTCTCTGTGTCAGTGTCTCAGTGGTATTTATATAATCACAGTAGTGTATCTTTGTCAGTGCCTCAGTGGTATTTATATAATTACAGTAGTGTCTCTGTGTCAGTGCCTCAGTGGTATTTATATAATTACAGTAGTGTCTCTGTGTCAGTGCCTCAGTGGTATTTATATAATCACAGTAGTGTCAGTGCCTCAGTGGTATTTATATAATCACAGTATTGTCAGTGCCTCAGTGGTATTTATATAATCACAGTAGTGTATCTTTGTCAGTGCCTCAGTGGTATTTATATAATCACAGTAGTGTCTCTGTGTCAGTGCCTACGTGGTATTTATATAATCACAGTAGTGTCTCTGTGTCAGTGCCTCAGTGGTATTTATATAATCACAGTAGTGTCTCTCTGTCAGTGCCACAGTGGTATTTATTTAATAACAGTAGTGTATCTTTGTCAGTGCCTCTGTGGTATTTATATAATAACAGTAGTGTTTCTGTATCAGTGCCTCAGTGGTATTTATATAATCACAGTGGTGTATCTTTGTCAGTGCCTCAGTGGTATTTTTATAATTACAGTAGTGTCTCTGTGTCAGTGCCTCAGTGGTATTTATATAATCACAGTAGTGTCAGTGCCTCAGTGGTTTTTATATGATTTCAGTAGTGTCTCTGTGTCAGTGCCTCTGTGATATTTATATAATCACAGTAATGTATCTTTGTCAGTGCCTCAGTGGTATTTATATAATTACAGTAGTGTCTCTGTGTCTGTGCCTCAGTGGTATTTATATAATCACAGTAGTGTCTCTGTGTCAGTGCCTCATTGGTATTTATATAATCACAGTAATGTCTCTGTGTCAGTGTCTCAGTGGAATTTATATAATCACAGTAGTTTATCTATGTCAGTGCCTCAGTGATATTTATATAATTACAGTAGTGTCCGTGCCTCAGTGGATTTTATGTGATTACAGTAGTGTCTCTGTGTCAGTGCCTCAGTGGTATTTATATAATCACAGTAGTGTATCTTTGTCAGTGCCTCAGTGGTATTTATATAATTACAGTAGTGTCTCTGGGTCAGTGCCTCAGTGGTATTTATATAATCACAGTAGTGTATCTATGTCAGTGCCTCAGTGGCATTTATATAATTACAGTAGTGTCTCTGTGTCTGTGACTCAGTGGTATTTATATAAATACGGTAGTGTCTCTGTGTCAGTGCCTCAGTGGTATTTAATATAATCACAGTAGTATCAGTGCCTCAGTGGTATTTATATAATCACAGTAGTGTCAGAGCCTCAGTGTTATTTATATAATCACAGTAGTGTATCATTGTCAGTGCCTCAGTGGTATTTATATAATCACAGTAGTGTCTCTGTGTCAGTGCCTCAGTGGTATTTATATAATCACAGTAGTGTCTCTGTGTTAGTGCCACAGTGGTATTTATTTAATCACAGTATTGTATCTTTGTCAGTGCCTCAGTGGTATTTATATAATAACAGTAGTGTTTCTGTGTCAGTGCCTCAGTGGTATTTATATAATCACAGTAGTGTCTCTGTGTCAGTGTCTCAGTGGTATTTATATAATCACAGTAGTGTATCTTTGTCAGTGCCTCAGTGGTATTTATATAATTACAGTAGTGTCTCTGTGTCAGTGCCTCAGTGGTATTTATATAATCACAGTAGTGTCTCTGTGTCAGTGCCTCAGTGGTATTTATATAATCACAGTAGTGTCTCTGTGTCAATGCCTCAGTTGTATTTATATAATCACAGTAGTGTATCTGTGTCATTGCCTCAGTGGTATTTATATAATTACAGTAGTGTCTCTGGGTCAGTGCCTCAGTGGTATTTATATAATCACAGTAGTGTATCTATGTCAGTGCCTCAGTGGTATTTAATATAATCACAGTAGTGTCAGTGCCTCAGTGGTATTTATATAATCACAGTAGTGTCAGAGCCTCAGTGTTATTTATATAATCACAGTAGTGTATCATTGTCAGTGCCTCAGTGGTATTTATATAATCACAGTAGTGTCTCTGTGTCAGTGCCTCAATGGTAATTATTTAATCACAGTAGTGTCTCTGTGTCAGTGCCTCAGTGGTATTTATATAATCACAGTAGTGTATCTGTGTTAGTGCAACAGTGGTATTTATTTAATCACAGTATTGTATCTTTGTCAGTGCCTCAGTGGTATTTATATAATAACAGTAGTGTTTCTGTGTCAGTGCCTCAGTGGTATTTATATAATCACAGTAGTGTCTCTGTGTCAGTGTCTCAGTGGTTTTTATATAATCACAGTAGTGTATCTTTGTCAGTGCCTCAGTGTTATTTATATAATTACAGTAGTGTCTCTGTGTCAGTGCCTCAGTGGTATTTATATAATTACAGTAGTGTCTCTGTGTCAGTGCCTCAGTGGTATTTATATAATCACAGTAGTGTCAGTGCCTCAGTGGTATTTATATAATCACAGTATTGTCAGTGCCTCAGTGGTATTTATATAATCACAGTAGTGTATCTTTGTCAGTGCCTCAGTGGTATTTATATAATCACAGTAGTGTCTCTGTGTCAGTGCCTCAGTGGTATTTATATAATCACAGTAGTGTCTCTGTGTCAGTTCCTCAGTGGTATTTATATAATCACAGTAGTGTCTCTCTGTCAGTGCCACAGTGGTATTTATTTAATAACAGTAGTGTATCTTTGTCAGTGCCTCTGTGGTATTTATATAATAACAGTAGTGTTTCTGTATCAGTGCCTCAGTGGCATTTATATAATCACAGTGGTGTATCTTTGTCAGTGCCTCAGTGGTATTTTTATATTTACAGTAGTGTCTCTGTGTCAGTGCCTCAGTGGTATTTATATAATCACAGTAGTGTCTCTGTGTCAGTGTCTCAGTGGTATTTATATAATCACAGTAGTGTATCTTTGTCAGTGCCTCAGTGGTATTTATATAATTACAGTAGTGTCTCTGTGTCTGTGCCTCAGTGGTATTTATATAATCACAGTAATGTATCTTTGTCAGTGCCTCAGTGGTGTTTATATAATTACAGTAGTGTCTCTGTGTCAGTGCCTCAGTGGTATTTATATAATTTCAGTAGTGTCTCTGTGTCAGTCCCTCAGTGGTATTTACATAATCACAGTAGTGTCAGAGACTCAGTGGTATTTATATAATCACAGAAGTGTCAGTGCCTCAGTGGTATTTATATAATCACAGCAGTGTATCATTGTCAGTGCCTCAGTGGTATTTATATAATCACAGTAGTGTCTCTGTGTCAGTGCCTCAGTGGTATTTATATAATCACAGTAGTGTCAGTGCCTCAGTGGTTTTTATATGATTTCAGTAGTGTCTCTGTGTCAGTGCCTCTGTGATATTTATATAATCACAGTAATGTATCTTTGTCAGTGCCTCAGTGGTATTTATATAATTACAGTTGTGTCTCTGTGTCTGTGCCTCAATGGTATTTATATAATCACAGTAGTGTCTCTGTGTCAGTGCCTCATTGGTATTTATATAATCACAGTAATGTCTCTGTGTCAGTGTCTCAGTGGAATTTATATAATCACAGTAGTTTATCTTTGTCAGTGCCTCAGTGGTATTTATATAATTACAGTAGTGTCCGTGCCTCAGTGGATTTTATGTGATTACAGTAGTGTCTCTGTGTCAGTGCCTCAGTGGTATTTATATAATCACAGTAGTGTATCTTTGTCAGTGCCTCAGTGGTATTTATATAATTACAGTAGTGTCTCTGTGTCAGTGCCTCAGTGGTATTTATAAAATTACAGTAGTGTCTCTGTGTCAGTGCCTCAGTGGTATTTCTATAATTACAGTTGTGCCTCTGTGTCAGTGCCTCAGTGGTATTTATATAATCACAGTAGTGTATCTGTGTCAGTGTCTCAGTGGTATTTATATAATTACAGTAGTGTCTCTGTGTCAGTGCCTCAGTGGTATTTATATAATTACAGTAGTGTCTCTGTGTCAGTGCCTCAGTGGTATTTATATAATCACAGTAGTGTATCTTTGTCAGTGCCTCAGTGGTATTTTTATAATTACAGTAGTGTCTCTGTGTCAGTGCCTCGGTGGTAGTTATATAATCACAGTAGTGTCTCTGTGTCAGTGTCTCAGTGGTATTTATATAATCACAGTAGTGTATCTTTGTCAGTGCCTCAGTGGTATTTATATAATCACAGTAGTGTATCTGTGTCAGTGTCTCAGTGGTATTTATATAATTACAGTAGTGTCTCTGTGTCAGTGCCTCAGTGGTATTTATATAATTACAGTAGTGTCTCTGTGTCAGTGCCTCAGTGGTATTTATATAATCACAGTAGTGTATCTTTGTCAGTGCCTCAGTGGTATTTTTATAATTACAGTAGTGTCTCTGTGTCAGTGCCTCAGTGGTAGTTATATAATCACAGTAGTGTCTCTGTGTCAGTGTCTCAGTGGTATTTATATAATCACAGTAGTGTATCTGTGTCAGTGCCTCAGTGGTATTTATATAATCACAGTAGTGTATCTGTGTCAGTGCCTCAGTGGTATTTATATAATTACAGTAGTGTCTCTGTGTCAGTGCCTCAGTGGTATTTATATAATTACAGTAGTGTCTCTGTGTCTGTGCCTCAGTGGTATTTATATAATCACAGTAATGTATCTTTGTCAGTGCCTCAGTGGTATTTATATAATTACAGTAGTGTCTCTGTGTCAGTGCCTCAGTGGTATTTATATAATTACAGTAGTGTCTCTGTGTCAGTGCCTCAGTGGTATTTATATAATCACAGTAGTGTCAGTGCCTCAGTGGTATTTATATAACCACAGTAGTGTCAGTGCCTCAGTGGTATTTATATAATCACAGTAGTGTATCATTGTCAGTGCCTCAGTGGTATTTATATAATCACAGTAGTGTCTCTGTGTCAGTGCCTCAGTGGTATTTATATAATCACAGTAGTGTCAGTGTCTCAGTGGTATTTATATAATCACAGTAGTGTATCATTGTCAGTGCCTCAGTGGTATTTATATAATCACAGTAGTGTCTCTGTGTCAGTGCCTCAGTGGTATTTATATAATCACAGTAGTGTCTCTGTGTCAGTGCCTCAGTGGTATTTATATAATCACAGTAGTGTCTCTTTGTCAGTGCCACAGTGGTATTTATTTTATCACAGTAGTGTATCTTTGTCAGTGCCTCAGTGGTATTTATACAATAACAGTAGTCTTTCTGTGTCAGTGCCTCAGCGGTATTTATATAATCACAGTAGTGTCTCTGTGTCAGTGCCTCAGTGGTATTTATTTAATCACAGTAGTGTATCTTTGTCAGTGCCTCAGTGGTATTTATATAATAACAGTAGTGTTTCTGTGTCAGTGCCTCAGTGGTATTTATATAATCACAGTAGTGTATCATTGTCAGTGCCTCAGTGGTATTTATATAATCACAGTAGTGTCTCTGTGTCAGTGCCTCAGTGGTATTTATATAATCACAGTAGTGTCTCTGTGTCAGTGCCTCAGTGGTATTTATATAATCACAGTAGTGTCTCTGTGTCAGTGCCACAGTGGTATTTATTTAATCACAGTATTGTATCTTTGTCAGTGCCTCAGTGGTATTTATATAATAACAGTAGTGTTTCTGTGTCAGTGCCTCAGTGGTATTTATATAATCACAGTAATGTATCTTTGTCAGTGCCTCAGAGGTATTTATATAATTACAGTAGTGTCTCTGTGTCAGTGCCTCAGTGGTATTTATATAATTTCAGTAGTGTCTCTGTGTCAGTGCCTCAGTGTTATTTATATAATCACAGTAGTGTCAGTGACTCAGTGGTATTTATATAATCACAGAAGTGTCAGTGCCTCAGTGGTATTTATATAATCACAGCAGTGTATCATTTTCAGTGCCTCAGTGGTATTTATATAATCACAGTAGTGTCTCTGTGTCAGTGCCTCAGTGGTATTTATATAATCACAGTAGTGTCAGTGCCTCAGTGGTTTTTATATGATTTCAGTAGTGTCTCTGTGTCAGTGCCTCAGTGGTATTTATATAATCACAGTAGTGTCAGTGCCTCAGTGGTATTTATATAATCACAGTAGTGTCAGTGCCTCAGTTGTATTTATATAATCACAGTAGTGTCAGTGCCTCAGTGGTATTTATATAATCACAGTAGTGTATCATTGTCAGTGCCTCAGTGGTATTTATATAATCACAGTAGTGTCTCTGTGTCAGTGCCTCAGTGGTATTTATATAATCACAGTAGTGTCTCTGTGTCAGTGCCTCAGTGGTATTTATATAATCACAGTAGTGTCTCTGTGTCAGTGCCTCAGTGGTATTTATATAATCACAGTAGTGTCTCTCTGTCAGTGCCACAGTGGTATTTATTTAATAACAGTAGTGTATCTTTGTCAGTGCCTCTGTGGTATTTATATAATAACAGTAGTGTTTCTGTATCAGTGCCTCAGTGGTATTTATATAATCACAGTGGTGTATCTTTGTCAGTGCCTCAGTGGTATATTTATAATTACAGTAGTGTCTCTGTGTCAGTACCTCAGTGGTATTTATATAATCACAGTAGTGTCTCTGTGTCAGTGTCTCAGTGGTATTTATATAATCACAGTAGTGTATCTTTGTCAGTGCCTCAGTGGTATTTATATAATTACAGTAGTGTCTCTGTGTCTGTGCCTCAGTGGTATTTATATAATCACAGTAATGTATCTTTGTCAGTGCCTCAGTGGTGTTTATATAATTACAGTAGTGTCTCTGTGTCAGTGCCTCAGTGGTATTTATATAATTTCAGTAGTGTCTCTGTGTCAGTCCCTCAGTGGTATTTACATAATCACAGTAGTGTCAGAGACTCAGTGGTATTTATATAATCACAGAAGTGTCAGTGCCTCAGTGGTATTTATATAATCACAGCAGTGTATCATTGTCAGTGCCTCAGTGGTATTTATATAATCACAGTAGTGTCTCTGTGTCAGTGCCTCAGTGGTATTTATATAATCACAGTAGTGTCAGTGCCTCAGTGGTATTTATATAATTACAGTAGTGTCTCTGTGTCTGTGCCTCAGTGGTATTTATATAATCACAGTAGTGTCTCTGTGTCAGTGCCTCATTGGTATTTATATAATCACAGTAATGTCTCTGTGTCAGTGTCTCAGTGGAATTTATATAATCACAGTAGTTTATCTTTGTCAGTGCCTCAGTGGTATTTATATAATTACAGTAGTGTCAGTGCCTCAGTGGATTTTATATGATTACAGTAGTGTCTCTGTGTCAGTGCCTCAGTGGTATTTATATAATCACAGTAGTGTATCTTTGTCAGTGCCTCAGTGGTATTTATATAATTACAGTAGTGTCTCTGTGTCAGTGCCTCAGTGGTATTTATAAAATTACAGTAGTGTCTTTGTGTCAGTGCCTCAGTGGTATTTCTATAATTACAGTTGTGCCTCTGTGTCAGTGCCTCAGTGGTATTTATATAATCACAGTAGTGTATCTGTGTCAGTGTCTCAGTGGTATTTATATAATTACAGTAGTGTCTCTGTGTCAGTGCCTCAGTGGTATTTATATAATTACAGTAGTGTCTCTGTGTCAGTGCCTCAGTGGTATTTATATAATCACAGTAGTGTATCTTTGTCAGTGCCTCAGTGGTATTTTTATAATTACAGTAGTGTCTCTGTGTCAGTGCCTCGGTGGTAGTTATATAATCACAGTAGTGTCTCTGTGTCAGTGTCTCAGTGGTATTTATATAATCACAGTAGTGTATCTTTGTCAGTGCCTCAGTGGTATTTATATAATCACAGTAGTGTATCTGTGTCAGTGTCTCAGTGGTATTTATATAATTAAAGTAGTGTCTCTGTGTCAGTGCCTCAGTGGTATTTATATAATTACAGTAGTGTCTCTGTGTCAGTGCCTCAGTGGTATTTATATAATCACAGTAGTGTATCTTTGTCAGTGCCTCAGTGGTATTTTTATAATTACAGTAGTGTCTCTGTGTCAGTGCCTCAGTGGTAGTTATATAATCACAGTAGTGTCTCTGTGTCAGTGTCTCAGTGGTACTTATATAATCACAGTAGTGTATCTGTGTCAGTGCCTCAGTGGTATTTATATAATCACAGTAGTGTATCTGTGTCAGTGCCTCAGTGGTATTTATATAATTACAGTAGTGTCTCTGTGTCAGTGCCTCAGTGGTATTTATATAATTACAGTAGTGTCTCTGTGTCTGTGCCTCAGTGGTATTTATATAATCACAGTAATGTATCTTTGTCAGTGCCTCAGTGGTATTTATATAATTACAGTAGTGTCTCTGTGTCAGTGCCTCAGTGGTATTTATATAATTACAGTAGTGTCTCTGTGTCAGTGCCTCAGTGGTATTTATATAATCACAGTAGTGTATCATTGTCAGTGCCTCAGTGGTATTTATATAATCACAGTAGTGTCTCTGTGTCAGTGCCTCAGTGGTATTTATATAATCACAGTAGTGTCAGTGCCTCAGTGGTATTTATATAATCACAGTAGTGTATCATTGTCAGTGCCTCAGTGGTATTTATATAATCACAGTAGTGTCTCTGTGTCAGTGCCTCAGTGGTATTTATATAATCACAGTAGTGTATCTGTGTCAGTGCCTCAGTGGTATTTATATAATCACAGTAGTGTCTCTTTGTCAGTGCCACAGTGGTATTTATTTTATCACAGTAGTGTATCTTTGTCAGTGCCTCAGTGGTATTTATACAATAACAGTAGTCTTTCTGTGTCAGTGCCTCAGCGGTATTTATATAATCACAGTAGTGTCTCTGTGTCAGTGCCTCAGTGGTATTTATTTAATCACAGTAGTGTATCTTTGTCAGTGCCTCAGTGGTATTTATATAATAACAGTAGTGTTTCTGTGTCAGTGCCTCAGTGGTATTTATATAATCACAGTAGTGTATCATTGTCAGTGCCTCAGTGGTATTTATATAATCACAGTAGTGTCTCTGTGTCAGTGCCTCAGTGGTATTTATATAATCACAGTAGTGTCTCTGTGTCAGTGCCTCAGTGGTATTTATATAATCACAGTAGTGTCTCTGTGTCAGTGCCACAGTGGTATTTATTTAATCACAGTATTGTATCTTTGTCAGTGCCTCAGTGGTATTTATATAATAACAGTAGTGTTTCTGTGTCAGTGCCTCAGTGGTATTTATATAATCACAGTAATGTATCTTTGTCAGTGCCTCAGAGGTATTTATATAATTACAGTAGTGTCTCTGTGTCAGTGCCTCAGTGGTATTTATATAATTTCAGTAGTGTCTCTGTGTCAGTGCCTCAGTGTTATTTATATAATCACAGTAGTGTCAGTGACTCAGTGGTATTTATATAATCACAGAAGTGTCAGTGCCTCAGTGGTATTTATATAATCACAGCAGTGTATCATTTTCAGTGCCTCAGTGGTATTTATATAATCACAGTAGTGTCTCTGTGTCAGTGCCTCAGTGGTATTTATATAATCACAGTAGTGTCAGTGCCTCAGTGGTTTTTATATGATTTCAGTAGTGTCTCTGTGTCAGTGCCTCTGTGATATTTATATAATCACAGTAGTTTCTCTGTGTCAGTGCCTCAGTGGTATTTATATAATCACAGTAGTGTCAGTGCCTCAGTTGTATTTATATAATCACAGTAGTGTCAGTGCCTCAGTGGTATTTATATAATCACAGTAGTGTATCATTGTCAGTGCCTCAGTGGTATTTATATAATCACAGTAGTGTCTCTCTGTCAGTGCCACAGTGGTATTTATTTAATAACAGTAGTGTATCTTTGTCAGTGCCTCTGTGGTATTTATATAATAACAGTAGTGTTTCTGTATCAGTGCCTCATTTGTATTTATATAATCACAGTGGTGTATCTTTGTCAGTGCCTCAGTGGTATATTTATAATTACAGTAGTGTCTCTGTGTCAGTGCCTCAGTGGTATTTATATAATCACAGTAGTGTCTCTGTGTCAGTGTCTCAGTGGTATTTATATAATCACAGTAGTGTATCTTTGTCAGTGCCTCAGTGGTATTTATATAATTACAGTAGTGTCTCTGTGTCTGTGCCTCAGTGGTATTTATATAATCACAGTAATGTATCTTTGTCAGTGCCTCAGTGGTGTTTATATAATTACAGTAGTGTCTCTGTGTCAGTGCCTCAGTGGTATTTATATAATTTCAGTAGTGTCTCTGTGTCAGTCCCTCAGTGGTATTTACATAATCACAGTAGTGTCAGAGACTCAGTGGTATTTATATAATCACAGAAGTGTCAGTGCCTCAGTGGTATTTATATAATCACAGCAGTGTATCATTGTCAGTGCCTCAGTGGTATTTATATAATCACAGTAGTGTCTCTGTGTCAGTGCCTCAGTGGTATTTATATAATCACAGTAGTGTCAGTGCCTCAGTGGTTTTTATATGACTTCAGTAGTGTCTCTGTGTCAGTGCCTCTGTGATATTTATATAATCACAGTAATGTATCTTTGTCAGTGCCTCAGTGGTATTTATATAATTACAGTAGTGTCTCTGTGTCTGTGCCTCAGTGGTATTTATATAATCACAGTAGTGTCTCTGTGTCAGTGCCTCATTGGTATTTATATAATCACAGTAATGTCTCTGTGTCAGTGTCTCAGTGGAATTTATATAATCACAGTAGTTTATCTTTGTCAGTGCCTCAGTGGTATTTATATAATTACAGTAGTGTCAGTGCCTCAGTGGATTTTATATGATTACAGTAGTGTCTCTGTGTCAGTGCCTCAGTGGTATTTATATAATCACAGTAGTGTATCTTTGTCAGTGCCTCAGTGGTATTTATATAATTACAGTAGTGTCTCTGTGTCAGTGCCTCAGTGGTATTTATAAAATTACAGTAGTGTCTCTGTGTCAGTGCCTCAGTGGTATTTCTATAATTACAGTTGTGTCTCTGTGTCAGTGCCTCAGTGGTATTTATATAATCACAGTAGTGTATCTGTGTCAGTGTCTCAGTGGTATTTATATAATTACAGTAGTGTCTCTGTGTCAGTGCCTCAGTGGTATTTATATAATTACAGTAGTGTCTCTGTGTCAGTGCCTCAGTGGTATTTATATAATCACAGTAGTGTATCTTTGTCAGTGCCTCAGTGGTATTTTTATAATTACAGTAGTGTCTCTGTGTCAGTGCCTCAGTGGTAGTTATATAATCACAGTAGTGTCTCTGTGTCAGTGTCTCAGTGGTATTTATATAATCACAGTAGTGTATCTTTGTCAGTGCCTCAGTGCTATTTATATAATCACAGTAGTGTATCTGTGTCAGTGCCTCAGTGGTATTTATATAATTACAGTAGTGTCTCTGTGTCAGTGCCTCAGTGGTATTTATATAATTACAGTAGTGTCTCTGTGTCTGTGCCTCAGTGGTATTTATATAATCACAGTAATGTATCTTTGTCAGTGCCTCAGTGGTATTTATATAATTACAGTAGTGTCTCTGTGTCAGTGCCTCAGTGGTATTTATCTAATTACAGTAGTGTCTCTGTGTCAGTGCCTCAGTGGTATTTATATAATCACAGTAGTGTCAGTGCCTCAGTGGTATTTATATAATCACAGTAGTGTCAGTGCCTCAGTGGTATTTATATAATCACAGTAGTGTATCATTGTCAGTGTCTCAGTGGTATTTATATAATCACAGTAGTGTCTCTGTGTCAGTGCCTCAGTGGTATTTATATAATCACAGTAGTGTCAGTGCCTCAGTGGTATTTATATAATCACAGTAGTGTATCATTGTCAGTGCCTCAGTGGTATTTATATAATCACAGTAGTGTCTCTGTGTCAGTGCCTCAGTGGTATTTATATAATCACAGTAGTGTCTCTGTGTCAGTGCCTCAGTGGTATTTATATAATCACAGTAGTGTCTCTTTGTCAGTGCCACAGTGGTATTTATTTAATCACAGTAGTGTATCTTTGTCAGTGCCTCAGTGGTATTTATACAATAACAGTAGTCTTTCTGTGTCAGTGCCTCAGCGGTATTTATATAATCACAGTAGTGTATCTTTGTCAGTGCCTCAGTGGCATTTATATAATTACAGTAGTGTCTCTGTGTCTGTGACTCAGTGGTATTTATATAAATACGGTAGTGTCTCTGTGTCAGTGCCTCAGTGGTATTTAATATAATCACAGTAGTATCAGTGCCTCAGTGGTATTTATATAATCACAGTAGTGTCAGAGCCTCAGTGTTATTTATATAATCACAGTAGTGTATCATTGTCAGTGCCTCAGTGGTATTTATATAATCACAGTAGTGTCTCTGTGTCAGTGCCTCAGTGGTATTTATATAATCACAGTAGTGTCTCTGTGTTAGTGCCACAGTGGTATTTATTTAATCACAGTATTGTATCTTTGTCAGTGCCTCAGTGGTATTTATATAATAACAGTAGTGTTTCTGTGTCAGTGCCTCAGTGGTATTTATATAATCACAGTAGTGTCTCTGTGTCAGTGTCTCAGTGGTATTTATATAATCACAGTAGTGTATCTTTGTCAGTGCCTCAGTGGTATTTATATAATTACAGTAGTGTCTCTGTGTCAGTGCCTCAGTGGTATTTATATAATCACAGTAGTGTCTCTGTGTTAGTGCCTCAGTGGTATTTATATAATCACAGTAGTGTATCTGTGTCAATGCCTCAGTTGTATTTATATAATCACAGTAGTGTATCTGTGTCATTGCCTCAGTGGTATTTATATAATTACAGTAGTGTCTCTGGGTCAGTGCCTCAGTGGTATTTATATAATCACAGTAGTGTATCTATGTCAGTGCCTCAGTGGTATTTAATATAATCACAGTAGTGTCAGTGCCTCAGTGGTATTTATATAATCACAGTAGTGTCAGAGCCTCAGTGTTATTTATATAATCACAGTAGTGTATCATTGTCAGTGCCTCAGTGGTATTTATATAATCACAGTAGTGTCTCTGTGTCAGTGCCTCAATGGTAATTATTTAATCACAGTAGTGTCTCTGTGTCAGTGCCTCAGTGGTATTTATATAATCACAGTAGTGTATCTGTGTTAGTGCAACAGTGGTATTTATTTAATCACAGTATTGTATCTTTGTCAGTGCCTCAGTGGTATTTATATAATAACAGTAGTGTTTCTGTGTCAGTGCCTCAGTGGTATTTATATAATCACAGTAGTGTCTCTGTGTCAGTGTCTCAGTGGTATTTATATAATCACAGTAGTGTATCTTTGTCAGTGCCTCAGTGGTATTTATATAATTACAGTAGTGTCTCTGTGTCAGTGCCTCAGTGGTATTTATATAATTACAGTAGTGTCTCTGTGTCAGTGCCTCAGTGGTATTTATATAATCACAGTAGTGTCAGTGCCTCAGTGGTATTTATATAATCACAGTATTGTCAGTGCCTCAGTGGTATTTATATAATCACAGTAGTGTATCTTTGTCAGTGCCTCAGTGGTATTTATATAATCACAGTAGTGTCTCTGTGTCAGTGCCTCAGTGGTATTTATATAATCACAGTAGTGTCTCTGTGTCAGTGCCTCAGTGGTATTTATATAATCACAGTAGTGTCTCTCTGTCAGTGCCACAGTGGTATTTATTTAATAACAGTAGTGTATCTTTGTCAGTGCCTCTGTGGTATTTATATAATAACAGTAGTGTTTCTGTATCAGTGCCTCAGTGGCATTTATATAATCACAGTGGTGTATCTTTGTCAGTGCCTCAGTGGTATTTTTATAATTACAGTAGTGTCTCTGTGTCAGTGCCTCAGTGGTATTTATATAATCACAGTAGTGACTCTGTGTCAGTGTCTCAGTGGTATTTATATAATCACAGTAGTGTATCTCTGTCAGTGCCTCAGTGGTATTTATATAATTACAGTAGTGTCTCTGTGTCTGTGCCTCAGTGGTATTTAAATAATCACAGTAATGTATCTTTGTCAGTGCCTCAGTGGTGTTTATATAATTACAGTAGTGTCTCTGTGTCAGTGCCTCAGTGGTATTTATATAATTTCAGTAGTGTCTCTGTGTCAGTCCCTCAGTGGTATTTACATAATCACAGTAGTGTCAGAGACTCAGTGGTATTTATATAATCACAGAAGTGTCAGTGCCTCAGTGGTATTTATATAATCACAGCAGTGTATCATTGTCAGTGCCTCAGTGGTATTTATATAATCACAGTAGTGTCTCTGTGTCAGTGCCTCAGTGGTATTTATATAATCACAGTAGTGTCAGTGCCTCAGTGGTTTTTATATGATTTCAGTAGTGTCTCTGTGTCAGTGCCTCTGTGATATTTATATAATCACAGTAATGTATCTTTGTCAGTGCCTCAGTGGTATTTATATAATTACAGTTGTGTCTCTGTGTCTGTGCCTCAATGGTATTTATATAATCACAGTAGTGTCTCTGTGTCAGTGCCTCATTGGTATTTATATAATCACAGTAATGTCTCTGTGTCAGTGTCTCAGTGGAATTTATATAATCACAGTAGTTTATCTTTGTCAGTGCCTCAGTGGTATTTATATAATTACAGTAGTGTCCGTGCCTCAGTGGATTTTATGTGATTACAGTAGTGTCTCTGTGTCAGTGCCTCAGTGGTATTTATATAATCACAGTAGTGTATCTTTGTCAGTGCCTCAGTGGTATTTATATAATTACAGTAGTGTCTCTGTGTCAGTGCCTCAGTGGTATTTATAAAATTACAGTAGTGTCTCTGTGTCAGTGCCTCAGTGGTATTTCTATAATTACAGTTGTGCCTCTGTGTCAGTGCCTCAGTGGTATTTATATAATCACAGTAGTGTATCTGTGTCAGTGTCTCAGTGGTATTTATATAATTACAGTAGTGTCTCTGTGTCAGTGCCTCAGTGGTATTTATATAATTACAGTAGTGTCTCTGTGTCAGTGCCTCAGTGGTATTTATATAATCACAGTAGTGTATCTTTGTCAGTGCCTCAGTGGTATTTTTATAATTACAGTAGTGTCTCTGTGTCAGTGCCTCGGTGGTAGTTATATAATCACAGTAGTGTCTCTGTGTCAGTGTCTCAGTGGTATTTATATAATCACAGTAGTGTATCTTTGTCAGTGCCTCAGTGGTATTTATATAATCACAGTAGTGTATCTGTGTCAGTGTCTCAGTGGTATTTATATAATTACAGTAGTGTCTCTGTGTCAGTGCCTCAGTGGTATTTATATAATTACAGTAGTGTCTCTGTGTCAGTGCCTCAGTGGTATTTATATAATCACAGTAGTGTATCTTTGTCAGTGCCTCAGTGGTATTTTTATAATTACAGTAGTGTCTCTGTGTCAGTGCCTCAGTGGTAGTTATATAATCACAGTAGTGTCTCTGTGTCAGTGTCTCAGTGGTATTTATATAATCACAGTAGTGTATCTGTGTCAGTGCCTCAGTGGTATTTATATAATCACAGTAGTGTATCTGTGTCAGTGCCTCAGTGGTATTTATATAATTACAGTAGTGTCTCTGTGTCAGTGCCTCAGTGGTATTTATATAATTACAGTAGTGTCTCTGTGTCTGTGCCTCAGTGGTATTTATATAATCACAGTAATGTATCTTTGTCAGTGCCTCAGTGGTATTTATATAATTACAGTAGTGTCTCTGTGTCAGTGCCTCAGTGGTATTTATATAATTACAGTAGTGTCTCTGTGTCAGTGCCTCAGTGGTATTTATATAATCACAGTAGTGTCAGTGCCTCAGTGGTATTTATATAACCACAGTAGTGTCAGAGCCTCAGTGGTATTTATATAATCACAGTAGTGTATCATTGTCAGTGCCTCAGTGGTATTTATATAATCACAGTAGTGTCTCTGTGTCAGTGCCTCAGTGGCATTTATATAATCACAGTAGTGTCAGTGCCTCAGTGGTATTTATATAATCACAGTAGTGTATCATTGTCAGTGCCTCAGTGGTATTTATATAATCACAGTAGTGTCTCTGTGTCAGTGCCTCAGTGGTATTTATATAATCACAGTAGTGTCTCTGTGTCAGTGCCTCAGTGGTATTTATATAATCACAGTAGTGTCTCTTTGTCAGTGCCACAGTGGTATTTATTTTATCACAGTAGTGTATCTTTGTCAGTGCCTCAGTGGTATTTATACAATAACAGTAGTCTTTCTGTGTCAGTGCCTCAGCGGTATTTATATAATCACAGTAGTGTCTCTGTGTCAGTGCCTCAGTGGTATTTATTTAATCACAGTAGTGTATCTTTGTCAGTGCCTCAGTGGTATTTATATAATAACAGTAGTGTTTCTGTGTCAGTGCCTCAGTGGTATTTATATAATCACAGTAGTGTATCATTGTCAGTGCCTCAGTGGTATTTATATAATCACAGTAGTGTCTCTGTGTCAGTGCCTCAGTGGTATTTATATAATCACAGTAGTGTCTCTGTGTCAGTGCCTCAGTGGTATTTATATAATCACAGTAGTGTCTCTGTGTCAGTGCCACAGTGGTATTTATTTAATCACAGTATTGTATCTTTGTCAGTGCCTCAGTGGTATTTATATAATAACAGTAGTGTTTCTGTGTCAGTGCCTCAGTGGTATTTATATAATCACAGTAATGTATCTTTGTCAGTGCCTCAGAGGTATTTATATAATTACAGTAGTGTCTCTGTGTCAGTGCCTCAGTGGTATTTATATAATTTCAGTAGTGTCTCTGTGTCAGTGCCTCAGTGTTATTTATATAATCACAGTAGTGTCAGTGACTCAGTGGTATTTATATAATCACAGAAGTGTCAGTGCCTCAGTGGTATTTATATAATCACAGCAGTGTATCATTTTCAGTGCCTCAGTGATATTTATATAATCACAGTAGTGTCTCTGTGTCAGTGCCTCAGTGGTATTTATATAATCACAGTAGTGTCAGTGCCTCAGTGGTTTTTATATGATTTCAGTAGTGTCTCTGTGTCAGTGCCTCTGTGATATTTATATAATCACAGTAGTTTCTCTGTGTCAGTGCCTCAGTGGTATTTATATAATCACAGTAGTGTCAGTGCCTCAGTTGTATTTATATAATCACAGTAGTGTCAGTGCCTCAGTGGTATTTATATAATCACAGTAGTGTATCATTGTCAGTGCCTCAGTGGTATTTATATAATCACAGTAGTGTCTCTGTGTCAGTGCCTCAGTGGTATTTATATAATCACAGTAGTGTCTCTGTGTCAGTGCCTCAGTGGTATTTATATAATCACAGTAGTGTCTCTGTGTCAGTGCCTCAGTGGTATTTATATAAGCACAGTAGTGTCTCTCTGTCAGTGCCACAGTGGTATTTATTTAATAACAGTAGTGTATCTTTGTCAGTGCCTCTGTGGTATTTATATAATAACAGTAGTGTTTCTGTATCAGTGCCTCAGTGGTATTTATATAATCACAGTGGTGTATCTTTGTCAGTGCCTCAGTGGTATATTTATAATTACAGTAGTGTCTCTGTGTCAGTGCCTCAGTGGTATTTATATAATCACAGTAGTGTCTCTGTGTCAGTGTCTCAGTGGTATTTATATAATCACAGTAGTGTATCTTTGTCAGTGCCTCAGTGGTATTTATATAATTACAGTAGTGTCTCTGTGTCTGTGCCTCAGTGGTATTTATATAATCACAGTAATGTATCTTTGTCAGTGCCTCAGTGGTGTTTATATAATTACAGTAGTGTCTCTGTGTCAGTGCCTCAGTGGTATTTATATAATTTCAGTAGTGTCTCTGTGTCAGTCCCTCAGTGGTATTTACATAATCACAGTAGTGTCAGAGACTCAGTGGTATTTATATAATCACAGAAGTGTCAGTGCCTCAGTGGTATTTATATAATCACAGCAGTGTATCATTGTCAGTGCCTCAGTGGTATTTATATAATCACAGTAGTGTCTCTGTGTCAGTGCCTCAGTGGTATTTATATAATCACAGTAGTGTCAGTGCCTCAGTGGTTTTTATATGATTTCAGTAGTGTCTCTGTGTCAGTGCCTCTGTGATATTTATATAATCACAGTAATGTATCTTTGTCAGTGCCTCAGTGGTATTTATATAATTACAGTAGTGTCTCTGTGTCTGTGCCTCAGTGGTATTTATATAATCACAGTAGTGTCTCTGTGTCAGTGCCTCATTGGTATTTATATAATCACAGTAATGTCTCTGTGTCAGTGTCTCAGTGGAATTTATATAATCACAGTAGTTTATCTTTGTCAGTGCCTCAGTGGTATTTATATAATTACAGTAGTGTCAGTGCCTCAGTGGATTTTATATGATTACAGTAGTGTCTCTGTGTCAGTGCCTCAGTGGTATTTATATAATCACAGTAGTGTATCTTTGTCAGTGCCTCAGTGGTATTTATATAATTACAGTAGTGTCTCTGTGTCAGTGCCTCAGTGGTATTTATAAAATTACAGTAGTGTCTCTGGGTCAGTGCCTCAGTGGTATTTCTATAATTACAGTTGTGTCTCTGTGTCAGTGCCTCAGTGGTATTTATATAATCACAGTAGTGTATCTGTGTCAGTGTCTCAGTGGTATTTATATAATTACAGTAGTGTCTCTGTGTCAGTGCCTCAGTGGTATTTATATAATCACAGTAGTGTATCTTTGTCAGTGCCTCAGTGGTATTTTTATAATTACAGTAGTGTCTCTGTGTCAGTGCCTCAGTGGTAGTTATATAATCACAGTAGTGTCTCTGTGTCAGTGTCTCAGTGGTATTTATATAATCACAGTAGTGTATCTTTGTCAGTGCCTCAGTGCTATTTATATAATCACAGTAGTGTATCTGTGTCAGTGCCTCAGTGGTATTTATATAATTACAGTAGTGTCTCTGTGTCAGTGCCTCAGTGGTATTTATATAATTACAGTAGTGTCTCTGTGTCTGTGCCTCAGTGGTATTTATATAATCACAGTAATGTATCTTTGTCAGTGCCTCAGTGGTATTTATATAATTACAGTAGTGTCTCTGTGTCAGTGCCTCAGTGGTATTTATCTAATTACAGTAGTGTCTCTGTGTCAGTGCCTCAGTGGTATTTATATAATCACAGTAGTGTCAGTGCCTCAGTGGTATTTATATAATCACAGTAGTGTCAGTGCCTCAGTGGTATTTATATAATCACAGTAGTGTATCATTGTCAGTGTCTCAGTGGTATTTATATAATCACAGTAGTGTCTCTGTGTCAGTGCCTCAGTGGTATTTATATAATCACAGTAGTGTCAGTGCCTCAGTGGTATTTATATAATCACAGTAGTGTATCATTGTCAGTGCCTCAGTGGTATTTATATAATCACAGTAGTGTCTCTGTGTCAGTGCCTCAGTGGTATTTATATAATCACAGTAGTGTCTCTGTGTCAGTGCCTCAGTGGTATTTATATAATCACAGTAGTGTCTCTTTGTCAGTGCCACAGTGGTATTTATTTAATCACAGTAGTGTATCTTTGTCAGTGCCTCAGTGGTATTTATACAATAACAGTAGTCTTTCTGTGTCAGTGCCTCAGCGGTATTTATATAATCACAGTAGTGTATCTTTGTCAGTGCCTCAGTGGTATTTTTATAATTACAGTAGTGTCTCTGTGTCAATGCCTCAGTGGTATTTATATAATCACAGTAGTGTCTCTGTGTCAGTGCCTCAGTGGTATTTATATAATCACAGTAGTGTCTCTGTGTCAGTGCCACAGTGGTATTTATTTAATCACAGTATTGTATCTTTGTCAGTGCCTCAGTGGTATTTATATAATTACAGTAGTGTCTCTGTGTCAGTGCCTCAGTGGTATTTATATAATTACAGTAGTGTCTCTGTGTCAGTGCCTCAGTGGTATTTATATAATCACAGAAGTGTATCTTTGTCAGTGCCTCAGTGGTATTTTTATAATTACAGTAGTGTCTCTGTGTCAGTGCCTCAGTGGTAGTTATATAATCACAGTAGTGTCTCTGTGTCAGTGTCTCAGTGGTATTTATATAATCACAGTAGTGTATCTTTGTCAGTGCCTCAGTGGTATTTATATAATCACAGTAGTGTATCTGTGTCAGTGCCTCAGTGGTATTTATATAATTACAGTAGTGTCTCTGTGTCAGTGCCTCAGTGGTATTTATATAATTACAGTAGTGTCTCTGTGTCTGTGCCTCAGTGGTATTTATATAATCACAGTAATGTATCTTTGTCAGTGCCACAGTGGTATTTATATAATTACAGTAGTGTCTCTGTGTCAGTGCCTCAGTGGTATTTATATAATTACAGTAGTGTCTCTGTGTCAGTGCCTCAGTGGTATTTATATAATCACAGTAGTGTCAGTGCCTCAGTGGTATTTATATAATCACAGTAGTGTCAGTGCCTCAGTGGTATTTATATAATCACAGTAGTGTATCATTGTCAGTGCCTCAGTGGTATTTATATAATCACAGTAGTGTCTCTGTGTCAGTGCCTCAGTGGTATTTATATAATCACAGTAGTGTCAGTGCCTCAGTGGTATTTATATAATCACAGTAGTGTATCATTGTCAGTGCCTCAGTGGTATTTATATAATCACAGTAGTGTCTCTGTGTCAGTGCCTCAGTGGTATTTATATAATCACAGTAGTGTCTCTGTGTCAGTGCCTCAGTGGTATTTATATAATCACAGTAGTGTCTCTTTGTCAGTGCCACAGTGGTATTTATTTAATCACAGTAGTGTATCTTTGTCAGTGCCTCAGTGGTATTTATACAATAACAGTAGTCTTTCTGTGTCAGTGCCTCAGCGGTATTTATATAATCACAGTAATGTATCTTTGTCAGTGCCTCAGTGGTATTTATATAATTACAGTAGTGTCTCTGTGTCAGTGCCTCAGTGGTATTTATATAATTTCAGTAGTGTCTCTGTGTCAGTGCCTCAGTGGTATTTATATAATCACAGTAGTGTCAGTGACTCAGTGGTATTTATATAATCACAGAAGTGTCAGTGCCTCAGTGGTATTTATATAATCACAGCAGTGTATCATTGTCAGTGCCTCAGTGGTATTTATATAATCACAGTAGTGTCTCTGTGTCAGTGCCTCAGTGGTATTTATATAATCACAGTAGTGTCAGTGCCTCAGTTGTATTTATATAATCACAGTAGTGTCAGTGCCTCAGTGGTATTTATATAATCACAGTAGTGTATCATTGTCAGTGCCTCAGTGGTATTTATATAATCACAGTAGTGTCTCTGTGTCAGTGCCTCAGTGGTATTTATATAATCACAGTAGTGTATCTGTGTCAGTGCCTCAGTGGTATTTATATAATCACAGTAGTGTATCTTTGTCAGTGCCTCAGTGGTATTTATATAATCACAGTAGTGTATCTTTGTCAGTGCCTCAGTGGTATTTATATAATCACAGTAGTGAATCTTTGTCAGTGCCTCAGTGGTATTTATATAATTACAGTAGTGTCTCTGTGTCAGTGCCTCAGTGGTATTTATATAATCACAGTAGTGTCTCTGTGTCAGTGCCTCAGTGGTATTTATATAATCACAGTAGTGTCTCTGTGTCAATGCCTCAGTTGTATTTATATAATCACAGTAGTGTATCTGTGTCATTGCCTCAGTTGTATTTATATAATTACAGTAGTGTCTCTGGGTCAGTGCCTCAGTGGTATTTATATAATCACAGTAGTGTATCTATGTCAGTGCCTCAGTGGCATTTATATAATTACAGTAGTGTCTCTGTGTCTGTGCCTCAGTGGTATTTATATAAATATGGTAGTGTCTCTGTGTCAGTGCCTCAGTGGTATTTAATATAATCACAGTAGTGTCAATGCCTCAGTGGTATTTATATAATCACAGTAGTGTCTCTGTGTTAGTGCCACAGTGGTATTTATTTAATCACAGTATTGTATCTTTGTCAGTGCCTCAGTGGTATTTATATAATAACAGTAGTGTTTCTGTGTCAGTGCCTCAGTGGTATTTATATAATCACAGTAGTGTCTCTGTGTCAGTGTCTCAGTGGTATTTATATAATCACAGTAGTGTATCTTTGTCAGTGCCTCAGTGATATTTATATAATTACAGTAGTGTCTCTGTGTCAGTGCCTCCGTGGTATTTATATAATCACAGTAGTGTCTCTGTGTCAGTGCCTCAGTGGTATTTATATAATCACAGTAGTGTCTCTGTGTCAATGCCTCAGTTGTATTTATATAATCACAGTAGTGTATCTGCGTCATTGCCTCAGTGGTATTTATATAATTACAGTAGTGTCTCTGGGTCAGTGCCTCAGTGGTATTTATATAATCACAGTAGTGTATCTATGTCAGTGCCTCAGTGGTATTTAATATAATCACAGTAGTGTCAGTGCCTCAGTGGTATTTATATAATCACAGTAGTGTCAGAGCCTCAGTGTTATTTATATAATCACAGAAGTGTATCATTGTCATTGCCTCAGTGGTATTTATATAATCACAGTAGTGTCTCTGTGTCAGTGCCTCAGTGGTATTTATATAATCACAGTAGTGTCTCTGTGTTAGTGCCACAGTGGTATTTATTTAATCACAGTATTGTATCTTTGTCAGTGCCTCAGTGGTATTTATATAATAACAGTAGTGTTTCTGTGTCAGTGCCTCAGTGGTATTTATATAATCACAGTAGTGTCTCTGTGTCAGTGTCTCAGTGGTATTTATATAATCACAGTAGTGTATCTTTGTCAGTGCCTCAGTGATATTTATATAATTACAGTAGTGTCTCTGTGTCAGTGCCTCCGTGGTATTTATATAATCACAGTAGTGTCTCTGTGTCAGTGCCTCAGTGGTATTTATATAATCACAGTAGTGTCTCTGTGTCAATGCCTCAGTTGTATTTATATAATCACAGTAGTGTATCTGCGTCATTGCCTCAGTGGTATTTATATAATTACAGTAGTGTCTCTGGGTCAGTGCCTCAGTGGTATTTATATAATCACAGTAGTGTATCTATGTCAGTGCCTCAGTGGTATTTAATATAATCACAGTAGTGTCAGTGCCTCAGTGGTATTTATATAATCACAGTAGTGTCAGAGCCTCAGTGTTATTTATATAATCACAGTAGTGTATCATTGTCAGTGCCTCAGTGGTATTTATATAATCACAGTAGTGTCTCTGTGTCAGTGCCTCAATGGTAATTATTTAATCACAGTAGTGTCTCTGTGTTAGTGCCACAGTGGTATTTATTTAATCACAGTATTGTATCTTTGTCAGTGCCTCAGTGGTATTTATATAATAACAGTAGTGTTTCTGTGTCAGTGCCTCAGTGGTATTTATATAATCACAGTAGTGTCTCTGTGTCAGTGTCTCAGTGGTATTTATATAATCACAGTAGTGTATCTTTGTCAGTGCCTCAGTGGTATTTATATAATTACAGTAGTGTCTCTGTGTCAGTGCCTCAGTGGTATTTATATAATTACAGTAGTGTCTCTGTGTCAGTGCCTCAGTGGTATTTATATAATCACAGTAGTGTCAGTGCCTCAGTGGTATTTATATAATCACAGTATTGTCAGTGCCTCAGTGGTATTTATATAATCACAGTAGTGTATCTTTGTCAGTGCCTCAGTGGTATTTATATAATCACAGTAGTGTCTCTGTGTCAGTGCCTCAGTGGTATTTATATAATCACAGTAGTGTCTCTGTGTCAGTGCCTCAGTGGTATTTATATAATCACAGTAGTGTCTCTCTGTCAGTGCCACAGTGGTATTTATTTAATAACAGTAGTGTATCTTTGTCAGTGCCTCTGTGGTATTTATATAATAACAGTAGTGTTTCTGTATCAGTGCCTCAGTGGTATTTATATAATCACAGTGGTGTATCTTTGTCAGTGCCTCAGTGGTATTTTTATAATTACAGTAGTGTCTCTGTGTCAGTGCCTCAGTGGTATTTATATAATCACAGTAGTGTCTCTGTGTCAGTGACTCAGTGGTATTTATATAATCACAGTAGTGTATCTTTGTCAGTGCCTCAGTGGTATTTATATAATTACAGTAGTGTCTCTGTGTCTGTGCCTCAGTGGTATTTATATAATCACAGTAATGTATCTTTGTCAGTGCCTCAGTGGTGTTTATATAATTACAGTAGTGTCTCTGTGTCAGTGCCTCAGTGGTATTTATATAATTTCAGTAGTGTCTCTGTGTCAGTCCCTCAGTGGTATTTACATAATCACAGTAGTGTCAGAGACTCAGTGGTATTTATATAATCACAGAAGTGTCAGTGCCTCAGTGGTATTTATATAATCACAGCAGTGTATCATTGTCAGTGCCTCAGTGGTATTTATATAATCACAGTAGTGTCTCTGTGTCAGTGCCTCAGTTGTATTTATATAATCACAGTAGTGTATCTGTGTCATTGCCTCAGTTGTATTTATATAATTACAGTAGTGTCTCTGGGTCAGTGCCTCAGTGGAATTTATATAATCACAGTAGTGTATCTATGTCAGTGCCTCAGTGGCATTTATATAATTACAGTAGTGTCTCTGTGTCTGTGCCTCAGTGGTATTTATATAAATATGGTAGTGTCTCTGTGTCAGTGCCTCAGTGGTATTTAATATAATCACAGTAGTGTCAATGCCTCAGTGGTATTTATATAATCACAGTAGTGTCTCTGTGTTAGTGCCTCAGTGGTATTTATATAATCACAGTAGTGTCAGTGCCTCAGTGGTTTTTATATGATTTCAGTAGTGTCTCTGTGTCAGTGCCTCTGTGATATTTATATAATCACAGTAATGTATCTTTGTCAGTGCCTCAGTGTTATTTATATAATTACAGTAGTGTCTCTGTGTCTGTGCCTCAGTGGTATTTATATAATCACAGTAGTGTCTCTGTGTCAGTGCCTCATTGGTATTTATATAATCACAGTAATGTCTCTGTGTCAGTGTCTCAGTGGAATTTATATAATCACAGTAGTTTATCTTTGTCAGTGCCTCAGTGGTATTTATATAATTACAGTAGTGTCCGTGCCTCAGTGGATTTTATGTGATTACAGTAGTGTCTCTGTGTCAGTGCCTCAGTGGTATTTATATAATCACAGTAGTGTATCTTTGTCAGTGCCTCAGTGGTATTTATATAATTACAGTAGTGTCTCTGGGTCAGTGCCTCAGTGGTATTTATATAATCACAGTAGTGTATCTATGTCAGTGCCTCAGTGGCATTTATATAATTACAGTAGTGTCTCTGTGTCTGTGCCTCAGTGGTATTTATATAAATACGGTAGTGTCTCTGTGTCAGTGCCTCAGTGGTATTTAATATAATCACAGTAGTGTCAGTGCCTCAGTGGTATTTATATAATCACAGTAGTGTCAGAGCCTCAGTGTTATTTATATAATCACAGTAGTGTATCATTGTCAGTGCCTCAGTGGTATTTATATAATCACAGTAGTGTCTCTGTGTCAGTGCCTCAGTGGTATTTATATAATCACAGTAGTGTCTCTGTGTTAGTGCCACAGTGGTATTTATTTAATCACAGTATTGTATCTTTGTCAGTGCCTCAGTGGTATTTATATAATAACAGTAATGTATCTTTGTCAGTGCCTCAGTGGTGTTTATATAATTACAGTAGTGTCTCTGTGTCAGTGCCTCAGTGGTATTTATATAATTTCAGTAGTGTCTCTGTGTCAGTCCCTCAGTGGTATTTACATAATCACAGTAGTGTCAGAGACTCAGTGGTATTTATATAATCACAGAAGTGTCAGTGCCTCAGTGGTATTTATATAATCACAGCAGTGTATCATTGTCAGTGCCTCAGTGGTATTTATATAATCACAGTAGTGTCTCTGTGTCAGTGCCTCAGTTGTATTTATATAATCACAGTAGTGTATCTGTGTCATTGCCTCAGTTGTATTTATATAATTACAGTAGTGTCTCTGGGTCAGTGCCTCAGTGGTATTTATATAATCACAGTAGTGTATCTATGTCAGTGCCTCAGTGGCATTTATATAATTACAGTAGTGTCTCTGTGTCTGTGCCTCAGTGGTATTTATATAAATATGGTAGTGTCTCTGTGTCAGTGCCTCAGTGGTATTTAATATAATCACAGTAGTGTCAATGCCTCAGTGGTATTTATATAATCACAGTAGTGTCTCTGTGTTAGTGCCACAGTGGTATTTATTTAATCACAGTATTGTATCTTTGTCAGTGCCTCAGTGGTATTTATATAATAACAGTAGTGTTTCTGTGTCAGTGCCTCAGTGGTATTTATATAATCACAGTAGTGTCTCTGTGTCAGTGTCTCAGTGGTATTTATATAATCACAGTAGTGTATCTTTGTCAGTGCCTCAGTGGTATTTATATAATCACAGTAGTGTCAGAGCCTCAGTGTTATTTATATAATCACAGTAGTGTATCATTGTCAGTGCCTCAGTGGTATTTATATAATCACAGTAGTGTCTCTGTGTCAGTGCCTCAGTGGTATTTATATAATCACAGTAGTGTCTCTGTGTTAGTGCCACAGTGGTATTTATTTAATCACAGTATTGTATCTTTGTCAGTGCCTCAGTGGTATTTATATAATAACAGTAGTGTTTCTGTGTCAGTGCCTCAGTGGTATTTATATAATCACAGTAGTGTCTCTGTGTCAGTGCCTCAGTGGTATTTATATAATCACAGTAGTGTCTCTGTGTCAGTGCCTCAGTGGTATTTATATAATCACAGTAGTGTCTCTGTGTCAATGCCTCAGTTGTATTTATATAATCACAGTAGTGTATCTGTGTCATTGCCTCAGTTGTATTTATATAATTACAGTAGTGTCTCTGGGTCAGTGCCTCAGTGGTATTTATATAATCACAGTAGTGTATCTATGTCAGTGCCTCAGTGGCATTTATATAATTACAGTAGTGTCTCTGTGTCTGTGCCTCAGTGGTATTTATATAAATATGGTAGTGTCTCTGTGTCAGTGCCTCAGTGGTATTTAATATAATCACAGTAGTGTCAATGCCTCAGTGGTATTTATATAATCACAGTAGTGTCTCTGTGTTAGTGCCACAGTGGTATTTATTTAATCACAGTATTGTATCTTTGTCAGTGCCTCAGTGGTATTTATATAATAACAGTAGTGTTTCTGTGTCAGTGCCTCAGTGGTATTTATATAATCACAGTAGTGTCTCTGTGTCAGTGTCTCAGTGGTATTTATATAATCACAGTAGTGTATCTTTGTCAGTGCCTCAGTGGTATTTGTATAATCACAGTAGTGTCAGAGCCTCAGTGTTATTTATATAATCACAGAAGTGTATCATTGTCATTGCCTCAGTGGTATTTATATAATCACAGTAGTGTCTCTGTGTCAGTGCCTCAGTGGTATTTATATAATCACAGTAGTGTCTCTGTGTTAGTGCCACAGTGGTATTTATTTAATCACAGTATTGTATCTTTGTCAGTGCCTCAGTGGTATTTATATAATAACAGTAGTGTTTCTGTGTCAGTGCCTCAGTGGTATTTATATAATCACAGTAGTGTCTCTGTGTCAGTGTCTCAGTGGTATTTATATAATCACAGTAGTGTATCTTTGTCAGTGCCTCAGTGGTATTTATATAATTACAGTAGTGTCTCTGTGTCAGTGCCTCCGTGGTATTTATATAATCACAGTAGTGTCTCTGTGTCAGTGCCTCAGTGGTATTTATATAATCACAGTAGTGTCTCTGTGTCAATGCCTCAGTTGTATTTATATAATCACAGTAGTGTATCTGCGTCATTGCCTCAGTGGTATTTATATAATTACAGTAGTGTCTCTGGGTCAGTGCCTCAGTGGTATTTATATAATCACAGTAGTGTATCTATGTCAGTGCCTCAGTGGTATTTAATATAATCACAGTAGTGTCAGTGCCTCAGTGGTATTTATATAATCACAGTAGTGTCAGAGCCTCAGTGTTATTTATATAATCACAGTAGTGTATCATTGTCAGTGCCTCAGTGGTATTTATATAATCACAGTAGTGTCTCTGTGTCAGTGCCTCAATGGTAATTATTTAATCACAGTAGTGTCTCTGTGTTAGTGCCACAGTGGTATTTATTTAATCACAGTATTGTATCTTTGTCAGTGCCTCAGTGGTATTTATATAATAACAGTAGTGTTTCTGTGTCAGTGCCTCAGTGGTATTTATATAATCACAGTAGTGTCTCTGTGTCAGTGTCTCAGTGGTATTTATATAATCACAGTAGTGTATCTTTGTCAGTGCCTCAGTGGTATTTATATAATTACAGTAGTGTCTCTGTGTCAGTGCCTCAGTGGTATTTATATAATTACAGTATTGTCTCTGTGTCAGTGCCTCAGTGGTATTTATATAATCACAGTAGTGTCAGTGCCTCAGTGGTATTTATATAATCACAGTATTGTCAGTGCCTCAGTGGTATTTATATAATCACAGTAGTGTATCTTTGTCAGTGCCTCAGTGGTATTTATATAATCACAGTAGTGTCTCTGTGTCAGTGCCTCAGTGGTATTTATATAATCACAGTAGTGTCTCTGTGTCAGTGCCTCAGTGGTATTTATATAATCACAGTAGTGTCTCTCTGTCAGTGCCACAGTGGTATTTATTTAATAACAGTAGTGTATCTTTGTCAGTGCCTCTGTGGTATTTATATAATAACAGTAGTGTTTCTGTATCAGTGCCTCAGTGGTATTTATATAATCACAGTGGTGTATCTTTGTCAGTGCCTCAGTGGTATTTTTATAATTACAGTAGTGTCTCTGTGTCAGTGCCTCAGTGGTATTTATATAATCACAGTAGTGTCTCTGTGTCAGTGACTCAGAGGTATTTATATAATCACAGTAGTGTATCTTTGTCAGTGCCTCAGTGGTATTTATATAATTACAGTAGTGTCTCTGTGTCTGTGCCTCAGTGGTATTTATATAATCACAGTAATGTATCTTTGTCAGTGCCTCAGTGGTGTTTATATAATTACAGTAGTGTCTCTGTGTCAGTGCCTCAGTGGTATTTATATAATTTCAGTAGTGTCTCTGTGTCAGTCCCTCAGTGGTATTTACATAATCACAGTAGTGTCAGAGACTCAGTGGTATTTATATAATCACAGAAGTGTCAGTGCCTCAGTGGTATTTATATAATCACAGCAGTGTATCATTGTCAGTGCCTCAGTGGTATTTATATAATCACAGTAGTGTCTCTGTGTCAGTGCCTCAGTTGTATTTATATAATCACAGTAGTGTATCTGTGTCATTGCCTCAGTTGTATTTATATAATTACAGTAGTGTCTCTGGGTCAGTGCCTCAGTGGTATTTATATAATCACAGTAGTGTATCTATGTCAGTGCCTCAGTGGCATTTATATAATTACAGTAGTGTCTCTGTGTCTGTGCCTCAGTGGTATTTATATAAATATGGTAGTGTCTCTGTGTCAGTGCCTCAGTGGTATTTAATATAATCACAGTAGTGTCAATGCCTCAGTGGTATTTATATAATCACAGTAGTGTCTCTGTGTTAGTGCCTCAGTGGTATTTATATAATCACAGTAGTGTCAGTGCCTCAGTGGTTTTTATATGATTTCAGTAGTGTCTCTGTGTCAGTGCCTCTGTGATATTTATATAATCACAGTAATGTATCTTTGTCAGTGCCTCAGTGGTATTTATATAATTACAGTAGTGTCTCTGTGTCTGTGCCTCAGTGGTATTTATATAATCACAGTAGTGTCTCTGTGTCAGTGCCTCATTGGTATTTATATAATCACAGTAATGTCTCTGTGTCAGTGTCTCAGTGGAATTTATATAATCACAGTAGTTTATCTTTGTCAGTGCCTCAGTGGTATTTATATAATTACAGTAGTGTCCGTGCCTCAGTGGATTTTATGTGATTACAGTAGTGTCTCTGTGTCAGTGCCTCAGTGGTATTTATATAATCACAGTAGTGTATCTTTGTCAGTGCCTCAGTGGTATTTATATAATTACAGTAGTGTCTCTGGGTCAGTGCCTCAGTGGTATTTATATAATCACAGTAGTGTATCTATGTCAGTGCCTCAGTGGCATTTATATAATTACAGTAGTGTCTCTGTGTCTGTGGCTCAGTGGTATTTATATAAATACGGTAGTGTCTCTGTGTCAGTGCCTCAGTGGTATTTAATATAATCACAGTAGTGTCAGTGCCTCAGTGGTATTTATATAATCACAGTAGTGTCAGAGCCTCAGTGTTATTTATATAATCACAGTAGTGTATCATTGTCAGTGCCTCAGTGGTATTTATATAATCACAGTAGTGTCTCTGTGTCAGTGCCTCAGTGGTATTTATATAATCACAGTAGTGTCTCTGTGTTAGTGCCACAGTGGTATTTATTTAATCACAGTATTGTATCTTTGTCAGTGCCTCAGTGGTATTTATATAATAACAGTAATGTATCTTTGTCAGTGCCTCAGTGGTGTTTATATAATTACAGTAGTGTCTCTGTGTCAGTGCCTCAGTGGTATTTATATAATTTCAGTAGTGTCTCTGTGTCAGTCCCTCAGTGGTATTTACATAATCACAGTAGTGTCAGAGACTCAGTGGTATTTATATAATCACAGAAGTGTCAGTGCCTCAGTGGTATTTATATAATCACAGCAGTGTATCATTGTCAGTGCCTCAGTGGTATTTATATAATCACAGTAGTGTCTCTGTGTCAGTGCCTCAGTTGTATTTATATAATCACAGTAGTGTATCTGTGTCATTGCCTCAGTTGTATTTATATAATTACAGTAGTGTCTCTGGGTCAGTGCCTCAGTGGTATTTATATAATCACAGTAGTGTATCTATGTCAGTGCCTCAGTGGCATTTATATAATTACAGTAGTGTCTCTGTGTCTGTGCCTCAGTGGTATTTATATAAATATGGTAGTGTCTCTGTGTCAGTGCCTCAGTGGTATTTAATATAATCACAGTAGTGTCAATGCCTCAGTGGTATTTATATAATCACAGTAGTGTCTCTGTGTTAGTGCCTCAGTGGTATTTATATAATCACAGTAGTGTCAGTGCCTCAGTGGTTTTTATATGATTTCAGTAGTGTCTCTGTGTCAGTGCCTCTGTGATATTTATATAATCACAGTAATGTATCTTTGTCAGTGCCTCAGTGGTATTTATATAATTACAGTAGTGTCTCTGTGTCTGTGCCTCAGTGGTATTTATATAATCACAGTAGTGTCTCTGTGTCAGTGCCTCATTGGTATTTATATAATCACAGTAATGTCTCTGTGTCAGTGTCTCAGTGGAATTTATATAATCACAGTAGTTTATCTTTGTCAGTGCCTCAGTGGTATTTATATAATTACAGTAGTGTCCGTGCCTCAGTGGATTTTATGTGATTACAGTAGTGTCTCTGTGTCAGTGCCTCAGTGGTATTTATATAATCACAGTAGTGTATCTTTGTCAGTGCCTCAGTGGTATTTATATAATTACAGTAGTGTCTCTGGGTCAGTGCCTCAGTGGTATTTATATAATCACAGTAGTGTATCTATGTCAGTGCCTCAGTGGCATTTATATAATTACAGTAGTGTCTCTGTGTCTGTGCCTCAGTGGTATTTATATAAATACGGTAGTGTCTCTGTGTCAGTGCCTCAGTGGTATTTAATATAATCACAGTAGTGTCAGTGCCTCAGTGGTATTTATATAATCACAGTAGTGTCAGAGCCTCAGTGTTATTTATATAATCACAGTAGTGTATCATTGTCAGTGCCTCAGTGGTATTTATATAATCACAGTAGTGTCTCTGTGTCAGTGCCTCAGTGGTATTTATATAATCACAGTAGTGTCTCTGTGTTAGTGCCACAGTGGTATTTATTTAATCACAGTATTGTATCTTTGTCAGTGCCTCAGTGGTATTTATATAATAACAGTAGTGTTTCTGTGTCAGTGCCTCAGTGGTATTTATATAATCACAGTAGTGTCTCTGTGTCAGTGTCTCAGTGGTATTTATATAATCACAGTAGTGTATCTTTGTCAGTGCCTCAGTGGTATTTATATAATTACAGTAGTGTCTCTGTGTCAGTGCCTCAGTGGTATTTATATAATCACAGTAGTGTCTCTGTGTCAGTGCCTCAGTGGTATTTATATAATCACAGTAGTGTCTCTGTGTCAATGCCTCAGTTGTATTTATATAATCACAGTAGTGTATCTGTGTCATTGCCTCAGTGGTATTTATATAATTACAGTAGTGTCTCTGGGTCAGTGCCTCAGTGGTATTTATATAATCACAGTAGTGTATCTATGTCAGTGCCTCAGTGGTATTTGATATAATCACAGTAGTGTCAGTGCCTCAGTGGTATTTATATAATCACAGTAGTGTCAGAGCCTCAGTGTTATTTATATAATCACAGTAGTGTATCATTGTCAGTGCCTCAGTGGTATTTCTATAATCACAGTAGTGTCTCTGTGTCAGTGCCTCAATGGTAATTATTTAATCACAGTAGTGTCTCTGTGTCAGTGCCTCAGTGGTATTTATATAATCACAGTAGTGTCTCTGTGTCAGTGCCTCAATGGTAATTATTTAATCACAGTAGTGTCTCTGTGTCAGTGCCTCAGTGGTATTTATATAATCACAGTAGTGTCTCTGTGTTAGTGCCACAGTGGTATTTATTTAATCACAGTATTGTATCTTTGTCAGTGCCTCAGTGGTATTTATATAATAACAGTAGTGTTTCTGTGTCAGTGCCTCAGTGGTATTTATATAATCACAGTAGTGTCTCTGTGTCAGTGTCTCAGTGGTATTTATATAATCACAGTAGTGTATCTTTGTCAGTGCCTCAGTGGTATTTATATAATTACAGTAGTGTCTCTGTGTCAGTGCCTCAGTGGTATTTATATAATCAAAGTAGTGTCAGTGCCTCAATGGTATTTATATAATCACAGTATTGTCAGTGCCTCAGTGGTATTTATATAATCACAGTAGTGTATCTTTGTCAGTGCCTCAGTGGTATTTATATAATCACAGTAGTGTCTCTGTGTCAGTGCCTCAGTGGTATTTATATAATCACAGTAGTGTCTCTGTGTCAGTGCCTCAGTGGTATTTATATAATCACAGTAGTGTCTCTCTGTCAGTGCCACAGTGGTATTTATTTAATAACAGTAGTGTATCTTTGTCAGTGCCTCTGTGGTATTTATATAATAACAGTAGTGTTTCTGTATCAGTGCCTCAGTGGTATTTATATAATCACAGTGGTGTATCTTTGTCAGTGCCTCAGTGGTATTTTTATAATTACAGTAGTGTCTCTGTGTCAGTGCCTCAGTGGTATTTATATAATCACAGTAGTGTCAGTGCCTCAGTGGTTTTTATATGATTTCAGTAGTGTCTCTGTGTCAGTGCCTCTGTGATATTTATATAATCACAGTAATGTATCTTTGTCAGTGCCTCAGTGGTATTTATATAATTACAGTAGTGTCTCTGTGTCTGTGCCTCAGTGGTATTTATATAATCACAGTAGTGTCTCTGTGTCAGTGCCTCATTGGTATTTATATAATCACAGTAATGTCTCTGTGTCAGTGTCTCAGTGGAATTTATATAATCACAGTAGTGTATCTTTGTCAGTGCCTCAGTGGTATTTATATAATTACAGTAGTGTCTCTGTGTCTGTGCCTCAGTGGTATTTATATAAATATGGTAGTGTCTCTGTGTCAGTGCCTCAGTGGTATTTAATATAATCACAGTAGTGTCAGTGCCTCAGTGGTATTTATATAATCACAGTAGTGTCTCTGTGTCTGTGCCTCAGTGGTATTTATATAATCACAGTAATGTATATTTGTCAGTGCCTCAGTGGTGTTTATATAATTACAGTAGTGTCTCTGTGTCAGTGCCTCAGTGGTATTTATATAATTTCAGTAGTGTCTCTGTGTCAGTCCCTCAGTGGTATTTACATAATCACAGTAGTGTCAGAGACTCAGTGGTATTTATATAATCACAGAAGTGTCAGTGCCTCAGTGGTATTTATATAATCACAGCAGTGTATCATTGTCAGTGCCTCAGTGGTATTTATATAATCACAGTAGTGTCTCTGTGTCAGTGCCTCAGTGGTATTTATATAATCACAGTAGTGTCAGTGCCTCAGTGGTTTTTATATGATTTCAGTAGTGTCTCTGTGTCAGTGCCTCTGTGATATTTATATAATCACAGTAATGTATCTTTGTCAGTGCCTCAATGGTATTTATATAATTACAGTAGTGTCTCTGTGTCTGTGCCTCAGTGGTATTTATATAATCACAGTAGTGTCTCTGTGTCAGTGCCTCATTGGTATTTATATAATCACAGTAATGTCTCTGTGTCAGTGTCTCAGTGGAATTTATATAATCACAGTAGTTTATCTTTGTCAGTGCCTCAGTGGTATTTATATAATTACAGTAGTGTCAGTGCCTCAGTGTATTTTATATGATTACAGTAGTGTCTCTGTGTCAGTGCCTCAGTGGTATTTATATAATCACAGTAGTGTATCTTTGTCAGTGCCTCAGTGGTATTTATATAATTACAGTAGTGTCTCTGTGTCAGTGCCTCAGTGGTATTTATAAAATTACAGTAGTGTCTCTGTGTCAGTGCCTCAGTGGTATTTCTATAATTACAGTAGTGTCTCTGTGTCAGTGTCTCAGTGGTATTTATATAATCACAGTAGTGTATCTTTGTCAGTGCCTCAGTGGTATTTATATAATCACAGTAGTGTATCTGTGTCAGTGCCTCAGTGGTATTTATATAATTACAGTAGTGTCTCTGTGTCAGTGCCTCAGTGGTATTTATATAATTACAGTAGTGTCTCTGTGTCTGTGCCTCAGTGGTATTTATATAATCACAGTAATGTATCTTTGTCAGTGCCTCAGTGGTATTTATATAATTACAGTAGTGTCTCTGTGTCAGTGCCTCAGTGGTATTTATCTAATTACAGTAGTGTCTCTGTGTCAGTGCCTCAGTGGTATTTATATAATCACAGTAGTGTCAGTGCCTCAGTGGTATTTATATAATCACAGTAGTGTCAGTGCCTCAGTGGTATTTATATAATCACAGTAGTGTATCATTGTCAGTGCCTCAGTGGTATTTATATAATCACAGTAGTGTCTCTGTGTCAGTGCCTCAGTGGTATTTATATAATCACAGTAGTGTCAGTGCCTCAGTGGTATTTATATAATCACAGTAGTGTATCATTGTCAGTGCCTCAGTGGTATTTATATAATCACAGTAGTGTCTCTGTGTCAGTGCCTCAGTGGTATTTATATAATCACAGTAGTGTCTCTGTGTCAGTGCCTCAGTGGTATTTATATAATCACAGTAGTGTCTCTTTGTCAGTGCCACAGTGGTATTTATATAATCACAGTAGTGTCAGTGCCTCAGTGGTATTTATATAATCACAGTAGTGTCAGTGCCTCAGTGGTATTTATATAATCACAGTAGTGTATCATTGTCAGTGCCTCAGTGGTATTTATATAATCACAGTAGTGTCTCTGTGTCAGTGCCTCAGTGGTATTTATATAATCACAGTAGTGTCAGTGCCTCAGTGGTATTTATATAATCACAGTAGTGTATCATTGTCAGTGCCTCAGTGGTATTTATATAATCACAGTAGTGTCTCTGTGTCAGTGCCTCAGTGGTATTTATATAATCACAGTAGTGTCTCTGTGTCAGTGCCTCAGTGGTATTTATATAATCACAGTAGTGTCTCTTTGTCAGTGCCACAGTGGTATTTATTTAATCACAGTAGTGTATCTTTGTCAGTGCCTCAGTGGTATTTATACAATAACAGTAGTCTTTCTGTGTCAGTGCCTCAGCGGTATTTATATAATCACAGTAGTGTATCTTTGTCAGTGCCTCAGTGGTATTTTTATAATTACAGTAGTGTCTCTGTGTCAATGCCTCAGTGGTATTTATATAATCACAGTAGTGTCTCTGTGTCAGTGCCTCAGTGGTATTTATATAATCACAGTAGTGTCTCTGTGTCAGTGCCACAGTGGTATTTATATAATCACAGTATTGTATCTTTGTCAGTGCCTCAGTGGTATTTATATAATTACAGTAGTGTCTCTGTGTCAGTGCCTCAGTGGTATTTATATAATTACAGTAGTGTCTCTGTGTCAGTGCCTCAGTGGTATTTATATAATCACAGTAGTGTATCTTTGTCAGTGCCTCAGTGGTATTTTTATAATTACAGTAGTGTCTCTGTGTCAGTGCCTCAGTGGTAGTTATATAATCACAGTAGTGTCTCTGTGTCAGTGTCTCAGTGGTATTTATATAATCACAGTAGTGTATCTTTGTCAGTGCCTCAGTGGTATTTATATAATCACAGTAGTGTATCTGTGTCAGTGCCTCAGTGGTATTTATATAATTACAGTAGTGTCTCTGTGTCAGTGCCTCAGTGGTATTTATATAATTACAGTAGTGTCTCTGTGTCTGTGCCTCAGTGGTATTTATATAATCACAGTAATGTATCTTTGTCAGTGCCTCAGTGGTATTTATATAATTACAGTAGTGTCTCTGTGTCAGTGCCTCAGTGGTATTTATATAATTACAGTAGTGTCTCTGTGTCAGTGCCTCAGTGGTATTTATAGAATCACAGTAGTGTCAGTGCCTCAGTGGTATTTATATAATCACAGTAGTGTCAGTGCCTCAGTGGTATTTATATAATCACAGTAGTGTATCATTGTCAGTGCCTCAGTGGTATTTATATAATCACAGTAGTGTCTCTGTGTCAGTGCCTCAGTGGTATTTATATAATCACAGTAGTGTCAGTGCCTCAGTGGTATTTATATAATCACAGTAGTGTATCATTGTCAGTGCCTCAGTGGTATTTATATAATCACACTAGTGTCTCTGTGTCAGTGCCTCAGTGGTATTTATATAATCACAGTAGTGTCTCTGTGTCAGTGCCTCAGTTGTATTTATATAATCACAGTAGTGTCTCTTTGTCAGTGCCACAGTGGTATTTATTTAATCACAGTAGTGTATCTTTGTCAGTGCCTCAGTGGTATTTATACAATAACAGTAGTCTTTCTGTGTCAGTGCCTCAGCGGTATTTATATAATCACAGTAATGTATCTTTGTCAGTGCCTCAGTGGTATTTATATAATTACAGTAGTGTCTCTGTGTCAGTGCCTCAGTGGTATTTATATAATTTCAGTAGTGTATCTGTGTCAGTGCCTCAGTGGTATTTATATAATCACAGTAGTGTCAGTGACTCAGTGGTATTTATATAATCACAGAAGTGTCAGTGCCTCAGTGGTATTTATATAATCACAGCAGTGTATCATTGTCAGTGCCTCAGTGGTATTTATATAATCACAGTAGTGTCTCTGTGTCAGTGCCTCAGTGGTATTTATATAATCACAGTAGTGTCAGTGCCTCAGTGGTTTTTATATGATTTCAGTAGTGTCTCTGTGTCAGTGCCTCTGTGATATTTATATAATCACAGTAGTGTCTCTGTGTCAGTGCCTCAGTGGTATTTATATAATCACAGTAGTGTCAGTGCCTCAGTTGTATTTATATAATCACAGTAGTGTCAGTGCCTCAGTGGTATTTATATAATCACAGTAGTTTATCTGTGTCAGTGCCTCAGTGGTATTTATATAATCACAGTAGTGTATCTTTGTCAGTGCCTCAGTGGTATTTATATAATCACAGTAGTGTATCTTTGTCAGTGCCTCAGTGGTATTTATATAATCACAGTAGTGAATCTTTGTCAGTGCCTCAGTGGTATTTATATAATTACAGTAGTGTCTCTGTGTCAGTGCCTCAGTGGTATTTATATAATCACAGTAGTGTCTCTCTGTCAGTGCCTCAGTGGTATTTATATAATCACAGTAGTGTCTCTGTGTCAATGCCTCAGTTGTATTTATATAATCACAGTAGTGTATCTGTGTCATTGCCTCAGTTGTATTTATATAATTACAGTAGTGTCTCTGGGTCAGTGCCTCAGTGGTATTTATATAATCACAGTAGTGTATCTATGTCAGTGCCTCAGTGGCATTTATATAATTACAGTAGTGTCTCTGTGTCTGTGCCTCAGTGGTATTTATATAAATACGGTAGTGTCTCTGTGTCAGTGCCTCAGTGGTATTTAATATAATCACAGTAGTGTCAGTGCCTCAGTGGTATTTATATAATCACAGTAGTGTCAGAGCCTCAGTGTTATTTATATAATCACAGTAGTGTATCATTGTCAGTGCCTCAGTGGTATTTATATAATCACAGTAGTGTCTCTGTGTCAGTGCCTCAGTGGTATTTATATAATCACAGTAGTGTCTCTGTGTTAGTGCCACAGAGGTATTTATTTAATCACAGTATTGTATCTTTGTCAGTGCCTCAGTGGTATTTATATAATAACAGTAGTGTTTCTGTGTCAGTGCCTCAGTGGTATTTATATAATCACAGTAGTGTCTCTGTGTCAGTGTCTCAGTGGTATTTATATAATCACAGTAGTGTATCTTTGTCAGTGCCTCAGTGGTATTTATATAATTACAGTAGTGTCTCTGTGTCAGTGCCTCAGTGGTATTTATATAATCACAGTAGTGTCTCTGTGTCAGTGCCTCAGTGGTATTTATATAATCACAGTAGTGTCTCTGTGTCAATGCCTCAGTTGTATTTATATAATCACAGTAGTGTATCTGCGTCATTGCCTCAGTGGTATTTATATAATTACAGTAGTGTCTCTGGGTCAGTGCCTCAGTGGTATTTATATAATCACAGTAGTGTATCTATGTCAGTGCCTCAGTGGTATTTAATATATTCACAGTAGTGTCAGTGCCTCAGTGGTATTTATATAATCACAGTAGTGTCAGAGCCTCAGTGTTATTTATATAATCACAGTAGTGTATCATTGTCAGTGCCTCAGTGGTATTTATATAATCACAGTAGTGTCTCTGTGTCAGTGCCTCAATGGTAATTATTTAATCACAGTAGTGTCTCTGTGTCAGTGCCTCAGTGGTATTTATATAATCACAGTAGTGTCTCTGTGTTAGTGCCACAGTGGTATTTATTTAATCACAGTATTGTATCTTTGTCAGTGCCTCAGTGGTATTTATATAATAACAGTAGTGTTTCTGTGTCAGTGCCTCAGTGGTATTTATATAATCACAGTAGTGTCTCTGTGTCAGTGTCTCAGTGGTATTTATATAATCACAGTAGTGTATCCTTGTCAGTGCCTCAGTGGTATTTATATAATTACAGTAGTGTCTCTGTGTCAGTGCCTCCGTGGTATTTATATAATTACAGTAGTGTCTCTGTGTCAGTGCCTCAGTGGTATTTATATAATCACAGTAGTGTCAGTGCCTCAGTGGTATTTATATAATCACAGTATTGTCAGTGCCTCAGTGGTATTTATATAATCACAGTAGTGTATCTTTGTCAGTGCCTCAGTGGTATTTATATAATCACAGTAGTGTCTCTGTGTCAGTGCCTCAGTGGTATTTATATAATCACAGTAGTGTCTCTGTGTCAGTGCCTCAGTGGTATTTATATAATCACAGTAGTGTCTCTCTGTCAGTGCCACAGTGGTATTTATTTAATAACAGTAGTGTATCTTTGTCAGTGCCTCTGTGGTATTTATATAATAACAGTAGTGTTTCTGTATCAGTGCCTCAGTGGTATTTATATAATCACAGTGGTGTATCTTTGTCAGTGCCTCAGTGGTATTTTTATAATTACAGTAGTGTCTCTGTGTCAGTGCCTCAGTGGTATTTATATAATCACAGTAGTGTCAGTGCCTCAGTGGTTTTTATATGATTTCAGTAGTGTCTCTGTGTCAGTGCCTCTGTGATATTTATATAATCACAGTAATGTATCTTTGTCAGTGCCTCAGTGGTATTTATATAATTACAGTAGTGTCTCTGTGTCTGTGCCTCAGTGGTATTTATATAATCACAGTAGTGTCTCTGTGTCAGTGCCTCATTGGTATTTATATAATCACAGTAATGTCTCTGTGTCAGTGTCTCAGTGGAATTTATATAATCACAGTAGTTTATCTTTGTCAGTGCCTCAGTGGTATTTATATAATTACAGTAGTGTCCGTGCCTCAGTGGATTTTATGTGATTACAGTAGTGTCTCTGTGTCAGTGCCTCAGTGGTATTTATATAATCACAGTAGTGTATCTTTGTCAGTGCCTCAGTGGTATTTATATAATTACAGTAGTGTCTCTGGGTCAGTGCCTCAGTGGTATTTATATAATCACAGTAGTGTATCTATGTCAGTGCCTCAGTGGCATTTATATAATTACAGTAGTGTCTCTGTGTCTGTGCCTCAGTGGTATTTATATAAATACGGTAGTGTCTCTGTGTCAGTGCCTCAGTGGTATTTAATATAATCACAGTAGTGTCAGTGCCTCAGTGGTATTTATATAATCACAGTAGTGTCAGAGCCTCAGTGTTATTTATATAATCACAGTAGTGTATCATTGTCAGTGCCTCAGTGGTATTTATATAATCACAGTAGTGTCTCTGTGTCAGTGCCTCAGTGGTATTTATATAATCACAGTAGTGTCTCTGTGTTAGTGCCACAGTGGTATTTATTTAATCACAGTATTGTATCTTTGTCAGTGCCTCAGTGGTATTTATATAATAACAGTAGTGTTTCTGTGTCAGTGCCTCAGTGGTATTTATATAATCACAGTAGTGTCTCTGTGTCAGTGTCTCAGTGGTATTTATATAATCACAGTAGTGTATCTTTGTCAGTGCCTCAGTGGTATTTATATAATTACAGTAGTGTTTCTGTGTCAGTGCCTCAGTGGTATTTATATAATCACAGTAGTGTCTCTGTGTCAGTGCCTCAGTGGTATTTATATAATCACAGTAGTGTCTCTGTGTCAATGCCTCAGTTGTATTTATATAATCACAGTAGTGTATCTGTGTCATTGCCTCAGTGGTATTTATATAATTACAGTAGTGTCTCTGGGTCAGTGCCTCAGTGGTATTTATATAATCACAGTAGTGTATCTATGTCAGTGCCTCAGTGGTATTTAATATAATCACAGTAGTGTCAGTGCCTCAGTGGTATTTATATAATCACAGTAGTGTCAGAGCCTCAGTGTTATTTATATAATCACAGTAGTGTATCATTGTCAGTGCCTCAGTGGTATTTATATAATCACAGTAGTGTCAGTGCCTCAGTGGTATTTATATAATCACAGTAGTGTCAGTGCCTCAGTGGTATTTATATAATCACAGTAGTGTCTACGTGTCAGTGCCTCAGTGGTATTTATATAATTACGGTACTGTCTCTGTGTCAGTGCCTCAGTGGTATTTATATAATCACAGTAGTGTCTCTGTGTCAGTGCCTCAGTGGTATTTATATAATCACAGTAGTGTATCTTTGTCAGTGCCTCAGTGGTATTTATATAATCACAGTAGTGTCTCTGTGTCATTGTTTAATTGGTATTTATATAATCACAGTAGTGTATCATTGTCAGTGTCTCAGTGGTATTTATATAATCACAGTAGTGTCTCTGTGTCAGTGCCTCAGTGGTAATTATTTAATCACAGTAGTGTCTCTGTGTCAGTGCCTCAGTGGTATTTATATAATCACAGTAGTGTCTCTGTGTCAGTGCCACAGTGGTTTTAATTTAATCACAGTATTGTATCTTTGTCAGTGCCTCAGTGGTATTTATATACTAACAGTAGTGTTTCTGTGTCAGTGCCTCAGTGGTATTTATATAATCACAGTAGTGTCTCTGTGTCAGTGTCTCAGTGGTATTTATATAATCACAGTAGTGTATCTTTGTCAGTGCCTCAGTGGTATTTATATAATTACAGTAGTGTCTCTGTGTCAGTGCCTCAGTGGTATTTATATAATTACAGTAGTGTCTCTGTGTCAGTGCCTCAGTGGTATTTATATAATTACAGTAGTGTCTCTGTGTCAGTGCCTCAGTGGTATTTATATAATTACAGTAATGTCTCTGTGTCTGTGCCTCAGTGGTATTTATATAATCACAGTAATGTATCTTTGTCAGTGCCTCAGTGGTATTTATATAATTACAGTAGTGTCTCTGTGTCAGTGCCTCAGTGGTATTTATATAATTACAGTAGTGTCTCTGTGTCAGTGCCTCAGTGGTATTTATATAATCACAGTAGTGTCAGTGCTTCAGTGGTATTTATATAATCACAGTAGTGTCAGTGCCTCAGTGGTATTTATATAATCACAGTAGTGTATCATTGTCAGTGCCTCAGTGGTATTTATATAATCACAGTAGTGTCTACGTGTCAGTGCCTCAGTGGTATTTATATAATTATGGTAGTGTCTCTGTGTCAGTGCCTCAGTGGTATTTATATAATCACAGTAGTGTCTCTGTGTCAGTGCCTCGGTGGTATTTACATAATCACAGTAGTGTATCTTTGTCAGTGCCTCAGTGGTATTTATATAATCACAGTAGTGTATCTTTGTCAGTGCCTCAGTGGTATTTATATAATTACAGTAGTGTCTCTGTGTCAGTGTCTCAGTGGTATTTATATAATCACAGTAGTGTCTCTGTGTCAGTGTCTCAGTGGTATTTATATAATCACAGTAGTGTATCTTTGTCAGTGCCTCAGTGGTATTTATATAATTACAGTAGTGTCAGTGCCTCTGTGGTTTTTATATAATTACAGTAGAGTCTCTGTGTCAGTGCCTCAGTGGTATTTATATAATCACAGTAGTGTATCTTTGTCAGTGCCTCAGTGGTATTTATATAATTACAGTAGTGTCTCTGTGTCAGTGCCTCAGTGGTATTTAAATAATCACAGTAGTGTCTCTTTGTCAGTGCCACAGTGGTATTTATTTAATCACAGTAGTGTATCTTTGTCAGTGCCTCAGTGGTATTTATATAATAACAGTAGTGTTTCTGTGTCAGTGCCTCAGTGGTATTTATATAATCACAGTAGTGTATCTTTGTCAGTGCCTCAGTGGTATTTTTTAAATTACAGTAGTGTCTCTGTGTCAGTGCCTCAGTGGTATTTATATAATCACAGTAGTGTCTCTGTGTCAGTGCCTCAGTGGTATTTATATAATCACAGTAGTGTATCTTTGTCAGTGCCTCAGTGGTATTTATATAATTACAGTAGTGTCTCTGTGTCAGTGCCTCAGTGGTATTTATATAATTACAGTAGTGTCTCTGTGTCAATGCCTCAGTTGTATTTATCTAATCACAGTAGTGTATCTGTGTCATTGCCTCAGTGGTATTTATATAATTACAGTAGTGTCTCTGTGTCAGTGCCTCAGTGGTATTTATATAATCACAGTAGTGTATCTATGTAAGTGCCTCCGTGGCATTTATATAATTACAGTAGTGTCTCTGTGTCAGTGCCTCAGTGGTATTTATATAATTACAGTAGTGTCTCTGTGTCAGTGCCTCAGTGGTATTTATATAATTACAGTAGTGTCTCTGTGTCAGTGCCACAGTGGTTTTAATTTAATCACAGTATTGTATCTTTGTCAGTGCCTCAGTGGTATTTATATACTAACAGTAGTGTTTCTGTGTCAGTGCCTCAGTGGTATTTATATAATCACAGTAGTGTCTCTGTGTCAGTGTCTCAGTGGTATTTATATAATCACAGTAGTGTATCTTTGTCAGTGCCTCAGTGGTATTTATATAATTACAGTAGTGTCTCTGTGTCAGTGCCTCAGTGGTATTTATATAATTACAGTAGTGTCTCTGTGTCAGTGCCTCAGTGGTATTTATATAATTACAGTAGTGTCTCTGTGTCAGTGCCTCAGTGGTATTTATATAATTACAGTAATGTCTCTGTGTCTGTGCCTCAGTGGTATTTATATAATCACAGTAATGTATCTTTGTCAGTGCCTCAGTGGTATTTATATAATTACAGTAGTGTCTCTGTGTCAGTGCCTCAGTGGTATTTATATAATTACAGTAGTGTCTCTGTGTCAGTGCCTCAGTGGTATTTATATAATCACAGTAGTGTCAGTGCTTCAGTGGTATTTATATAATCACAGTAGTGTCAGTGCCTCAGTGGTATTTATATAATCACAGTAGTGTATCATTGTCAGTGCCTCAGTGGTATTTATATAATCACAGTAGTGTCTACGTGTCAGTGCCTCAGTGGTATTTATATAATTATGGTAGTGTCTCTGTGTCAGTGCCTCAGTGGTATTTATATAATCACAGTAGTGTCTCTGTGTCAGTGCCTCAGTGGTATTTACATAATCACAGTAGTGTATCTTTGTCAGTGCCTCAGTGGTATTTATATAATCACAGTAGTGTATCTTTGTCAGTGCCTCAGTGGTATTTATATAATTACAGTAGTGTCTCTGTGTCAGTGTCTCAGTGGTATTTATATAATCACAGTAGTGTCTCTGTGTCAGTGTCTCAGTGGTATTTATATAATCACAGTAGTGTATCTTTGTCAGTGCCTCAGTGGTATTTATATAATTACAGTAGTGTCAGTGCCTCTGTGGTTTTTATATAATTACAGTAGAGTCTCTGTGTCAGTGCCTCAGTGGTATTTATATAATCACAGTAGTGTATCTTTGTCAGTGCCTCAGTGGTATTTATATAATTACAGTAGTGTCTCTGTGTCAGTGCCTCAGTGGTATTTAAATAATCACAGTAGTGTCTCTTTGTCAGTGCCACAGTGGTATTTATTTAATCACAGTAGTGTATCTTTGTCAGTGCCTCAGTGGTATTTATATAATAACAGTAGTGTTTCTGTGTCAGTGCCTCAGTGGTATTTATATAATCACAGTAGTGTATCTTTGTCAGTGCCTCAGTGGTATTTTTTAAATTACAGTAGTGTCTCTGTGTCAGTGCCTCAGTGGTATTTATATAATCACAGTAGTGTCTCTGTGTCAGTGCCTCAGTGGTATTTATATAATCACAGTAGTGTATCTTTGTCAGTGCCTCAGTGGTATTTATATAATTACAGTAGTGTCTCTGTGTCAGTGCCTCAGTGGTATTTATATAATTACAGTAGTGTCTCTGTGTCAATGCCTCAGTTGTATTTATCTAATCACAGTAGTGTATCTGTGTCATTGCCTCAGTGGTATTTATATAATTACAGTAGTGTCTCTGTGTCAGTGCCTCAGTGGTATTTATATAATCACAGTAGTGTCTCTGTGTCAGTGCCTCAGTGGTATTTATATAATCACAGTAGTGTATCTTTGTCAGTGCCTCAGTGGTATTTATATAATTACAGTAGTGTCTCTGTGTCAGTGCCTCAGTGGTATTTATATAATTACAGTAGTGTCTCTGTGTCAGTGCCTCAGTGGTATTTATATAATTACAGTAATGTCTCTGTGTCTGTGCCTCAGTGGTATTTATATAATCATTTAATGTATCTTTGTCAGTGCCTCAGTGGTATTTATATAATTACAGTAGTGTCTCTGTGTCAGTGCCTCAGTGGTATTTATATAATTACAGTAGTGTCTCTGTGTCAGTGCCTCAGTGGTATTTATATAATCACAGTAGTGTCAGTGCCTCAGTGGTATTTATATAATCACAGTAGTGTCAGTGCCTCAGTGGTATTTATATAATCACAGTAGTGTCTACGTGTCAGTGCCTCAGTGGTATTTATATAATTACGGTACTGTCTCTGTGTCAGTGCCTCAGTGGTATTTATATAATCACAGTAGTGTATCTTTGTCAGTGCCTCAGTGGTATTTATATAATTACAGTAGTGTCTCTGTGTCAGTGCCTCAGTGGTATTTATATAATCACAGTAGAGTCAGTGCCTCAGTGGTATTTATATAATCACAGTAGTGTCAGTGCCTCAGTGGTATTTATATAATCACAGTAGTGTATCATTGTCAGTGCCTCAGTGGTATTTATATAATCACAGTAGTGTCTCTGTGTCAGTGCCTCAGTGGTATTTATATAATCACAGTAGTGTCTCTGTGTCAGTGCCTCAGTGGTATTTATATAATCACAGTAGTGTCTCTGTGTCATTGTTTAATTGGTATTTATATAATCACAGTAGTGTATCATTGTCAGTGTCTCAGTGGTATTTATATAATCACAGTAGTGTCTCTGTGTCAGTGCCTCAGTGGTAATTATTTAATCACAGTAGTGTCTCTGTGTCAGTGCCTCAGTGGTATTTATATAATCACAGTAGTGTATCTTTGTCAGTGCCTCAGTGGTATTTATATAATTACAGTAGTGTCTCTGTGTCAGTGCCTCAGTGGTATTTATATAATTACAGTAGTGTCTCTGTGTCAATGCCTCAGTTGTATTTATCTAATCACAGTAGTGTATCTGTGTCATTGCCTCAGTGGTATTTATATAATTACAGTAGTGTCTCTGTGTCAGTGCCTCAGTGGTATTTATATAATCACAGTAGTGTATCTATGTAAGTGCCTCCGTGGCATTTATATAATTACAGTAGTGTCTCTGTGTCAGTGCCTCAGTGGTATTTATATAATTACAGTAGTGTCTCTGTGTCAGTGCCTCAGTGGTATTTATATAATTACAGTAGTGTCTCTGTGTCAGTGCCTCAGTGGTATTTATATAATTACAGTAATGTCTCTGTGTCTGTGCCTCAGTGGTATTTATATAATCACAGTAATGTATCTTTGTCAGTGCCTCAGTGGTATTTATATAATTACAGTAGTGTCTCTGTGTCAGTGCCTCAGTGGTATTTATATAATTACAGTAGTGTCTCTGTGTCAGTGCCTCAGTGGTATTTATATAATCACAGTAGTGTCAGTGCCTCAGTGGTATTTATATAATCACAGTAGTGTCAGTGCCTCAGTGGTATTTATATAATCACAGTAGTGTCTACGTGTCAGTGCCTCAGTGGTATTTATATAATTACGGTACTGTCTCTGTGTCAGTGCCTCAGTGGTATTTATATAATCACAGTAGTGTCTCTGTGTCAGTGCCTCAGTGGTATTTATATAATCACAGTAGTGTATCTTTGTCAGTGCCTCAGTGGTATTTATATAATCACAGTAGTGTCTCTGTGTCATTGTTTAATTGGTATTTATATAATCACAGTAGTGTATCATTGTCAGTGTCTCAGTGGTATTTATATAATCACAGTAGTGTCTCTGTGTCAGTGTCTCAGTGGTATTTATATAATCACAGTAGTGTCTCTGTGTCAGTGCCTCAGTGGTAATTATTTAATCACAGTAGTGTCTCTGTGTCAGTGCCTCAGTGGTATTTATATAATAATTTAATCACAGTATTGTATCTTTGTCAGTGCCTCAGTGGTATTTATATACTAACAGTAGTGTTTCTGTGTCAGTGCCTCAGTGGTATTTATATAATCACAGTAGTGTCTCTGTGTCAGTGTCTCAGTGGTATTTATATAATCACAGTAGTGTATCTTTGTCAGTGCCTCAGTGGTATTTATATAATTACAGTAGTGTCTCTGTGTCAGTGCCTCAGTGGTATTTATATAATTACAGTAGTGTCTCTGTGTCAGTGCCTCAGTGGTATTTATATAATTACAGTAGTGTCTCTGTGTCAGTGCCTCAGTGGTATTTATATAATTACAGTAATGTCTCTGTGTCTGTGCCTCAGTGGTATTTATATAATCACAGTAATGTATCTTTGTCAGTGCCTCAGTGGTATTTATATAATTACAGTAGTGTCTCTGTGTCAGTGCCTCAGTGGTATTTATATAATTACAGTAGTGTCTCTGTGTCAGTGCCTCAGTGGTATTTATATAATCACAGTAGTGTCAGTGCTTCAGTGGTATTTATATAATCACAGTAGTGTCAGTGCCTCAGTGGTATTTATATAATCACAGTAGTGTATCATTGTCAGTGCCTCAGTGGTATTTATATAATCACAGTAGTGTCTACGTGTCAGTGCCTCAGTGGTATTTATATAATTATGGTAGTGTCTCTGTGTCAGTGCCTCAGTGGTATTTATATAATCACAGTAGTGTCTCTGTGTCAGTGCCTCAGTGGTATTTACATAATCACAGTAGTGTATCTTTGTCAGTGCCTCAGTGGTATTTATATAATCACAGTAGTGTATCTTTGTCAGTGCCTCAGTGGTATTTATATAATTACAGTAGTGTCTCTGTGTCAGTGTCTCAGTGGTATTTATATAATCACAGTAGTGTCTCTGTGTCAGTGTCTCAGTGGTATTTATATAATCACAGTAGTGTATCTTTGTCAGTGCCTCAGTGGTATTTATATAATTACAGTAGTGTCAGTGCCTCTGTGGTTTTTATATAATTACAGTAGAGTCTCTGTGTCAGTGCCTCAGTGGTATTTATATAATCACAGTAGTGTATCTTTGTCAGTGCCTCAGTGGTATTTATATAATTACAGTAGTGTCTCTGTGTCAGTGCCTCAGTGGTATTTAAATAATCACAGTAGTGTCTCTTTGTCAGTGCCACAGTGGTATTTATTTAATCACAGTAGTGTATCTTTGTCAGTGCCTCAGTGGTATTTATATAATAACAGTAGTGTTTCTGTGTCAGTGCCTCAGTGGTATTTATATAATCACAGTAGTGTATCTTTGTCAGTGCCTCAGTGGTATTTTTTAAATTACAGTAGTGTCTCTGTGTCAGTGCCTCAGTGGTATTTATATAATCACAGTAGTGTCTCTGTGTCAGTGCCTCAGTGGTATTTATATAATCACAGTAGTGTATCTTTGTCAGTGCCTCAGTGGTATTTATATAATTACAGTAGTGTCTCTGTGTCAGTGCCTCAGTGGTATTTATATAATTACAGTAGTGTCTCTGTGTCAATGCCTCAGTTGTATTTATCTAATCACAGTAGTGTATCTGTGTCATTGCCTCAGTGGTATTTATATAATTACAGTAGTGTCTCTGTGTCAGTGCCTCAGTGGTATTTATATAATCACAGTAGTGTATCTATGTAAGTGCCTCCGTGGCATTTATATAATTACAGTAGTGTCTCTGTGTCAGTGCCTCAGTGGTATTTATATAATTACAGTAGTGTCTCTGTGTCAGTGCCTCAGTGGTATTTATATAATTACAGTAGTGTCTCTGTGTCAGTGCCTCAGTGGTATTTATATAATTACAGTAGTGTCTCTGTGTCAGTGCCTCAGTGGTATTTATATAATCACAGTAGTGTCAGTGCCTCAGTGGTATTTATATAATCACAGTAGTGTCAGTGCCTCAGTGGTATTTATATAATCACAGTAGTGTCTACGTGTCAGTGCCTCAGTGGTATTTATATAATTACGGTACTGTCTCTGTGTCAGTTCCTCAGTGGTATTTATATAATCACAGTAGTGTCTCTGTGTCAGTGCCTCAGTGGTATTTATATAATCACAGTAGTGTATCTTTGTCAGTGCCTCAGTGGTATTTATATAATCACAGTAGTGTCTCTGTGTCATTGTTTAATTGGTATTTATATAATCACAGTAGTGTATCATTGTCAGTGTCTCAGTGGTATTTATATAATCACAGTAGTGTCTCTGTGTCAGTGCCTCAGTGGTAATTATTTAATCACAGTAGTGTCTCTGTGTCAGTGCCTCAGTGGTATTTATATAATCACAGTAGTGTCTCTGTGTCAGTGCCACAGTGGTTTTAATTTAATCACAGTATTGTATCTTTGTCAGTGCCTCAGTGGTATTTATATACTAACAGTAGTGTTTCTGTGTCAGTGCCTCAGTGGTATTTATATAATCACAGTAGTGTCTCTGTGTCAGTGTCTCAGTGGTATTTATATAATCACAGTAGTGTATCTTTGTCAGTGCCTCAGTGGTATTTATATAATTACAGTAGTGTCTCTGTGTCAGTGCCTCAGTGGTATTTATATAATTACAGTAGTGTCTCTGTGTCAGTGCCTCAGTGGTATTTATATAATTACAGTAGTGTCTCTGTGTCAGTGCCTCAGTGGTATTTATATAATTACAGTAATGTCTCTGTGTCTGTGCCTCAGTGGTATTTATATAATCACAGTAATGTATCTTTGTCAGTGCCTCAGTGGTATTTATATAATTACAGTAGTGTCTCTGTGTCAGTGCCTCAGTGGTATTTATATAATTACAGTAGTGTCTCTGTGTCAGTGCCTCAGTGGTATTTATATAATCACAGTAGTGTCAGTGCTTCAGTGGTATTTATATAATCACAGTAGTGTCAGTGCCTCAGTGGTATTTATATAATCACAGTAGTGTATCATTGTCAGTGCCTCAGTGGTATTTATATAATCACAGTAGTGTCTCTGTGTCAGTGTCTCAGTGGTATTTATATAATCACAGTAGTGTATCTTTGTCAGTGCCTCAGTGGTATTTATATAATTACAGTAGTGTCTCTGTGTCAGTGCCTCAGTGGTATTTATATAATTACAGTAGTGTCTCTGTGTCAGTGCCTCAGTGGTATTTATATAATTACAGTAGTGTCTCTGTGTCAGTGCCTCAGTGGTATTTATATAATTACAGTAATGTCTCTGTGTCTGTGCCTCAGTGGTATTTATATAATCACAGTAATGTATCTTTGTCAGTGCCTCAGTGGTATTTATATAATTACAGTAGTGTCTCTGTGTCAGTGCCTCAGTGGTATTTATATAATTACAGTAGTGTCTCTGTGTCAGTGCCTCAGTGGTATTTATATAATCACAGTAGTGTCAGTGCCTCAGTGGTATTTATATAATCACAGTAGTGTATCATTGTCAGTGCCTCAGTGGTATTTATATAATCACAGTAGTGTCTACGTGTCAGTGCCTCAGTGGTATTTATATAATTATGGTAGTGTCTCTGTGTCAGTGCCTCAGTGGTATTTATATAATCACAGTAGTGTCTCTGTGTCAGTGCCTCAGTGGTATTTACATAATCACAGTAGTGTATCTTTGTCAGTGCCTCAGTGGTATTTATATAATCACAGTAGTGTATCTTTGTCAGTGCCTCAGTGGTATTTATATAATTACAGTAGTGTCTCTGTGTCAGTGTCTCAGTGGTATTTATATAATCACAGTAGTGTCTCTGTGTCAGTGTCTCAGTGGTATTTATATAATCACAGTAGTGTATCTTTGTCAGTGCCTCAGTGGTATTTATATAATTACAGTAGTGTCAGTGCCTCTGTGGTTTTTATATAATTACAGTAGAGTCTCTGTGTCAGTGCCTCAGTGGTATTTATATAATCACAGTAGTGTATCTTTGTCAGTGCCTCAGTGGTATTTATATAATTACAGTAGTGTCTCTGTGTCAGTGCCTCAGTGGTATTTAAATAATCACAGTAGTGTCTCTTTGTCAGTGCCACAGTGGTATTTATTTAATCACAGTAGTGTATCTTTGTCAGTGCCTCAGTGGTATTTATATAATAACAGTAGTGTTTCTGTGTCAGTGCCTCAGTGGTATTTATATAATCACAGTAGTGTATCTTTGTCAGTGCCTCAGTGGTATTTTTTAAATTACAGTAGTGTCTCTGTGTCAGTGCCTCAGTGGTATTTATATAATCACAGTAGTGTCTCTGTGTCAGTGCCTCAGTGGTATTTATATAATCACAGTAGTGTATCTTTGTCAGTGCCTCAGTGGTATTTATATAATTACAGTAGTGTCTCTGTGTCAGTGCCTCAGTGGTATTTATATAATTACAGTAGTGTCTCTGTGTCAATGCCTCAGTTGTATTTATCTAATCACAGTAGTGTATCTGTGTCATTGCCTCAGTGGTATTTATATAATTACAGTAGTGTCTCTGTGTCAGTGCCTCAGTGGTATTTATATAATCACAGTAGTGTATCTATGTAAGTGCCTCCGTGGCATTTATATAATTACAGTAGTGTCTCTGTGTCAGTGCCTCAGTGGTATTTATATAATTACAGTAGTGTCTCTGTGTCAGTGCCTCAGTGGTATTTATATAATCACAGTAGTGTCAGTGCCTCAGTGGTATTTATATAATCACAGTAGTGTCAGTGCCTCAGTGGTATTTATATAATCACAGTAGTGTCTACGTGTCAGTGCCTCAGTGGTATTTATATAATTACGGTACTGTCTCTGTGTCAGTGCCTCAGTGGTATTTATATAATCACAGTAGTGTCTCTGTGTCAGTGCCTCAGTGGTATTTATATAATCACAGTAGTGTATCTTTGTCAGTGCCTCAGTGGTATTTATATAATCACAGTAGTGTCTCTGTGTCATTGTTTAATTGGTATTTATATAATCACAGTAGTGTATCATTGTCAGTGTCTCAGTGGTATTTATATAATCACAGTAGTGTCTCTGTGTCAGTGCCTCAGTGGTAATTATTTAATCACAGTAGTGTCTCTGTGTCAGTGCCTCAGTGGTATTTATATAATCACAGTAGTGTCTCTGTGTCAGTGCCACAGTGGTTTTAATTTAATCACAGTATTGTATCTTTGTCAGTGCCTCAGTGGTATTTATATACTAACAGTAGTGTTTCTGTGTCAGTGCCTCAGTGGTATTTATATAATCACAGTAGTGTCTCTGTGTCAGTGTCTCAGTGGTATTTATATAATCACAGTAGTGTATCTTTGTCAGTGCCTCAGTGGTATTTATATAATTACAGTAGTGTCTCTGTGTCAGTGCCTCAGTGGTATTTATATAATTACAGTAGTGTCTCTGTGTCAGTGCCTCAGTGGTATTTATATAATTACAGTAGTGTCTCTGTGTCAGTGCCTCAGTGGTATTTATATAATTACAGTAATGTCTCTGTGTCTGTGCCTCAGTGGTATTTATATAATCACAGTAATGTATCTTTGTCAGTGCCTCAGTGGTATTTATATAATTACAGTAGTGTCTCTGTGTCAGTGCCTCAGTGGTATTTATATAATTACAGTAGTGTCTCTGTGTCAGTGCCTCAGTGGTATTTATATAATCACAGTAGTGTCAGTGCTTCAGTGGTATTTATATAATCACAGTAGTGTCAGTGCCTCAGTGGTATTTATATAATCACAGTAGTGTATCATTGTCAGTGCCTCAGTGGTATTTATATAATCACAGTAGTGTCTACGTGTCAGTGCCTCAGTGGTATTTATATAATTATGGTAGTGTCTCTGTGTCAGTGCCTCAGTGGTATTTATATAATCACAGTAGTGTCTCTGTGTCAGTGCCTCAGTGGTATTTACATAATCACAGTAGTGTATCTTTGTCAGTGCCTCAGTGGTATTTATATAATCACAGTAGTGTATCTTTGTCAGTGCCTCAGTGGTATTTATATAATTACAGTAGTGTCTCTGTGTCAGTGTCTCAGTGGTATTTATATAATCACAGTAGTGTCTCTGTGTCAGTGTCTCAGTGGTATTTATATAATCACAGTAGTGTATCTTTGTCAGTGCCTCAGTGGTATTTATATAATTACAGTAGTGTCAGTGCCTCTGTGGTTTTTATATAATTACAGTAGAGTCTCTGTGTCAGTGCCTCAGTGGTATTTATATAATCACATTAGTGTATCTTTGTCAGTGCCTCAGTGGTATTTATATAATTACAGTAGTGTCTCTGTGTCAGTGCCTCAGTGGTATTTAAATAATCACAGTAGTGTCTCTTTGTCAGTGCCACAGTGGTATTTATTTAATCACAGTAGTGTATCTTTGTCAGTGCCTCAGTGGTATTTATATAATAACAGTAGTGTTTCTGTGTCAGTGCCTCAGTGGTATTTATATAATCACAGTAGTGTATCTTTGTCAGTGCCTCAGTGGTATTTTTTAAATTACAGTAGTGTCTCTGTGTCAGTGCCTCAGTGGTATTTATATAATTACAGTAGTGTCTCTGTGTCAGTGCCTCAGTGGTATTTATATAATCACAGTAGTGTCAGTGCCTCAGTGGTATTTATATAATCACAGTAGTGTCAGTGCCTCAGTGGTATTTATATAATCACAGTAGTGTCTACGTGTCAGTGCCTCAGTGGTATTTATATAATTACGGTACTGTCTCTGTGTCAGTGCCTCAGTGGTATTTATATAATCACAGTAGTGTCTCTGTGTCAGTGCCTCAGTGGAATTTATATAATCACAGTAGTGTATCTTTGTCAGTGCCTCAGTGGTATTTATATAATCACAGTAGTGTCTCTGTGTCATTGTTTAATTGGTATTTATATAATCACAGTAGTGTATCATTGTCAGTGTCTCAGTGGTATTTATATAATCACAGTAGTGTCTCTGTGTCAGTGCCTCAGTGGTAATTATTTAATCACAGTAGTGTCTCTGTGTCAGTGCCTCAGTGGTATTTATATAATCACAGTAGTGTCTCTGTGTCAGTGCCACAGTGGTTTTAATTTAATCACAGTATTGTATCTTTGTCAGTGCCTCAGTGGTATTTAAATACTAACAGTAGTGTTTCTGTGTCAGTGCCTCAGTGGTATTTATATAATCACAGTAGTGTCTCTGTGTCAGTGTCTCAGTGGTATTTATATAATCACAGTAGTGTATCTTTGTCAGTGCCTCAGTGGTATTTATATAATTACAGTAGTGTCTCTGTGTCAGTGCCTCAGTGGTATTTATATAATTACAGTAGTGTCTCTGTGTCAGTGCCTCAGTGGTATTTATATAATTACAGTAGTGTCTCTGTGTCAGTGCCTCAGTGGTATTTATATAATTACAGTAATGTCTCTGTGTCTGTGCCTCAGTGGTATTTATATAATCACAGTAATGTATCTTTGTCAGTGCCTCAGTGGTATTTATATAATTACAGTAGTGTCTCTGTGTCAGTGCCTCAGTGGTATTTATATAATTACAGTAGTGTCTCTGTGTCAGTGCCTCAGTGGTATTTATATAATCACAGTAGTGTCAGTGCTTCAGTGGTATTTATATAATCACAGTAGTGTCAGTGGTGTATCTGTGTCTGTGCCTCAGTGGTATTTATATAATCACAGTAATGTATCTTTGTCAGTGCCTCAGTGGTATTTATATAATTACAGTAGTGTCTCTGTGTCAGTGCCTCAGTGGTATTTATATAATTACAGTAGTGTCTCTGTGTCAGTGCCTCATTGGTATTATATAATCACAGTAGTGTCAGTGCCTCAGTGATATTTATATAATCACAGTAGTGTCAGTGCCTCAGTGGTATTTATATAATCACAGTAGTCTATCATTGTCAGTGCCTCAGTGGTATTTATATAATCACAGTAGTGTCTCTGTGTCAGTGTCTCAGTGGTATTTATATAATCACAGTAGTGTCTCTGTGTCAGTGTCTCAGTGGTATTTATATAATCACAGTAGTGTATCTTTGTCAGTGCCTCAGTGGTATTTATATAATTACAGTAGTGTCAGTGCCTCTGTGGTTTTTATATAATTACAGTAGAGTCTCTGTGTCAGTGCCTCAGTGGTATTTATATAATCACAGTAGTGTATCTTTGTCAGTGCCTCAGTGGTATTTATATAATTACAGTAGTGTCTCTGTGTCAGTGCCTCAGTGGTATTTAAATAATCACAGTAGTGTCTCTTTGTCAGTGCCACAGTGGTATTTATTTAATCACAGTAGTGTATCTTTGTCAGTGCCTCAGTGGTATTTATATAATAACAGTAGTGTTTCTGTGTCAGTGCCTCAGTGGTATTTATATAATCACAGTAGTGTATCTTTGTCAGTGCCTCAGTGGTATTTTTTAAATTACAGTAGTGTCTCTGTGTCAGTGCCTCAGTGGTATTTATATAATCACAGTAGTGTCTCTGTGTCAGTGCCTCAGTGGTATTTATATAATCACAGTAGTGTATCTTTGTCAGTGCCTCAGTGGTATTTATATAATTACAGTAGTGTCTCTGTGTCAGTGCCTCAGTGGTATTTATATAATTACAGTAGTGTCTCTGTGTCAATGCCTCAGTTGTATTTATCTAATCACAGTAGTGTATCTGTGTCATTGCCTCAGTGGTATTTATATAATTACAGTAGTGTCTCTGTGTCAGTGCCTCAGTGGTATTTATATAATCACAGTAGTGTATCTATGTAAGTGCCTCCGTGGCATTTATATAATTACAGTAGTGTCTCTGTGTCAGTGCCTCAGTGGTATTTATATAATTACAGTAGTGTCTCTGTGTCAGTGCCTCAGTGGTATTTATATAATTACAGTAGTGTCTCTGTGTCAGTGCCACAGTGGTTTTAATTTAATCACAGTATTGTATCTTTGTCAGTGCCTCAGTGGTATTTATATACTAACAGTAGTGTTTCTGTGTCAGTGCCTCAGTGGTATTTATATAATCACAGTAGTGTCTCTGTGTCAGTGTCTCAGTGGTATTTATATAATCACAGTAGTGTATCTTTGTCAGTGCCTCAGTGGTATTTATATAATTACAGTAGTGTCTCTGTGTCAGTGCCTCAGTGGTATTTATATAATTACAGTAGTGTCTCTGTGTCAGTGCCTCAGTGGTATTTATATAATTACAGTAGTGTCTCTGTGTCAGTGCCTCAGTGGTATTTATATAATTACAGTAATGTCTCTGTGTCTGTGCCTCAGTGGTATTTATATAATCACAGTAATGTATCTTTGTCAGTGCCTCAGTGGTATTTATATAATTACAGTAGTGTCTCTGTGTCAGTGCCTCAGTGGTATTTATATAATTACAGTAGTGTCTCTGTGTCAGTGCCTCAGTGGTATTTATATAATCACAGTAGTGTCAGTGCTTCAGTGGTATTTATATAATCACAGTAGTGTCAGTGCCTCAGTGGTATTTATATAATCACAGTAGTGTATCATTGTCAGTGCCTCAGTGGTATTTATATAATCACAGTAGTGTCTACGTGTCAGTGCCTCAGTGGTATTTATATAATTATGGTAGTGTCTCTGTGTCAGTGCCTCAGTGGTATTTATATAATCACAGTAGTGTCTCTGTGTCAGTGCCTCAGTGGTATTTACATAATCACAGTAGTGTATCTTTGTCAGTGCCTCAGTGGTATTTATATAATCACAGTAGTGTATCTTTGTCAGTGCCTCAGTGGTATTTATATAATTACAGTAGTGTCTCTGTGTCAGTGTCTCAGTGGTATTTATATAATCACAGTAGTGTCTCTGTGTCAGTGTCTCAGTGGTATTTATATAATCACAGTAGTGTATCTTTGTCAGTGCCTCAGTGGTATTTATATAATTACAGTAGTGTCAGTGCCTCTGTGGTTTTTATATAATTACAGTAGAGTCTCTGTGTCAGTGCCTCAGTGGTATTTATATAATCACAGTAGTGTATCTTTGTCAGTGCCTCAGTGGTATTTATATAATTACAGTAGTGTCTCTGTGTCAGTGCCTCAGTGGTATTTATATAATCACAGTAGTGTCTCTGTGTCAGTGTCTCAGTGGTATTTATATAATCACAGTAGTGTATCTTTGTCAGTGCCTCAGTGGTATTTATATAATTACAGTAGTGTCTCTGTGTCAGTGCCTCAGTGGTATTTATATAATCACAGTAGTGTCTCTGTGTCAGTGCCTCAGTGGTATTTATATAATCACAGTAGTGTCTCTGTGTCAATGCCTCAGTTGTATTTATATAATCACAGTAGTGTATCTGCGTCATTGCCTCAGTGGTATTTATATAATTACAGTAGTGTCTCTGGGTCAGTGCCTCAGTGGTATTTATATAATCACAGTAGTGTATCTATGTCAGTGCCTCAGTGGTATTTAATATAATCACAGTAGTGTCAGAGCCTCAGTGTTATTTATATAATCACAGTAGTGTATCATTGTCAGTGCCTCAGTGGTATTTATATAATCACAGTAGTGTCTCTGTGTCAGTGCCTCAATGGTAATTATTTAATCACAGTAGTGTCTCTGTGTCAGTGCCTCAGTGGTATTTATATAATCACAGTAGTGTCAGTGCTTCAGTGGTATTTATATAATCACAGTAGTGTCAGTGCCTCAGTGGTATTTATATAATCACAGTAGTGTATCATTGTCAGTGCCTCAGTGGTATTTATATAATTACAGTAGTGTCTCTGTGTCAGTGCCTCAGTGGTATTTATATAATCACAGTAGTGTCAGTGCTTCAGTGGTATTTATATAATCACAGTAGTGTCAGTGCCTCAGTGGTATTTATATAATCACAGTAGTGTATCATTGTCAGTGCCTCAGTGGTATTTATATAATCACAGTAGTGTCTACGTGTCAGTGCCTCAGTGGTATTTATATAATTATGGTAGTCTCTCTGTGTCAGTGCCTCAGTGGTATTTATATAATCACAGTAGTGTCTCTGTGTCAGTGCCTCAGTGGTATTTACATAATCACAGTAGTGTATCTTTGTCAGTGCCTCAGTGGTATTTATATAATCACAGTAGTGTATCTTTGTCAGTGCCTCAGTGGTATTTATATAATTACAGTAGTGTCTCTGTGTCAGTGTCTCAGTGGTATTTATATAATCACAGTAGTGTCTCTGTGTCAGTGTCTCAGTGGTATTTATATAATCACAGTAGTGTATCTTTGTCAGTGCCTCAGTGGTATTTATATAATTACAGTAGTGTCAGTGCCTCTGTGGTTTTTATATAATTACAGTAGAGTCTCTGTGTCAGTGCCTCAGTGGTATTTATATAATCACAGTAGTGTATCTTTGTCAGTGCCTCAGTGGTATTTATATAATTACAGTAGTGTCTCTGTGTCAGTGCCTCAGTGGTATTTAAATAATCACAGTAGTGTCTCTTTGTCAGTGCCACAGTGGTATTTATTTAATCACAGTAGTGTATCTTTGTCAGTGCCTCAGTGGTATTTATATAATAACAGTAGTGTTTCTGTGTCAGTGCCTCAGTGGTATTTATATAATCACAGTAGTGTATCTTTGTCAGTGCCTCAGTGGTATTTTTTAAATTACAGTAGTGTCTCTGTGTCAGTGCCTCAGTGGTATTTATATAATCACAGTAGTGTCTCTGTGTCAGTGCCTCAGTGGTATTTATATAATCACAGTAGTGTATCTTTGTCAGTGCCTCAGTGGTATTTATATAATTACAGTAGTGTCTCTGTGTCAGTGCCTCAGTGGTATTTATATAATTACAGTAGTGTCTCTGTGTCAATGCCTCAGTTGTATTTATCTAATCACAGTAGTGTATCTGTGTCATTGCCTCAGTGGTATTTATATAATTACAGTAGTGTCTCTGTGTCAGTGCCTCAGTGGTATTTATATAATCACAGTAGTGTATCTATGTAAGTGCCTCCGTGGCATTTATATAATTACAGTAGTGTCTCTGTGTCTGTGCCTCAGTGGTATTTATATAATTACGGTAGTGTCTCTGTGTCAGTGCCTCAGTGGTATTTATATAATCACAGTAGTGTCAGTGCCTCAGTGGTATTTATATAATCACAGTAGTGTCAGTGCCTCAGTGGTATTTATATAATCACAGTAGTGTATCATTGTCAGTGCCTCAGTGGTATTTATATAATCACAGTAGTGTCTCTGTGTCAGTGCCTCAGTGGTAATTATTTAATCACAGTAGTGTCTCTGTGTGAGTACCTCAGTGGTATTTATATAATCACAGTAGTGTCTCTGTGTCAGTGCCACAGTGGTATATATTTAATCACAGTATTGTATCTTTGTCAGTGCCTCAGTGGTATTTATATAATAACAGTAGTGTTTCTGTGTCAGTGCCTCAGTGGTATTTATATAATCACAGTAGTGTCTCTATGTCAGTGTCTCAGTGGTATTTATATAATCACAGTAGTGTATCTTTGTCAGTGCCACAGTGGTATTTATATAATTACAGTAGTGTCTCTGTGTCAGTGCCTCAGTGGTATTTATATAATTACAGTAGTGTCTCTGTGTCAGTGCTCAGTGGTATTTATATAATCACAGTAGTGTCAGTGCCTCAGTGGTATTTATATAATCACAGTATTGTCAGTGCCTCAGTGGTATTTATATAATCACAGTAGTGTATCTTTGTAAGTGCCTCAGTGGTATTTTTATAATTACAGTAGTGTCTCTGTGTCAGTGCCTCAGTGGTATTTATATAATCACAGTAGTGTCTCTGTGTCAGTGTCTCAGTGGTATTTATATAATCACAGTAATGTATCTTTGTCAGTGCCTCAGTGGTATTTATATAATTACAGTAGTGTCTCTGTTTCTGTGCCTCAGGGGTATTTATATAATTACAGTAGTGTCTCTGTGTCAGTGCCTCAGTGGTATTTCTATAATTACAGTAGTGTCTCTGTGTCAGTGCCTCAGTGGTATTTATATAATCACAGTAGTGTATCTGTGTCAGTGCCTCAGTGGTATTTATATAATTACAGTAGTGTCTCTGTGTCAGTGCCTCAGTGGTATTTATATAATCACAGTAGTGTCTCTGTGTCAGTGTCTCCATGGTATTTATATAATCACAGTAGTGTATCTTTGTCAGTGCCTCAGTGGTATTTACATAATTACAGTAGTGTCTCTGTGTCAGTGCCTCAGTGATATTTATATAATTACAGTAGTGTCTCTTTGTCAGTGCCTCAGTGGTATTTATATAATCACAGTAGTGTATATGTGTCTGTGCCTCAGTGGTATTTATATAATCACAGTAATGTATCTTTGTCAGTGCCTCAGTGGTATTTATATAATTACAGTAGTGTCTCTGTGTCAGTGCCTCAGTGGTATTTATATAATTACAGTAGTGTCTCTGTGTCAGTGCCTCATTGGTATTATATAATCACAGTAGTGTCAGTGCCTCAGTGATATTTATATAATCACAGTAGTGTCAGTGCCTCAGTGGTATTTATATAATCACAGTAGTCTATCATTGTCAGTGCCTCAGTGGTATTTATATAATCACAGTAGTGTCTCTGTGTCAGTGCCTCAGTGGTATTTATATAATCACAGTAGTGACTCTGTGTCAGTGCCTCAGTGGGATTTATATAATCACAGTAGTGTCTCTTTGTCAGTGCCACAGTGGTATTTATTTAATCACAGTAGTGTATCTTTGTCAGTGCCTCAGTGGTATTTATATAATAACAGTAGTATTTCTGTGTCAGTGCCTCAGTGGTATTTATATAATCACAGTAGTGTATCTTTGTCAGTGCCTCAGTGGTATTTTTATAATTACAGTAGTGTCTCTGTGTCAGTGCCTCAGTGGTATTTATATAATCACAGTAGTGTATCTGTGTCAGTGCCTCAGTGGTATTTATATAATTACAGTAGTGTCTCTGTGTCAGTGCCTCAGTGGTATTTATATAATCACAGTAGTGTCTCTGTGTCAGTGCCTCTGTGGTATTTATATAATCACAGTAGTGTATCTTTGTCAGTGCCTCAGTGGTATTTATATAATCACAGTAGTGTATCTTTGTCAGTGCCTCAGTGGTATTTATATAATTACAGTAGTGTCTCTGTGTCAGTGCCTCAGTGGTATTTATATAATCACAGTAGAGTCAGTGCCTCAGTGGTATTTATATAATCACAGTAGTGTCAGTGCCTCAGTGGTATTTATATAATCACAGTAGTGTATCATTGTCAGTGCCTCAGTGGTATTTATATAATCACAGTAGTGTCTCTGTGTCAGTGCCTCAGTGGTATTTATATAATCACAGTAGTGTCTCTGTGTCAGTGCCTCAGTGGTATTTATATAATCACAGTAGTGTCTCTGTGTCAGTGCCACAGTGGTATTTATTTAATCACAGTATTGTATCTTTGACAGTGCCTCAGTGGTATTTATATAATAACAGTAGTGTTTCTGTGTCAGTGCCTCAGTGGTATTTAAATAATCACAGAAGTGTCTCTGTGTCAGTGTCTCAGTGGTATTTATATAATCACAGTAGTGTATCTTTGTCAGTGCCTCAGTGGTATTTATATAATTACAGTAGTGTCTCTGTGTCAGTGCCTCAGTGGTATTTATATAATTACAGTAGTGTCTCTGTGTCAGTGCCTCAGTGGTATTTATATAATCACAGTAGTGTCAGTGCCTCAGTGGTATTTATATAATCACAGTAGTGTCAGTGCCTCAGTGGTATTTATATAATCACAGTAGTGTATCTTTGTCAGTGCCTCAGTGGTATTTATATTATCACAGTAGTGTCTCTGTGTCAGTGCCTCAGTGGTATTTATATAATTACAGTAGTGTCTCTGTGTCAGTGCCTCAGTGGTATTTATATAATTACAGTAGTGTCTCTGTGTCAGTGCCTCAGTGGTATTTATATAATCACAGTAGTGTATCTGTGTCAGTGCCTCAGTGGTATTTATATAATTACAGTAGTGTCTCTGTGTCAGTGCCTCAGTGGTATTTATATAATTACAGTAGTGTCTCTGTGTCTGTTTCTCAGTGGTATTTATATAATCACAGTAATGTATCTTTGTCAGTGCCTCAGTGGTATTTATATAATTACAGTAGTGTCTCTGTGTCAGTGCCTTAGTGGTATTTATATAATTACAGTAGTGTCTCTGTGTCAGTGCCTCAGTGGTATTTCTATAATCACAGTAGTGTCAGTGCGTCAGTGGTTTTTATATAATCACAGAAGTGTCAGTGCCTCAGTGGTATTTATATAATCACAGTAGTGTATCAGTGTCAGTGCCTCAGTGGTATTTATATAATCACAGTAGTGTCAGTGCCTCAGTGGTTTTTATATGATTACAGCAGTGTCTCTGTGTCAGTGTCTCAGTGGAATTTATATAATCACAGTATTGTATCTTTGTCAGTGCCTCAGTGGTATTTATATAATCACAGTAGTGTCAGTGCCTCAGTGGTTTTTATATGATTACAGTAGTGTCTCTGTGTCAGTGCCTCAGTGGTATTTATATAATCACAGTAGTGTATCTTTGTCAGTGCCTCAGTGGTATTTATATAATTACAGTAGTGTCTCTGTGTCAGTGCCTCAGTGGTATTTCTATAATTACAGTAGTGTCTCTGTGTCAGTGCCTCAGTGGTATTTATATAATCACAGTAGTGTATCTGTGTCAGTGCCTCAGTGGTATTTATATAATTACAGTAGTGTCTCTGTGTCAGTGCCTCAGTGGTATTTATATAATCACAGTAGTGTCTCTGTGTCAGTGCCTCAGTGGTATTTATATAATCACAGTAATATCTCTGTGTCAGTGTCTCAGTGGTATTTATATAATCACAGTAGTGTATCTGTGTCAGTGCCTCAGTGGTATTTATATAATTACAGTAGTGTCTCTGTGTCAGTGCCACAGTGGTATTTATATAATCACAGTAGTGTCTCTGTGTCAGTGCCTCAGTGGTATTTATATAATCACAGTAATGTATCTTTGTCAGTGCCTCAGTGGTATTTATATAATTACAGTAGTGTCTCTGTGTCAGTGCCTCAGTGGTATTTGTATAATCACAGTAGTGTCTCAGTGTCAGTGCCTCAGTGGTATTTATATAATCACAGTAATGTCTCTGTGTCAGTGTCTCAGTGGTATTTATATAATGACAGTAGTGTATCTTTGTCAGTGCCTCAGTGGTATTTATATAATTACAGTAGTGTCAGTGCCTCAGTGGTTTTTATATGATTACAGTAGTGTCTCTGTGTCAGTGCCTCAAGGGTATTTATATAATCACAGTAGTGTATCTTTGTCAGTGCCTCAGTGGTATTTATATAATTACAGCAGTGTCTCTGTGTCAGTTCCTCAGTGGTATTTATATAATCACAGTAGTGTCTCTGTGTCAGTGCCTCAGTGGTATTTATATAATCACAGTAGCGTATCTTTGTCAGTGCCTCAGTGGTATTTATATAATCACAGTAGTGTATCTATGTCAGTGCCTCAGTGGCATTTATATTATCACAGTAGTGTCTCTGTGTCAGTACGTCAGTGGTATTTATATAATTACAGTAGTGTCTCTGTGTCAGTGCCTCAGTGGTATTTATATAATCACAGAAGTGTATCTGTGTCAGTGCCTCAGTGGTATTTATATAATTACAGTAGTGTCTCTGTGTCAGTACCTCAGTGGTACTTATATAATTACAGTTGTGTCTCTGTGTCAGTGCCTCAGTGGTATTTCTATAATTACAGTAGTGTCTCTGTGTCAGTGCCTCAGTGGTATTTATATAATTACAGTACTGTCTCTGTGTCAGTGCCTCAGAGGTATTTCTATAATCACAGTAGTATCTCTGTGTCAGTGCCTCAGTGGTATTTATATAATCACAGTAGTGTCTGTGTCAGTGCCTCAGTGGTATTTATATAATTACAGTAGTGTCTCTGTGTCAGTGCCTCTGTGTTATTTATATAATCACAGTAGTTTATCTTTGTCAGTGCCTCAGTGGTATTTATATAATTACAGTAGTGTCTCCGTGTCAGTGCCTCAGTGGTATTTATATAATTACAGTAGTGTCTACGTGTCAGTGCCTTAGTGGTATTTATATAATTACGGTAGTGTCTCTGTGTCAGTGCCTCAGTGGTATTTATATAATCACAGTAGTGTCTTTGTGTCAGTGCCTCAGTGGTATTTATATAATCACAGTAGTGTATCTTTGTCAGTGCCTCAGTGGTATTTATATAATCACAGTAGTGTATCTTTGTCAGTGCCTCAGTGGTATTTATATAATTACAGTAGTGTCTCTGTGTCAGTGCCTCAGTGGTATTTATATAATCACAGTAGAGTCAGTGCCTCAGTGGTATTTATATAATCACAGTAGTGTCAGTGCCTCAGTGGTATTTATATAATCACAGTAGTGTATCATTGTCAGTGCCTCAGTGGTATTTATATAATCACAGTAGTGTCTCTGTGTCAGTGCCTCAGTGGTATTTATATAATCACATTAGTGTCTCTGTGTCAGTGCCTCAGTGGTATTTATATAATCACAGTAGTGTCTCTCTGTCAGTGCCACAGTAGTATTAATTTAATCACAGTAGTGTATCTTTGTCAGTGCCTCAGTGGTATTTATATAATAACAGTAGTGTTTCTGTATCAGTGCCTCAGTGGTATTTATATAATCACAGTAGTGTCTCTGTGTCAGTGCCTCAGTGGCATTTATGTAATCACAGTAGTGTATCTATGTCAGTGCCTCTGTGGAATTTATATACTTACAGTAGTGTCTCTGTGTCAGTGCCTCAGTGGTATTTATATAATCACAGTAGTGTCTCTGTGTCAGTGCCTCAGTGGTATTTATGTAATCACAGTAGTGTATCTATGTCAGTGCCTCTGTGGAATTTATATAATTACAGTAGTGTCTCTGTGTCAGTGCCTCAGTGGTATTTATATAATTACAGTAGTGTATCTTTGTCAGTGCCTCAGTGGTATTTATATAATAACAGTAGTGTTTCTGTATCAGTGCCTCAGTGGTATTTATATAATCACAGTAGTGTCTCTGTGTCAGTGCCTCAGTGGTATTTATGTAATCACAGTAGTGTATCTATGTCAGTGCCTCAGTGGTATTTATATAATCACAGTAGTGTATCATTGTCAGTGCCTCAGTGGTATTTATATAATCACAGTAGTGTCTCTCTGTCAGTGCCACAGTGGTATTTATTTAATAACAGTAGTGTATCTTTGTCAGTGCCTCTGTGGTATTTATATAATAACAGTAGTGTTTCTTTATCAGTGCCTCAGTGGTATTTATATAATCACAGTGGTGTATCTTTGTCAGTGCCTCAGTGGTATTTTTATAATTACAGTAGTGTCTCTGTGTCAGTGCCTCAGTGGTATTTATATAATCACAGTAGTGTCTCTGTGTCAGTGTCTCAGTGGTATTTATATAATCACAGTAGTGTATCTTTGTCAGTGCCTCAGTGGTATTTATATAATTACAGTAGTGTCTCTGTGTCTGTGCCTCAGTGGTATTTATATAATCACAGTAATGTATCTTTGTCAGTGCCTCAGTGGTGTTTATATAATTACAGTAGTGTCTCTGTGTCAGTGCCTCAGTGGTATTTATATAATTTCAGTAGTGTCTCTGTGTCAGTCCATCAGTGGTATTTACATAATCACAGTAGTGTCAGAGACTCAGTGGTATTTATATAATCACAGAAGTGTCAGTGCCTCAGTGGTATTTATATAATCACAGCAGTGTATCATTGTCAGTGCCTCAGTGGTATTTATATAATCACAGTAGTGTCTCTGTGTCAGTGCCTCAGTGGTATTTATATAATCACAGTAGTGTCAGTGCCTCAGTGGTTTTTATATGATTTCAGTAGTGTCTCTGTGTCAGTGCCTCTGTGATATTTATATAATCACAGTAATGTATCTTTGTCAGTGCCTCAGTGGTATTTATATAATTACAGTAGTGTCTCTGTGTCTGTGCCTCAGTGGTATTTATATAATCACAGTAGTGTCTCTGTGTCAGTGCCTCATTGGTATTTATATAATCACAGTAATGTCTCTGTGTCAGTGTCTCAGTGGAATTTATATAATCACAGTAGTTTATCTTTGTCAGTGCCTCAGTGGTATTTATATAATTACAGTAGTGTCAGTGCCTCAGTGGATTTTATATGATTACAGTAGTGTCTCTGTGTCAGTGTCTCAGTGGTATTTATATAATCACAGTAGTGTCTCTGTGTCAGTGCCTCAGTGGTATTTATATAATCACAGTAGTGTCTCTGTGTCAGTGCCACAGTGGTATTTATTTAATCACAGTAGTGTATCTTTGTCAGTGCCTCAGTGGTATTTATATAATAACAGTAGTGTTTCTGTGTCAGTGCCTCAGTGGTATTTATATAATCACAGTAGTGTATCTTTTTCCGTGCCTCAGTGGTATTTATATAATCACAGTAGTGTCTCTGTGTCAGTGCTTAATTGGTATTTATATAATCACAGTAGTGTATCATTGTCAGTGTCTCAGTGGTATTTATATAATCACAGTAGTGTCTCTGTGTCAGTGCCTCAGTGGTAATTATTTAATCACAGTAGTGTCTCTGTGTCAGTGCCTCAGTGGTATTTATATAATCACAGTAGTGTCTCTGTGTCAGTGCCACAGTGGTTTTAATTTAATCACAGTATTGTATCTTTGTCAGTGCCTCAGTGGTATTTATATACTAACAGTAGTGTTTCTGTGTCAGTGCCTCAGTGGTATTTATATAATCACAGTAGTGTCTCTGTGTCAGTGCCTCAGTGGTATTTATATAATCACAGTAGTGTCAGTGCCTCAGTGGTATTTATATAATCACAGTAGTGTCAGTGCCTCAGTGGTATTTATATAATCACAGTAGTGTATCATTGTCAGTGCCTCAGTGGTATTTATATAATCACAGTAGTGTCTACGTGTCAGTGCCTCAGTGGTATTTATATAATTACGGTAGTGTCTCTGTGTCAGTGCCTCAGTGGTATTTATATAATCACAGTAGTGTCTCTGTGTCAGTGCCTCAGTGGTATTTATATAATCACAGTAGTGTATCTTTGTCAGTGCCTCAGTGGTATTTATATAATCACAGTAGTGTATCTTTGTCAGTGCCTCAGTGGTATTTATATAATTACAGTAGTGTCTCTGTGTCAGTGCCTCAGTGGTATTTATATAATTACAGTAGTGTCTACGTGTCAGTGCCTCAGTGGTATTTATATAATTATGGTAGTGTCTCTGTGTCAGTGCCTCAGTGGTATTTATATAATCACAGTAGTGTCTCTGTGTCAGTGCCTCAGTGGTATTTATATAATCACAGTAGTGTATCTTTGTCAGTGCCTCAGTGGTATTTATATAATCACAGTAGTGTATCTTTGTCAGTGCCTCAGTGGTATTTATATAATTACAGTAGTGTTTCTGTGTCAGTGCCTCAGTGGTATTTATATAATCACAGTAGTGTCTCTGTGTCAGTGTCTCAGTGGTATTTATATAATCACAGTAGTGTATCTTTGTCAGTGCCTCAGTGGTATTTATATAATTACAGTAGTGTCAGTGCCTCAGTGGTTTTTATATAATCACAGTAGTGTATCTTTGTCAGTGCCTCAGTGGTATTTTTAAAATTACAGTAGTGTCTCTGTGTCAGTGCCTCAGTGGTATTTATATAATCACAGTAGTGTCTCTGTGTCAGTGCCTCAGTGGTATTTATATAATCACAGTAGTGTATCTTTGTCAGTGCCTCAGTGGTATTTATATAATTACAGTAGTGTCTCTGTGTCAGTGCCTCAGTGGTATTTATATAATTACAGTAGTGTCTCTGTGTCAATGCCTCAGTTGTATTTATCTAATCACAGTAGTGTATCTGTGTCATTGCCTCAGTGGTATTTATATAATTACAGTAGTGTCTCTGTGTCAGTGCCTCAGTGGTATTTATATAATCACAGTAGTGTCAGTGCCTCAGTGGTATTTATATAATCACAGTAGTGTCAGTGCCTCAGTGGTATTTATATAATCACAGTAGTGTATCTATGTAAGTGCCTCAGTGGCATTTATATAATTACAGTAGTGTCTCTGTGTCTGTGCCTCCGTGGTATTTATATAATTATGGTAGTGTCTCTGTGTCAGTGCCTCAGTGGTATTTATATAATCACAGTAGTGTCAGTGCCTCAGTGGTATTTATATAATCACAGTAGTGTCAGTGCCTCAGTGGTATTTATATAATCACAGTAGTGTATCATTGTCAGTGCCTCAGTGGTATTTATATAATCACAGTAGTGTCTCTGTGTCAGTGCCTCAGTGGTAATTATTTAATCACAGTAGTGTCTCTGTGTGAGTACCTCAGTGGTATTTATATAATCACAGTAGTGTCTCTGTGTCAGTGCCACAGTGGTATTTATTTAATCACAGTATTGTATCTTTGTCAGTGCCTCAGTGGTATTTATATAATAACAGTAGTGTTTCTGTGTCAGTGCCTCAGTGGTATTTATATAATCACAGTAGTGTCTCTGTGTCAGTGTCTCAGTGGTATTTATATAATCACAGTAGTGTATCTTTGTCAGTGCCACAGTGGTATTTATATATAATTACAGTAGTGTCTCTGTGTCAGTGCCTCAGTGGTATTTATATAATTACAGTAGTGTCTCTGTGTCAGTGCTCAGTGGTATTTATATAATCACAGTAGTGTCAGTGCCTCAGTGGTATTTATATAATCACAGTATTGTCAGTGCCTCAGTGGTATTTATATAATCACAGTAGTGTATCTTTGTCAGTGCCTCAGTGGTATTTTTATAATTACAGTAGTGTCTCTGTGTCAGTGCCTCAGTGGTATTTATATAATCACAGTAGTGTCTCTGTGTCAGTGTCTCAGTGGTATTTATATAATCACAGTAGTGTATCTTTGTCAGTGCCTCAGTGGTATTTATATAATTACAGTAGTGTCTCTGTGTCAGTGCCTCAGTGGTATTTATATAAATACAGTAGTGTCTCTGTGTCAGTGCCTCAGTGGTATTTATATAATCACAGTACTGTCAGTGCCTCAGTGTTATTTATATTATCACAGTAGTGTCAGTGCCTCAGTGGTATTTATATAATCACAGTAGTGTATCTTTGTCAGTGCCTCAGTGGTATTTATATAATCACAGTAGTGTCTCTGTGTCAGTGCTTAATTGGTATTTATATAATCACAGTAGTGTATCATTGTCAGTGTCTCAGTGGTATTTATATAATCACAGTAGTGTCTCTGTGTCAGTGCCTCAGTGGTAATTATTTAATCACAGTAGTGTCTCTGTGTCAGTGCCTCAGTGGTATTTATATAATCACAGTAGTGTCTCTGTGTCAGTGCCACAGTGGTTTTAATTTAATCACAGTATTGTATCTTTGTCAGTGCCTCAGTGGTATTTATATACTAACAGTAGTGTTTCTGTGTCAGTGCCTCAGTGGTATTTATATAATCACAGTAGTGTCTCTGTGTCAGTGTCTCAGTGGTATTTATATAATCACAGTAGTGTATCTTTGTCAGTGCCTCAGTGGTATTTATATAATTACAGTAGTGTCTCTGTGTCAGTGCCTCAGTGGTATTTATATAATTACAGTAGTGTCTCTGTGTCAGTGCCTCAGTGGTATTTATATAATTACAGTAGTGTCTCTGTGTCAGTGCCTCAGTGGTATTTATATAATTACAGTAGTGTCTCTGTGTCTGTGCCTCAGTGGTATTTATATAATCACAGTAATGTATCTTTGTCAGTGCCTCAGTGGTATTTATATAATTACAGTAGTGTCTCTGTGTCAGTGCCTCAGTGGTATTTATATAATTACAGTAGTGTCTCTGTGTCAGTGCCTCAGTGGTATTTATATAATCACAGTAGTGTCAGTGCCTCAGTGGTATTTATATAATCACAGTAGTGTCAGTGCCACAGTGGTATTTATATAATCACAGTAGTGTATCATTGTAAGTGCCTCAGTGGTATTTATATAATCACAGTAGTGTCTACGTGTCAGTGCCTCAGTGGTATTTATATAATTACGGTAGTGTCTCTGTGTCAGTGCCTCAGTGGTATTTATATAATCACAGTAGTGTCTCTGTGTCAGTGCCTCAGTGGTATTTATATAATCACAGTAGTGTATCTTTGTCAGTGCCTCAGTGGTATTTATATAATCACAGTAGTGTATCTTTGTCAGTGCCTCAGTGGTATTTATATAATTACAGTAGTGTCTCTGTGTCAGTGCCTCAGTGGTATTTATATAATTACAGTAGTGTCTACGTGTCAGTGCCTCAGTGGTATTTATATAATTATGGTAGTGTCTCTGTGTCAGTGCCTCAGTGGTATTTATATAATCACAGTAGTGTCTCTGTGTCAGTGCCTCAGTGGTATTTATATAATCACAGTAGTGTATCTTTGTCAGTGCCTCAGTGGTATTTATATAATCACAGTAGTGTATCTTTGTCAGTGCCTCAGTGGTATTTATATAATTACAGTAGTGTCTCTGTGTCAGTGTCTCAGTGGTATTTATATAATCACAGTAGTGTCTCTGTGTCAGTGTCTCAGTGGTATTTATATAATCACAGTAGTGTATCTTTGTCAGTGCCTCAGTGGTATTTATATAATTACAGTAGTGTCAGTGCCTCTGTGGTTTTTATATAATTACAGTAGTGTCTCTGTGTCAGTGCCTCAGTGGTATTTATATAATCACAGTAGTGTATCTTTGTCAGTGCCTCAGTGGTATTTATATAATTACAGTAGTGTCTCTGTGTCAGTGCCTCAGTGGTATTTAAATAATCACAGTAGTGTCTCTTTGTCAGTGTCACAGTGGTATTTATTTAATCACAGTAGTGTATCTTTGTCAGTGCCTCAGTGGTATTTATATAATAACAGTAGTGTTTCTGTGTCAGTGCCTCAGTGGTATTTATATAATCACAGTAGTGTATCTTTGTCAGTGCCTCAGTGGTATTTTTAAAATTACAGTAGTGTCTCTGTGTCAGTGCCTCAGTGGTATTTATATAATCACAGTAGTGTCTCTGTGTCAGTGCCTCAGTGGTATTTATATAATCACAGTAGTGTATCTTTGTCAGTGCCTCAGTGGTATTTATATAATTACAGTAGTGTCTCTGTGTCAGTGCCTCAGTGGTATTTATATAATTACAGTAGTGTCTCTGTGTCAATGCCTCAGTTGTATTTATCTAATCACAGTAGTGTATCTGTGTCATTGCCTCAGTGGTATTTATATAATTACAGTAGTGTCTCTGTGTCAGTGCCTCAGTGGTATTTATATAATCACAGTAGTGTATCTATGTAAGTGCCTCAGTGGCATTTATATAATTACAGTAGTGTCTCTGTGTCTGTGCCTCAGTGGTATTTATATAATTACGGTAGTGTCTCTGTGTCAGTGCCTCAGTGGTATTTATATAATCACAGTAGTGTCAGTGCCTCAGTGGTATTTATATAATCACAGTAGTGTCAGTGCCTCAGTGGTATTTATATAATCACAGTAGTGTAAGTGCCTCAGTGGTATTTATATAATCACAGTAGTGTCTCTGTGTGAGTACCTCAGTGGTATTTATATAATCACAGTAGTGTCTCTGTGTCAGTGCCACAGTGGTATTTATTTAATCACAGTATTGTATCTTTGTCAGTGCCTCAGTGGTATTTATATAATAACAGTAGTGTTTCTGTGTCAGTGCCTCAGTGGTATTTATATAATCACAGTAGTGTCTCTATGTCAGTGTCTCAGTGGTATTTATATAATCACAGTAGTGTATCTTTGTCAGTGCCACAGTGGTATTTATATAATTACAGTAGTGTCTCTGTGTCAGTGCCTCAGTGGTATTTATATAATTACAGTAGTGTCTCTGTGTCAGTGCTCAGTGGTATTTATATAATCACAGTAGTGTCAGTGCCTCAGTGGTATTTATATAATCACAGTATTGTCAGTGCCTCAGTGGTATTTATATAATCACAGTAGTGTATCTTTGTCAGTGCCTCAGTGGTATTTTTATAATTACAGTAGTGTCTCTGTGTCAGTGCCTCAGTGGTATTTATATAATCACAGTAGTGTCTCTGTGTCAGTGTCTCAGTGGTATTTATATAATCACAGTAATGTATCTTTGTCAGTGCCTCAGTGGTATTTATATAATTACAGTAGTGTCTCTGTGTCTGTGCCTCAGTGGTATTTATATAATTACAGTAGTGTCTCTGTGTCAGTGCCTCAGTGGTATTTCTATAATTACAGTAGTGTCTCTGTGTCAGTGCCTCAGTGGTATTTATATAATCACAGTAGTGTATCTGTGTCAGTGTCTCAGTGGTATTTATATAATTACAGTAGTGTCTCTGTGTCAGTGCCTCAGTGGTATTTATATAATCACAGTAGTGTCTCTGTGTCAGTGTCTCCATGGTATTTATATAATCACAGTAGTGTATCTTTGTCAGTGCCTCAGTGGTATTTACATAATTACAGTAGTGTCTCTGTGTCAGTGCCTCAGTGGTATTTATATAATTACAGTAGTGTCTCTGTGTCAGTGCCTCAGTGGTATTTATATAATCACAGTAGTGTATCTGTGTCTGTGCCTCAGTGGTATTTATATAATCACAGTAATGTATCTTTGTCAGTGCCTCAGTGGTATTTATATAATTACAGTAGTGTCTCTGTGTCAGTGCCTCAGTGGTATTTATATAATTACAGTAGTGTCTCTGTGTCAGTGCCTCATTGGTATTTATATAATCACAGTAGTGTCAGTGCCTCAGTGGTATTTATATAATCACAGTAGTGTCAGTGCCTCAGTGGTATTTATATAATCACAGTAGTCTATCATTGTCAGTGCCTCAGTGGTATTTATATAATCACAGTAGTGTCTCTGTGTCAGTGCCTCAGTGGGATTTATATAATCACAGTAGTGTCTCTTTGTCAGTGCCACAGTGGTATTTATTTAATCACAGTAGTGTATCTTTGTCAGTGCCTCAGTGGTATTTATATAATAACAGTAGTATTTCTGTGTCAGTGCCTCAGTGGTATTTATATAATCACAGTAGTGTATCTTTGTCAGTGCCTCAGTGGTATTTTTATAATTACAGTAGTGTCTCTGTGTCAGTGCCTCAGTGGTATTTATATAATTACAGTAGTGTATCTGTGTCAGTGCCTCAGTGGTATTTATATAATCACAGTAGTGTATCTGTGTCAGTGCCTCAGTGGTATTTATATAATTACGGTAGTGTCTCTGTGTCAGTGCCTCAGTGGTATTTATATAATCACAGTAGTGTCTCTGTGTCAGTGCCTGTGTGGTATTTATATAATCACAGTAGTGTATCTTTGTCAGTGCCTCAGTGGTATTTATATAATCACAGTAGTGTATCTTTGTCAGTGCCTCAGTGGTATTTATATAATTACAGTAGTGTCTCTGTGTCAGTGCCTCAGTGGTATTTATATAATCACAGTAGAGTCAGTGCCTCAGTGGTATTTATATAATCACAGTAGTGTCAGTGCCTCAGTGGTATTTATATAATCACAGTAGTGTATCATTGTCAGTGCCTCAGTGGTATTTATATAATCACAGTAGTGTCTCTGTGTCAGTGCCTCAGTGGTATTTATATAATCACAGTAGTGTCTCTGTGTCAGTGCCTCAGTGGTATTTATATAATCACAGTAGTGTCTCTGTGTCAGTGCCACAGTGGTATTTATTTAATCACAGTATTGTATCTTTGACAGTGCCTCAGTGGTATTTATATAATAACAGTAGTGTTTCTGTGTCAGTGCCTCAGTGGTATTTAAATAATCACAGAAGTGTCTCTGTGTCAGTGTCTCAGTGGTATTTATATAATCACAGTAGTGTATCTTTGTCAGTGCCTCAGTGGTATTTATATAATTACAGTAGTGTCTCTGTGTCAGTGCCTCAGTGGTATTTATATAATTACAGTAGTGTCTCTGTGTCAGTGCCTCAGTGGTATTTATATAATCACAGTAGTGTCAGTGCCTCAGTGGTATTTATATAAGCACAGTAGTGTCAGTGCCTCAGTGGTATTTATATAATCACAGTAGTGTATCTTTGTCAGTGCCTCAGTGGTATTAATATTATCACAGTAGTGTCTCTGTGTCAGTGCCTCAGTGGTATTTATATAATTACAGTAGTGTCTCTGTGTCAGTGCCTCAGTGGTATTTATATAATTACAGTAGTGTCTCTGTTTCAGTGCCTCAGTGGTATTTATATAATTACAGTAGTGTCTCTGTGTCAGTGCCTCAGTGGTATTTATATAATTACAGTAGTGTCTCTGTGTCTGTGCCTCAGTGGTATTTATATAATCACAGTAATGTATCTTTGTCAGTGCCTCAGTGGTATTTATATAATTACAGTAGTGTCTCTGTGTCAGTGCCTCAGTGGTATTTATATAATTACAGTAGTGTCTCTGTGTCAGTGCCTCAGTGGTATTTCTATAATCACAGTAGTGTCAGTGCGTCAGTGGTATTTATATAATCACAGAAGTGTCAGTGCCTCAGTGGTATTTATATAATCACAGCAGTGTATCATTGTCAGTGCCTCAGTGGTATTTATATAATCACAGTAGTGTCTCTGTGTCAGTGCCTCAGTGGTATTTATATAATCACAGTAGTGTCAGTGCCTCAGTGGTTTTTATATGATTTCAGTAGTGTCTCTGTGTCAGTGCCTCTGTGATATTTATATAATCACAGTAATGTATCTTTGTCAGTGCCTCAGTGGTATTTATATAATTACAGTAGTGTCTCTGTGTCTGTGCCTCAGTGGTATTTATATAATCACAGTAGTGTCTCTGTGTCAGTGCCTCATTGGTATTTATATAATCACAGTAATGTCTCTGTGTCAGTGTCTCAGTGGAATTTATATAATCACAGTAGTTTATCTTTGTCAGTGCCTCAGTGGTATTTATATAATTACATAAGTGTCAGTGCCTCAGTGGATTTTATATGATTACAGTAGTGTCTCTGTGTCAGTGTCTCAGTGGTATTTATATAATCACAGTAGTGTCTCTGTGTCAGTGCCTCAGTGGTATTTATATAATCACAGTAGTGTCTCTGTGTCAGTGCCACAGTGGTATTTATTTAATCACAGTAGTGTATCTTTGTCAGTGCCTCAGTGGTATTTATATAATAACAGTAGTGTTTCTGTGTCAGTGCCTCAGTGGTATTTATATAATCACAGTAGTGTATCTTTTTCCGTGCCTCAGTGGTATTTATATAATCACAGTAGTGTCTCTGTGTCAGTGCTTAATTGGTATTTATATAATCACAGTAGTGTATCATTGTCAGTGTCTCAGTGGTATTTATATAATCACAGTAGTGTCTCTGTGTCAGTGCCTCAGTGGTAATTATTTAATCACAGTAGTGTCTCTGTGTCAGTGCCTCAGTGGTATTTATATAATCACAGTAGTGTCTCTGTGTCAGTGCCACAGTGGTTTTAATTTAATCACAGTATTGTATCTTTGTCAGTGCCTCAGTGGTATTTATATACTAACAGTAGTGTTTCTGTGTCAGTGCCTCAGTGGTATTTATATAATCACAGTAGTGTCTCTGTGTCAGTGCCTCAGTGGTATTTATATAATCACAGTAGTGTCAGTGCCTCAGTGGTATTTATATAATCACAGTAGTGTCAGTGCCTCAGTGGTATTTATATAATCACAGTAGTGTATCATTGTCAGTGCCTCAGTGGTATTTATATAATCACAGTAGTGTCTACGTGTCAGTGCCTCAGTGGTATTTATATAATTACGGTAGTGTCTCTGTGTCAGTGCCTCAGTGGTATTTATATAATCACAGTAGTGTCTCTGTGTCAGTGCCTCAGTGGTATTTATATAATCACAGTAGTGTATCTTTGTCAGTGCCTCAGTGGTATTTATATAATCACAGTAGTGTATCTTTGTCAGTGCCTCAGTGGTATTTATATAATTACAGTAGTGTCTCTGTGTCAGTGCCTCAGTGGTATTTATATAATTACAGTAGTGTCTACGTGTCAGTGCCTCAGTGGTATTTATATAATTATGGTAGTGTCTCTGTGTCAGTGCCTCAGTGGTATTTATATAATCACAGTAGTGTCTCTGTGTCAGTGCCTCAGTGGTATTTATATAATCACAGTAGTGTATCTTTGTCAGTGCCTCAGTGGTATTTATATAATCACAGTAGTGTATCTTTGTCAGTGCCTCAGTGGTATTTATATAATTACAGTAGTGTTTCTGTGTCAGTGCCTCAGTGGTATTTATATAATCACAGTAGTGTCTCTGTGTCAGTGTCTCAGTGGTATTTATATAATCACAGTAGTGTATCTTTGTCAGTGCCTCAGTGGTATTTATATAATTACAGTAGTGTCAGTGCCTCAGTGGTTTTTATATAATCACAGTAGTGTATCTTTGTCAGTGCCTCAGTGGTATTTTTAAAATTACAGTAGTGTCTCTGTGTCAGTGCCTCAGTGGTATTTATATAATCACAGTAGTGTCTCTGTGTCAGTGCCTCAGTGGTATTTATATAATCACAGTAGTGTATCTTTGTCAGTGCCTCAGTGGTATTTATATAATTACAGTAGTGTCTCTGTGTCAGTGCCTCAGTGGTATTTATATAATTACAGTAGTGTCTCTGTGTCAATGCCTCAGTTGTATTTATCTAATCACAGTAGTGTATCTGTGTCATTGCCTCAGTGGTATTTATATAATTACAGTAGTGTCTCTGTGTCAGTGCCTCAGTGGTATTTATATAATCACAGTAGTGTCAGTGCCTCAGTGGTATTTATATAATCACAGTAGTGTCAGTGCCTCAGTGGTATTTATATAATCACAGTAGTGTATCTATGTAAGTGCCTCAGTGGCATTTATATAATTACAGTAGTGTCTCTGTGTCTGTGCCTCCGTGGTATTTATATAATTATGGTAGTGTCTCTGTGTCAGTGCCTCAGTGGTATTTATATAATCACAGTAGTGTCAGTGCCTCAGTGGTATTTATATAATCACAGTAGTGTCAGTGCCTCAGTGGTATTTATATAATCACAGTAGTGTATCATTGTCAGTGCCTCAGTGGTATTTATATAATCACAGTAGTGTCTCTGTGTCAGTGCCTCAGTGGTAATTATTTAATCACAGTAGTGTCTCTGTGTGAGTACCTCAGTGGTATTTATATAATCACAGTAGTGTCTCTGTGTCAGTGCCACAGTGGTATTTATTTAATCACAGTATTGTATCTTTGTCAGTGCCTCAGTGGTATTTATATAATAACAGTAGTGTTTCTGTGTCAGTGCCTCAGTGGTATTTATATAATCACAGTAGTGTCTCTGTGTCAGTGTCTCAGTGGTATTTATATAATCACAGTAGTGTATCTTTGTCAGTGCCACAGTGGTATTTATATATAATTACAGTAGTGTCTCTGTGTCAGTGCCTCAGTGGTATTTATATAATTACAGTAGTGTCTCTGTGTCAGTGCTCAGTGGTATTTATATAATCACAGTAGTGTCAGTGCCTCAGTGGTATTTATATAATCACAGTATTGTCAGTGCCTCAGTGGTATTTATATAATCACAGTAGTGTATCTTTGTCAGTGCCTCAGTGGTATTTTTATAATTACAGTAGTGTCTCTGTGTCAGTGCCTCAGTGGTATTTATATAATCACAGTAGTGTCTCTGTGTCAGTGTCTCAGTGGTATTTATATAATCACAGTAGTGTATCTTTGTCAGTGCCTCAGTGGTATTTATATAATTACAGTAGTGTCTCTGTGTCAGTGCCTCAGTGGTATTTATATAAATACAGTAGTGTCTCTGTGTCAGTGCCTCAGTGGTATTTATATAATCACAGTACTGTCAGTGCCTCAGTGTTATTTATATTATCACAGTAGTGTCAGTGCCTCAGTGGTATTTATATAATCACAGTAGTGTATCTTTGTCAGTGCCTCAGTGGTATTTATATAATCACAGTAGTGTCTCTGTGTCAGTGCTTAATTGGTATTTATATAATCACAGTAGTGTATCATTGTCAGTGTCTCAGTGGTATTTATATAATCACAGTAGTGTCTCTGTGTCAGTGCCTCAGTGGTAATTATTTAATCACAGTAGTGTCTCTGTGTCAGTGCCTCAGTGGTATTTATATAATCACAGTAGTGTCTCTGTGTCAGTGCCACAGTGGTTTTAATTTAATCACAGTATTGTATCTTTGTCAGTGCCTCAGTGGTATTTATATACTAACAGTAGTGTTTCTGTGTCAGTGCCTCAGTGGTATTTATATAATCACAGTAGTGTCTCTGTGTCAGTGTCTCAGTGGTATTTATATAATCACAGTAGTGTATCTTTGTCAGTGCCTCAGTGGTATTTATATAATTACAGTAGTGTCTCTGTGTCAGTGCCTCAGTGGTATTTATATAATTACAGTAGTGTCTCTGTGTCAGTGCCTCAGTGGTATTTATATAATTACAGTAGTGTCTCTGTGTCAGTGCCTCAGTGGTATTTATATAATTACAGTAGTGTCTCTGTGTCTGTGCCTCAGTGGTATTTATATAATCACAGTAATGTATCTTTGTCAGTGCCTCAGTGGTATTTATATAATTACAGTAGTGTCTCTGTGTCAGTGCCTCAGTGGTATTTATATAATTACAGTAGTGTCTCTGTGTCAGTGCCTCAGTGGTATTTATATAATTACAGTAGTGTCTCTGTGTCAGTGCCTCAGTGGTATTTATATAATTACAGTAGTGTCTACGTGTCAGTGCCTCAGTGGTATTTATATAATTATGGTAGTGTCTCTGTGTCAGTGCCTCAGTGGTATTTATATAATCACAGTAGTGTCTCTGTGTCAGTGCCTCAGTGGTATTTATATAATCACAGTAGTGTATCTTTGTCAGTGCCTCAGTGGTATTTATATAATCACAGTAGTGTATCTTTGTCAGTGCCTCAGTGGTATTTATATAATTACAGTAGTGTCTCTGTGTCAGTGTCTCAGTGGTATTTATATAATCACAGTAGTGTCTCTGTGTCAGTGTCTCAGTGGTATTTATATAATCACAGTAGTGTATCTTTGTCAGTGCCTCAGTGGTATTTATATAATTACAGTAGTGTCAGTGCCTCTGTGGTTTTTATATAATTACAGTAGTGTCTCTGTGTCAGTGCCTCAGTGGTATTTATATAATCACAGTAGTGTATCTTTGTCAGTGCCTCAGTGGTATTTATATAATTACAGTAGTGTCTCTGTGTCAGTGCCTCAGTGGTATTTAAATAATCACAGTAGTGTCTCTTTGTCAGTGTCACAGTGGTATTTATTTAATCACAGTAGTGTATCTTTGTCAGTGCCTCAGTGGTATTTATATAATAACAGTAGTGTTTCTGTGTCAGTGCCTCAGTGGTATTTATATAATCACAGTAGTGTATCTTTGTCAGTGCCTCAGTGGTATTTTTAAAATTACAGTAGTGTCTCTGTGTCAGTGCCTCAGTGGTATTTATATAATCACAGTAGTGTCTCTGTGTCAGTGCCTCAGTGGTATTTATATAATCACAGTAGTGTATCTTTGTCAGTGCCTCAGTGGTATTTATATAATTACAGTAGTGTCTCTGTGTCAGTGCCTCAGTGGTATTTATATAATTACAGTAGTGTCTCTGTGTCAATGCCTCAGTTGTATTTATCTAATCACAGTAGTGTATCTGTGTCATTGCCTCAGTGGTATTTATATAATTACAGTAGTGTCTCTGTGTCAGTGTCTCAGTGGTATTTATATAATCACAGTAGTGTCTCTGTGTCAGTGCCTCAGTGGTATTTATATAATCACAGTAGTGTCTCTGTGTCAGTGCCACAGTGGTATTTATTTAATCACAGTAGTGTATCTTTGTCAGTGCCTCAGTGGTATTTATATAATAACAGTAGTGTTTCTGTGTCAGTGCCTCAGTGGTATTTATATAATCACAGTAGTGTATCTTTTTCCGTGCCTCAGTGGTATTTATATAATCACAGTAGTGTCTCTGTGTCAGTGCTTAATTGGTATTTATATAATCACAGTAGTGTATCATTGTCAGTGTCTCAGTGGTATTTATATAATCACAGTAGTGTCTCTGTGTCAGTGCCTCAGTGGTAATTATTTAATCACAGTAGTGTCTCTGTGTCAGTGCCTCAGTGGTATTTATATAATCACAGTAGTGTCTCTGTGTCAGTGCCACAGTGGTTTTAATTTAATCACAGTATTGTATCTTTGTCAGTGCCTCAGTGGTATTTATATACTAACAGTAGTGTTTCTGTGTCAGTGCCTCAGTGGTATTTATATAATCACAGTAGTGTCTCTGTGTCAGTGCCTCAGTGGTATTTATATAATCACAGTAGTGTCAGTGCCTCAGTGGTATTTATATAATCACAGTAGTGTCAGTGCCTCAGTGGTATTTATATAATCACAGTAGTGTATCATTGTCAGTGCCTCAGTGGTATTTATATAATCACAGTAGTGTCTACGTGTCAGTGCCTCAGTGGTATTTATATAATTACGGTAGTGTCTCTGTGTCAGTGCCTCAGTGGTATTTATATAATCACAGTAGTGTCTCTGTGTCAGTGCCTCAGTGGTATTTATATAATCACAGTAGTGTATCTTTGTCAGTGCCTCAGTGGTATTTATATAATCACAGTAGTGTATCTTTGTCAGTGCCTCAGTGGTATTTATATAATTACAGTAGTGTCTCTGTGTCAGTGCCTCAGTGGTATTTATATAATTACAGTAGTGTCTACGTGTCAGTGCCTCAGTGGTATTTATATAATTATGGTAGTGTCTCTGTGTCAGTGCCTCAGTGGTATTTATATAATCACAGTAGTGTCTCTGTGTCAGTGCCTCAGTGGTATTTATATAATCACAGTAGTGTATCTTTGTCAGTGCCTCAGTGGTATTTATATAATCACAGTAGTGTATCTTTGTCAGTGCCTCAGTGGTATTTATATAATTACAGTAGTGTTTCTGTGTCAGTGCCTCAGTGGTATTTATATAATCACAGTAGTGTCTCTGTGTCAGTGTCTCAGTGGTATTTATATAATCACAGTAGTGTATCTTTGTCAGTGCCTCAGTGGTATTTATATAATTACAGTAGTGTCAGTGCCTCAGTGGTTTTTATATAATCACAGTAGTGTATCTTTGTCAGTGCCTCAGTGGTATTTTTAAAATTACAGTAGTGTCTCTGTGTCAGTGCCTCAGTGGTATTTATATAATCACAGTAGTGTCTCTGTGTCAGTGCCTCAGTGGTATTTATATAATCACAGTAGTGTATCTTTGTCAGTGCCTCAGTGGTATTTATATAATTACAGTAGTGTCTCTGTGTCAGTGCCTCAGTGGTATTTATATAATTACAGTAGTGTCTCTGTGTCAATGCCTCAGTTGTATTTATCTAATCACAGTAGTGTATCTGTGTCATTGCCTCAGTGGTATTTATATAATTACAGTAGTGTCTCTGTGTCAGTGCCTCAGTGGTATTTATATAATCACAGTAGTGTCAGTGCCTCAGTGGTATTTATATAATCACAGTAGTGTCAGTGCCTCAGTGGTATTTATATAATCACAGTAGTGTATCTATGTAAGTGCCTCAGTGGCATTTATATAATTACAGTAGTGTCTCTGTGTCTGTGCCTCCGTGGTATTTATATAATTATGGTAGTGTCTCTGTGTCAGTGCCTCAGTGGTATTTATATAATCACAGTAGTGTCAGTGCCTCAGTGGTATTTATATAATCACAGTAGTGTCAGTGCCTCAGTGGTATTTATATAATCACAGTAGTGTATCATTGTCAGTGCCTCAGTGGTATTTATATAATCACAGTAGTGTCTCTGTGTCAGTGCCTCAGTGGTAATTATTTAATCACAGTAGTGTCTCTGTGTGAGTACCTCAGTGGTATTTATATAATCACAGTAGTGTCTCTGTGTCAGTGCCACAGTGGTATTTATTTAATCACAGTATTGTATCTTTGTCAGTGCCTCAGTGGTATTTATATAATAACAGTAGTGTTTCTGTGTCAGTGCCTCAGTGGTATTTATATAATCACAGTAGTGTCTCTGTGTCAGTGTCTCAGTGGTATTTATATAATCACAGTAGTGTATCTTTGTCAGTGCCACAGTGGTATTTATATATAATTACAGTAGTGTCTCTGTGTCAGTGCCTCAGTGGTATTTATATAATTACAGTAGTGTCTCTGTGTCAGTGCTCAGTGGTATTTATATAATCACAGTAGTGTCAGTGCCTCAGTGGTATTTATATAATCACAGTATTGTCAGTGCCTCAGTGGTATTTATATAATCACAGTAGTGTATCTTTGTCAGTGCCTCAGTGGTATTTTTATAATTACAGTAGTGTCTCTGTGTCAGTGCCTCAGTGGTATTTATATAATCACAGTAGTGTCTCTGTGTCAGTGTCTCAGTGGTATTTATATAATCACAGTAGTGTATCTTTGTCAGTGCCTCAGTGGTATTTATATAATTACAGTAGTGTCTCTGTGTCAGTGCCTCAGTGGTATTTATATAAATACAGTAGTGTCTCTGTGTCAGTGCCTCAGTGGTATTTATATAATCACAGTACTGTCAGTGCCTCAGTGTTATTTATATTATCACAGTAGTGTCAGTGCCTCAGTGGTATTTATATAATCACAGTAGTGTATCTTTGTCAGTGCCTCAGTGGTATTTATATAATCACAGTAGTGTCTCTGTGTCAGTGCTTAATTGGTATTTATATAATCACAGTAGTGTATCATTGTCAGTGTCTCAGTGGTATTTATATAATCACAGTAGTGTCTCTGTGTCAGTGCCTCAGTGGTAATTATTTAATCACAGTAGTGTCTCTGTGTCAGTGCCTCAGTGGTATTTATATAATCACAGTAGTGTCTCTGTGTCAGTGCCACAGTGGTTTTAATTTAATCACAGTATTGTATCTTTGTCAGTGCCTCAGTGGTATTTATATACTAACAGTAGTGTTTCTGTGTCAGTGCCTCAGTGGTATTTATATAATCACAGTAGTGTCTCTGTGTCAGTGTCTCAGTGGTATTTATATAATCACAGTAGTGTATCTTTGTCAGTGCCTCAGTGGTATTTATATAATTACAGTAGTGTCTCTGTGTCAGTGCCTCAGTGGTATTTATATAATTACAGTAGTGTCTCTGTGTCAGTGCCTCAGTGGTATTTATATAATTACAGTAGTGTCTCTGTGTCAGTGCCTCAGTGGTATTTATATAATTACAGTAGTGTCTCTGTGTCTGTGCCTCAGTGGTATTTATATAATCACAGTAATGTATCTTTGTCAGTGCCTCAGTGGTATTTATATAATTACAGTAGTGTCTCTGTGTCAGTGCCTCAGTGGTATTTATATAATTACAGTAGTGTCTCTGTGTCAGTGCCTCAGTGGTATTTATATAATCACAGTAGTGTCAGTGCCTCAGTGGTATTTATATAATCACAGTAGTGTCAGTGCCACAGTGGTATTTATATAATCACAGTAGTGTATCATTGTAAGTGCCTCAGTGGTATTTATATAATCACAGTAGTGTCTACGTGTCAGTGCCTCAGTGGTATTTATATAATTACGGTAGTGTCTCTGTGTCAGTGCCTCAGTGGTATTTATATAATCACAGTAGTGTCTCTGTGTCAGTGCCTCAGTGGTATTTATATAATCACAGTAGTGTATCTTTGTCAGTGCCTCAGTGGTATTTATATAATCACAGTAGTGTATCTTTGTCAGTGCCTCAGTGGTATTTATATAATTACAGTAGTGTATCTGTGTCAGTGCCTCAGTGGTATTTATATAATTACAGTAGTGTCTACGTGTCAGTGCCTCAGTGGTATTTATATAATTATGGTAGTGTCTCTGTGTCAGTGCCTCAGTGGTATTTATATAATCACAGTAGTGTCTCTGTGTCAGTGCCTCAGTGGTATTTATATAATCACAGTAGTGTATCTTTGTCAGTGCCTCAGTGGTATTTATATAATCACAGTAGTGTATCTTTGTCAGTGCCTCAGTGGTATTTATATAATTACAGTAGTGTCTCTGTGTCAGTGTCTCAGTGGTATTTATATAATCACAGTAGTGTCTCTGTGTCAGTGTCTCAGTGGTATTTATATAATCACAGTAGTGTATCTTTGTCAGTGCCTCAGTGGTATTTATATAATTACAGTAGTGTCAGTGCCTCTGTGGTTTTTATATAATTACAGTAGTGTCTCTGTGTCAGTGCCTCAGTGGTATTTATATAATCACAGTAGTGTATCTTTGTCAGTGCCTCAGTGGTATTTATATAATTACAGTAGTGTCTCTGTGTCAGTGCCTCAGTGGTATTTAAATAATCACAGTAGTGTCTCTTTGTCAGTGTCACAGTGGTATTTATTTAATCACAGTAGTGTATCTTTGTCAGTGCCTCAGTGGTATTTATATAATAACAGTAGTGTTTCTGTGTCAGTGCCTCAGTGGTATTTATATAATCACAGTAGTGTATCTTTGTCAGTGCCTCAGTGGTATTTTTAAAATTACAGTAGTGTCTCTGTGTCAGTGCCTCAGTGGTATTTATATAATCACAGTAGTGTCTCTGTGTCAGTGCCTCAGTGGTATTTATATAATCACAGTAGTGTATCTTTGTCAGTGCCTCAGTGGTATTTATATAATTACAGTAGTGTCTCTGTGTCAGTGCCTCAGTGGTATTTATATAATTACAGTAGTGTCTCTGTGTCAATGCCTCAGTTGTATTTATCTAATCACAGTAGTGTATCTGTGTCATTGCCTCAGTGGTATTTATATAATTACAGTAGTGTCTCTGTGTCAGTGCCTCAGTGGTATTTATATAATCACAGTAGTGTATCTATGTAAGTGCCTCAGTGGTATTTATATAATTACAGTAGTGTCTCTGTGTCAGTGCCTCAGTGGTATTTATATAATCACAGTAGTGTCAGTGCCTCAGTGGTATTTATATAAGCACAGTAGTGTCAGTGCCTCAGTGGTATTTATATAATCACAGTAGTGTATCTTTGTCAGTGCCTCAGTGGTATTAATATTATCACAGTAGTGTCTCTGTGTCAGTGCCTCAGTGGTATTTATATAATTACAGTAGTGTCTCTGTGTCAGTGCCTCAGTGGTATTTATATAATTACAGTAGTGTCTCTGTTTCAGTGCCTCAGTGGTATTTATATAATTACAGTAGTGTCTCTGTGTCAGTGCCTCAGTGGTATTTATATAATTACAGTAGTGTCTCTGTGTCTGTGCCTCAGTGGTATTTATATAATCACAGTAATGTATCTTTGTCAGTGCCTCAGTGGTATTTATATAATTACAGTAGTGTCTCTGTGTCAGTGCCTCAGTGGTATTTATATAATTACAGTAGTGTCTCTGTGTCAGTGCCTCAGTGGTATTTCTATAATCACAGTAGTGTCAGTGCGTCAGTGGTATTTATATAATCACAGAAGTGTCAGTGCCTCAGTGGTATTTATATAATCACAGTAGTGTATCATTGTCAGTGCTTCAGTGGTATTTATATAATCACAGTAGTGTCTCTGTGTCAGTGCCTCAGTGGTATTTATATAATCACAGTAGTGTCAGTGCCTCAGTGGTTTTTATATGATTACAGCAGTGTCTCTGTGTCAGTGTCTCAGTGGAATTTATATAATCACAGTATTGTATCTTTGTCAGTGCCTCAGTGGTATTTATATAATCACAGTAGTGTCAGTGCCTCAGTGGTTTTTATATGATTACAGTAGTGTCTCTGTGTCAGTGCCTCAGTGGTATTTATATAATCACAGTAGTGTCTCAGTGTCAGTGCCTCAGTGGTATTTATATAATCACAGTAGTGTATCTTTGTCAGTGCCTCAGTGGTATTTATATAATTACAGTAGTGTCTCTGTGTCAGTGCCTCAGTGGTATTTCTATAATTACAGTAGTGTCTCTGTGTCAGTGCCTCAGTGGTATTTATATAATCACAGTAGTGTATCTGTGTCAGTGCCTCAGTGGTATTTATATAATTACAGTAGTGTCTCTGTGTCAGTGCCTCAGTGGTATTTATATAATCACAGTAGTGTCTCTGTGTCAGTGCCTCAGTGGTATTTATATAATCACAGTAATATCTCTGTGTCAGTGTCTCAGTGGTATTTATATAATCACAGTAGTGTATCTGTGTCAGTGCCTCAGTGGTATTTATATAATTACAGTAGTGTCTCTGTGTCAGTGCCACAGTGGTATTTATATAATTACAGTAGTGTCTCTGTGTCAGTGCCTCAGTGGTATTTATATAATCACAGTAATGTATCTTTGTCAGTGCCTCAGTGGTATTTATATAATTACAGTAGTGTCTCTGTGTCAGTGCCTCAGTGGTATTTATATAATCACAGTAGTGTCTCAGTGTCAGTGCCTCAGTGGTATTTATATAATCACAGTAATGTCTCTGTGTCAGTGTCTCAGTGGTATTTATATAATGACAGTAGTGTATCTTTGTCAGTGCCTCAGTGGTATTTATATAATTACAGTAGTGTCAGTGCCTCAGTGGTTTTTATATGATTACAGTAGTGTCTCTGTGTCAGTGCCTCAAGGGTATTTATATAATCACAGTAGTGTATTTTTGTCAGTGCCTCAGTGGTATTTATATAATTACAGCAGTGTCTCTGTGTCAGTTCCTCAGTGGTATTTATATAATCACAGTAGTGTCTCTGTGTCAGTGCCTCAGTGGTATTTATATAATCACAGTAGTGTATCTTTGTCAGTGCCTCAGTGGTATTTATATAATCACAGTAGTGTATCTATGTCAGTGCCTCAGTGGCATTTATATTATCACAGTAGTGTCTCTGTGTCAGTACATCAGTGGTATTTATATAATTACAGTAGTGTCTCTGTGTCAGTGCCTCAGTGGTATTTATATAATCACAGAAGTGTATCTGTGTCAGTACCTCAGTGGTATTTATATAATTACAGTAGTGTCTCTGTGTCAGTACCTCAGTGGTACTTATATAATTACAGTTGTGTCTCTGTGTCAGTGCCTCAGTGGTATTTCTATAATTACAGTAGTGTCTCTGTGTCAGTGCCTCAGTGGTATTTATATAATTACAGTAGTGTCTCTGTGTCAGTGCATCAGTGGTATTTATATAATTACAGTAGTGTCTCTGTGTCAGTGCCTCAGAGGTATTTCTATAATCACAGTAGTATCTCTGTGTCAGTGCCTCAGTGGTATTTATATAATCACAGTAGTGTCTGTGTCAGTGCCTCAGTGGTATTTATATAATTACAGTAGTGTCTCTGTGTCAGTGCCTCTGTGTTATTTATATAATCACAGTAGTTTATCTTTGTCAGTGCCTCAGTGGTATTTATATAATTACAGTAGTGTCTCCGTGTCAGTGCCTCAGTGGTATTTATATAATTACAGTAGTGTCTACGTGTCAGTGCCTTAGTGGTATTTATATAATTACGGTAGTGTCTCTGTGTCAGTGCCTCAGTGGTATTTATATAATCACAGTAGTGTCTCTGTGTCAGTGCCTCAGTGGTATTTATATAATCACAGTAGTGTATCTTTGTCAGTGCCTCAGTGGTATTTATATAATCACAGTAGTGTATCTTTGTCAGTGCCTCAGTGGTATTTATATAATTACAGTAGTGTCTCTGTGTCAGTGCCTCAGTGGTATTTATATAATCACAGTAGAGTCAGTGCCTCAGTGGTATTTATATAATCACAGTAGTGTCAGTGCCTCAGTGGTATTTATATAATCACAGTAGTGTATCATTGTCAGTGCCTCAGTGGTATTTATATAATCACAGTAGTGTCAGTGCCTCAGTGGTATTTATATAATCACAGTAGTGTATCATTGTCAGTGCATCAGTGGTATTTATATAATCACAGTAGTGTCTCTGTGTCAGTGCCTCAGTGGTATTTATATAATCACATTAGTGTCTCTGTGTCAGTGCCTCAGTGGTATTTATATAATCACAGTAGTGTCTCTGTGTCTGTGCCTCAGTGGTATTTATATAATCACAGTATTGTATCTTTGACAGTGCCTCAGTGGTATTTATATAATAACAGTAGTGTTTCTGTGTAAGTGCCTCAGTGGTATTTAAAAAATCACAGAAGTGTCTCTGTGTCAGTGTCTCAGTGGTATTTATATAATCACAGTAGTGTATCTTTGTCAGTGCCTCAGTGGTATTTATATAATTACAGTAGTGTCTCTGTGTCAGTGCCTCAGTGGTATTTATATAATTACAGTAGTGTCTCTGTGTCAGTGCCTCGGTGGTATTTATATAATCACAGTAGTGTCAGTGCCTCAGTGGTATTTATATAATCACAGTAGTGTCAGTGCCTCAGTGGTATTTATATAATCACAGTAGTGTATCTTTGTCAGTGCCTCAGTGGTATTTATATTATCACAGTAGTGTCTCTGTGTCAGTGCCTCAGTGGTATTTATATAATCACAGTAGTGTCTCTGTGTCAGTGCCTCAGTGGTATTTATATAATCACATTAGTGTCTCTCTGTCAGTGCCACAGTGGTATTTATTTAATCACAGTAGTGTATCTTTGTCAGTGCCTCAGTGGTATTTATATAATAACAGTAGTGTTTCTGTATCAGTGCCTCAGTGGTATTTATATAATCACAGTAGTGTATCTTTGTCAGTGCCTCAGTGGTATTTTTATAATTACAGTAGTGTCTCTGTGTCAGTGCCTCAGTGGTATTTATATAATCACAGTAGTGTCTCTGTGTCAGTGTCTCAGTGGTATTTATATAATCACAGTAGTGTATCTTTGTCAGTGCCTCAGTGGTATTTATATAATTACAGTAGTGTCTCTGTGTCAGTGCCTCAGTGGTATTTATATAATTACAGTAGTGTCTCTGTGTCAGTGCCTCAGTGGTATTTATATAATCACAGTAGTGTATCTGTGTCAGTGCCTCAGTGGTATTTATATAATTACAGTAGTGTCTCTGTGTCAGTGCCTCAGTGGTATTTATATAATTACAGTAGTGTCTCTGTGTCTGTGCCTCAGTGGTATTTATATAATCACAGTAATGTATCTTTGTCGGTGCCTCAGTGGTATTTATATAATTACAGTAGTGTCTCTGTGTCAGTGCCTCAGTGGTATTTATATAATTACAGTAGTGTCTCTGTGTCAGTGCCTCAGTGGTATTTATATAATCACAGTAGTGTATCTATGTAAGTGCCTCAGTGGCATTTATACAATTACAGTAGTGTCTCTGTGTCTGTGCCTCAGTGGTATTTATATAATTACGGTAGTGTCTCTGTGTCAGTGCCTCAGTGGTATTTATATAATCACAGTAGTGTCAGTGCCTCAGTGGTATTTATATAATCACAGTAGTGTCAGTGCCTCAGTGGTATTTATATAATCACAGTAGTGTATCATTGTCAGTGCCTCAGTGGTATTTATATAATTACAGTAGTGTCTCTGTGTCAGTGCCTCAGTGGTAATTATTTAATCACAGTAGTGTCTCTGTGTGAGTACCTCAGTGGTATTTATATAATCACAGTAGTGTCTCTGTGTCAGTGCCACAGTGGTATTTATTTAATCACAGTATTGTATCTTTGTCAGTGCCTCAGTGGTATTTATATAATAACAGTAGTGTTTCTGTGTCAGTGCCTCAGTGGTATTTATATAATCACAGTAGTGTCTCTGTGTCAGTGTCTCAGTGGTATTTATATAATCACAGTAGTGTATCTTTGTCAGTGCCACAGTGGTATTTATATATAATTACAGTAGTGTCTCTGTGTCAGTGCCTCAGTGGTATTTATATAATTACAGTAGTGTCTCTGTGTCAGTGCTCAGTGGTATTTATATAATCACAGTAGTGTCAGTGCCTCAGTGGTATTTATATAATCACAGTATTGTCAGTGCCTCAGTGGTATTTATATAATCACAGTAGTGTATCTTTGTCAGTGCCTCAGTGGTATTTTTATAATTACAGTAGTGTCTCTGTGTCAGTGCCTCAGTGGTATTTATATAATCACAGTAGTGTCTCTGTGTCAGTGTCTCAGTGGTATTTATATAATCACAGTAGTGTATCTTTGTCAGTGCCTCAGTGGTATTTATATAATTACAGTAGTGTCTCTGTGTCAGTGCCTCAGTGGTATTTATATAAATACAGTAGTGTCTCTGTGTCAGTGCCTCAGTGGTATTTATATAATCACAGTACTGTCAGTGCCTCAGTGTTATTTATATTATCACAGTAGTGTCAGTGCCTCAGTGGTATTTATATAATCACAGTAGTGTATCTTTGTCAGTGCCTCAGTGGTATTTATATAATCACAGTAGTGTCTCTGTGTCAGTGCTTAATTGGTATTTATATAATCACAGTAGTGTATCATTGTCAGTGTCTCAGTGGTATTTATATAATCACAGTAGTGTCTCTGTGTCAGTGCCTCAGTGGTAATTATTTAATCACAGTCGTGTCTCTGTGTCAGTGCCTCAGTGGTATTTATATAATCACAGTAGTGTCTCTGTGTCAGTGCCACAGTGGTTTTAATTTAATCACAGTATTGTATCTTTGTCAGTGCCTCAGTGGTATTTATATACTAACAGTAGTGTTTCTGTGTCAGTGCCTCAGTGGTATTTATATAATCACAGTAGTGTCTCTGTGTCAGTGTCTCAGTGGTATTTATATAATCACAGTAGTGTATCTTTGTCAGTGCCTCAGTGGTATTTATATAATTACAGTAGTGTCTCTGTGTCAGTGCCTCAGTGGTATTTATATAATTACAGTAGTGTCTCTGTGTCAGTGCCTCAGTGGTATTTATATAATTACAGTAGTGTCTCTGTGTCAGTGCCTCAGTGGTATTTATATAATTACAGTAGTGTCTCTGTGTCTGTGCCTCAGTGGTATTTATATAATCACAGTAATGTATCTTTGTCAGTGCCTCAGTGGTATTTATATAATTACAGTAGTGTCTCTATGTCAGTGCCTCAGTGGTATTTATATAATTACAGTAGTGTCTCTGTGTCAGTGCCTCAGTGGTATTTATATAATCACAGTAGTGTCAGTGCCTCAGTGGTATTTATATAATCACAGTAGTGTCAGTGCCACAGTGGTATTTATATAATCACAGTAGTGTATCATTGTCAGTGCCTCAGTGGTATTTATATAATCACGGTAGTGTCTACGTGTCAGTGCCTCAGTGGTATTTATATAATTACGGTAGTGTCTCTGTGTCAGTGCCTCAGTGGTATTTATATAATCACAGTAGTGTCTCTGTGTCAGTGCCTCAGTGGTATTTATATAATCACAGTAGTGTATCTTTGTCAGTGCCTCAGTGGTATTTATATAATCACAGTGGTGTATCTTTGTCAGTGCCTCAGTGGTATTTATATAATTACAGTAGAGTCTCTGTGTCAGTGTCTCAGTGGTATTTATATAATCACAGTAGTGTCTCTGTGTCAGTGTCTCAGTGGAATTTATATAATCACAGTAGTGTATCTTTGTCAGTGCCTCAGTGGTATTTATATAATTACAGTAGTGTCAGTGCCTCTGTGGTTTTTATATAATTACAGTAGTGTCTCTGTGTCAGTGCCTCAGTGGTATTTATATAATCACAGTAGTGTATCTTTGTCAGTGCCTCAGTGGTATTTATATAATTACAGTAGTGTCTCTGTGTCAGTGCCTCAGTGGTATTTAAATAATCACAGTAGTGTCTCTTTGTCAGTGCCTCAGTGGTATTTATTTAATCACAGTAGTGTATCTTTGTCAGTGCCTCAGTGGTATTTATATAATAACAGTAGTGTTTCTGTGTCAGTGCCTCAGTGGTATTTATTTAATCACAGTAGTGTATCTTTGTCAGTGCCTCAGTGGTATTTTTAAAATTACAGTAGTGTCTCTGTGTCAGTGCCTCAGTGGTATTTATATAATCACAGTAGTGTCTCTGTGTCAGTGCCTCAGTGGTATTTATATAATCACAGTAGTGTATCTTTGTCAGTGCCTCAGTGGTATTTATATAATTACAGTAGTGTCTCTGTGTCAGTGCCTCAGTGGTATTTATATAATTACAGTAGTGTCTCTGTGTCAATGCCTCAGTTGTATTTATCTAATCACAGTAGTGTATCTGTGTCATTGCCTCAGTGGTATTTATATAATTACAGTAGTGTCTCTGTGTCAGTGCCTCAGTGGTATTTATATAATCACAGTAGTGTATCTATGTAAGTGCCTCAGTGGCATTTATATAATTACAGTAGTGTCTCTGTGTCTGTGCCTCAGTGGTATTTATATAATTACGGTAGTGTCTCTGTGTCAGTGCCTCAGTGGTATTTATATAATCACAGTAGTGTCAGTGCCTCAGTGGTATTTATATAATCACAGTAGTGTCAGTGCCTCAGTGGTATTTATATAATCACAGTAGTGTATCATTGTCAGTGCCTCAGTGGTATTTATATAATCACAGTAGTGTCTCTGTGTCAGTGCCTCAGTGGTAATTATTTAATCACAGTAGTGTCTCTGTGTGAGTACCTCAGTGGTATTTATATAATCACAGTATTTTCTCTGTGTCAGTGCCACAGTGGTATTTATTTAATCACAGTATTGTATCTTTGTCAGTGCCTCAGTGGTATTTATATAATAACAGTAGTGTTTCTGTGTCAGTGCCTCAGTGGTATTTATATAATCACAGTAGTGTCTCTATGTCAGTGTCTCAGTGGTATTTATATAATCACAGTAGTGTATCTTTGTCAGTGCCACAGTGGTATTTATATAATTACAGTAGTGTCTCTGTGTCAGTGCCTCAGTGGTATTTATATAATTACAGTAGTGTCACTGTGTCAGTGCTCAGTGGTATTTATATAATCACAGTAGTGTCAGTGCCTCAGTGGTATTTATATAATCACAGTATTGTCAGTGCCTCAGTGGTATTTATATAATCACAGTAGTGTATCTTTGTCAGTGCCTCAGTGGTATTTTTATAATTACAGTAGTGTCTCTGTGTCAGTGCCTCAGTGGTATTTATATAATCACAGTAGTGTCTCTGTGTCAGTGTCTCAGTGGTATTTATATAATCACAGTAATGTATCTTTGTCAGTGCCTCAGTGGTATTTATATAATTACAGTAGTGTCTCTGTGTCTGTGCCTCAGTGGTATTTATATAATTACAGTAGTGTCTCTGTGTCAGTGCCTCAGTGGTATTTCTATAATTACAGTAGTGTCTCTGTGTCAGTGCCTCAGTGGTATTTATATAATCACAGTAGTGTATCTGTGTCAGTGCCTCAGTGGTATTTATATAATTACAGTAGTGTCTCTGTGTCAGTGCCTCAGTGGTATTTATATAATCACAGTAGTGTCTCTGTGTCAGTGTCTCCATGGTATTTATATAATCACAGTAGTGTATCTTTGTCAGTGCCTCAGTGGTATTTACATAATTACAGTAGTGTCTCTGTGTCAGTGCCTCAGTGGTATTTATATAATTACAGTAGTGTCTCTGTGTCTGTGCCTCAGTGGTATTTATATAATCACAGTAATGTATCTTTGTCAGTGCCTCAGTGGTATTTATATAATTACAGTAGTGTCTCTGTGTCAGTGCCTCAGTGGTATTTATATAATTACAGTAGTGTCTCTGTGTCAGTGCCTCAGTGGTATTTCTATAATCACAGTAGTGTCAGTGCGTCAGTGGTATTTATATAATCACAGAAGTGTCAGTGCCTCAGTGGTATTTATATAATCACAGTAGTGTATCATTGTCAGTGCTTCAGTGGTATTTATATAATCACAGTAGTGTCTCTGTGTCAGTGCCTCAGTGGTATTTATATAATCACAGTAGTGTCAGTGCCTCAGTGGTTTTTATATGATTACAGCAGTGTCTCTGTGTCAGTGTCTCAGTGGAATTTATATAATCACAGTATTGTATCTTTGTCAGTGCCTCAGTGGTATTTATATAATCACAGTAGTGTCAGTGCCTCAGTGGTTTTTATATGATTACAGTAGTGTCTCTGTGTCAGTGCCTCAGTGGTATTTATATAATCACAGTAGTGTATCTTTGTCAGTGCCTCAGTGGTATTTATATAATTACAGTAGTGTCTCTGTGTCAGTGCCTCAGTGGTATTTCTATAATTACAGTAGTGTCTCTGTGTCAGTGCCTCAGTGGTATTTATATAATCACAGTAGTGTATCTGTGTCAGTGCCTCAGTGGTATTTATATAATTACAGTAGTGTCTCTGTGTCAGTGCCTCAGTGGTATTTATATAATCACAGTAGTGTCTCTGTGTCAGTGCCTCAGTGGTATTTATATAATCACAGTAATATCTCTGTGTCAGTGTCTCAGTGGTATTTATATAATCACAGTAGTGTATCTGTGTCAGTGCCTCAGTGGTATTTATATAATTACAGTAGTGTCTCTGTGTCAGTGCCACAGTGGTATTTATATAATTACAGTAGTGTCTCTGTGTCAGTGCCTCAGTGGTATTTATATAATCACAGTAATGTATCTTTGTCAGTGCCTCAGTGGTATTTATATAATTACAGTAGTGTCTCTGTGTCAGTGCCTCAGTGGTATTTATATAATCACAGTAGTGTCTCAGTGTCAGTGCCTCAGTGGTATTTATATAATCACAGTAATGTCTCTGTGTCAGTGTCTCAGTGGTATTTATATAATGACAGTAGTGTATCTTTGTCAGTGCCTCAGTGGTATTTATATAATTACAGTAGTGTCAGTGCCTCAGTGGTTTTTATATGATTACAGTAGTGTCTCTGTGTCAGTGCCTCAAGGGTATTTATATAATCACAGTAGTGTATCTTTGTCAGTGCCTCAGTGGTATTTATATAATTACAGCAGTGTCTCTGTGTCAGTTCCTCAGTGGTATTTATATAATCACAGTAGTGTCTCTGTGTCAGTGCCTCAGTGGTATTTATATAATCACAGTAGTGTATCTTTGTCAGTGCCTCAGTAGTATTTATATAATCACAGTAGTGTATCTATGTCAGTGCCTCAGTGGCATTTATATTATCACAGTAGTGTCTCTGTGTCAGTACGTCAGTGGTATTTATATAATTACAGTAGTGTCTCTGTGTCAGTGCCTCAGTGGTATTTATATAATCACAGAAGTGTATCTGTGTCAGTGCCTCAGTGGTATTTATATAATTACAGTAGTGTCTCTGTGTCAGTACCTCAGTGGTACTTATATAATTACAATTGTGTCTCTGTGTCAGTGCCTCAGTGGTATTTCTATAATTACAGTTGTGTCTCTGTGTCAGTGCCTCAGTGGTATTTATATAATTACAGTAGTGTCTCTGTGTCAGTGCATCAGTGGTATTTATATAATTACAGTAGTGTCTCTGTGTCAGTGCCTCAGAGGTATTTCTATAATCACAGTAGTATCTCTGTGTCAGTGCCTCAGTGGTATTTATATAATCACAGTAGTGTCTGTGTCAGTGCCTCAGTGGTATTTATATAATTACAGTAGTGTCTCTGTGTCAGTGCCTCTGTGTTATTTATATAATCACAGTAGTTTATCTTTGTCAGTGCCTCAGTGGTATTTATATAATTACAGTAGTGTCTCCGTGTCAGTGCCTCAGTGGTATTTATATAATTACAGTAGTGTCTACGTGTCAGTGCCTTAGTGGTATTTATATAATTACGGTAGTGTCTCTGTGTCAGTGCCTCAGTGGTATTTATATAATCACAGTAGTGTCTCTGTGTCAGTGCCTCAGTGGTATTTATATAATCACAGTAGTGTATCTTTGTCAGTGCCTCAGTGCTATTTATATAATCACAGTAGTGTATCTTTGTCAGTGCCTCAGTGGTATTTATATAATTACAGTAGTGTCTCTGTGTCAGTGCCTCAGTGGTATTTATATAATCACAGTAGAGTCAGTGCCTCAGTGGTATTTATATAATCACAGTAGTGTCAGTGCCTCAGTGGTATTTATATAATCACAGTAGTGTATCATTGTCAGTGCCTCAGTGGTATTTATATAATCACAGTAGTGTCAGTGCCTCAGTGGTATTTTTATAATCACAGTAGTGTATCATTGTCAGTGCCTCAGTGGTATTTATATAATCACAGTAGTGTCTCTGTGTCAGTGCCTCAGTGGTATTTATATAATCACATTAGTGTCTCTGTGTCAGTGCCTCAGTGGTATTTATATAATCACAGTAGTGTCTCTGTGTCAGTGCCTCAGTGGTATTTATATAATTACAGTAGTGTCTCTGTGTCAGTGCCTCAGTGGTATTTATATAATCACAGTAGTGTCAGTGCCTCAGTGGTATTTATATAATCACAGTAGTGTCAGTGCCTCAGTGGTATTTATATAATCACAGTAGTGTATCTTTGTCAGTGCCTCAGTGGTATTTATATAATCACAGTAGTGTTTCTGTGTCAGTGCCTCAGTGGTATTTAAATAATCACAGAAGTGTCTCTGTGTCAGTGTCTCAGTGGTATTTATATAATCACAGTAGTGTATCTTTGTCAGTGCCTCAGTGGTATTTATATAATTACAGTAGTGTCTCTGTGTCAGTGCCTCAGTGGTATTTATATAATTACAGTAGTGTTTCTGTGTCAGTGCCTCGGTGGTATTTATATAATCACAGTGGTGTCAGTGCCTCAGTGGTATTTATATAATCACAGTAGTGTCAGTGCCTCAGTGGTATTTATATAATCACAGTAGTGTATCTTTGTCAGTGCCTCAGTGGTATTTATATTATCACAGTAGTGTCTCTGTGTCAGTGCCTCAGTGGTATTTATATAATCACAGTAGTGTCTCTGTGTCAGTGCCTCTGTGGTATTTATATAATCACATTAGTGTCTCTCTGTCAGTGCCACAGTGGTATTTATTTAATCACAGTAGTGTATCTTTGTCAGTGCCTCAGTGGTATTTATATAATAACAGTAGTGTTTCTGTATCAGTGCCTCAGTGGTATTTATATAATCACAGTAGTGTCTCTGTGTCAGTGCCTCAGTGGTATTTATATAATCACAGTAGTGTCTCTGTGTCAGTGCCTCAGTGGTATTTATATAATTACAGTAGTGTCTCTGTGTCAGTGCCTCGGTGGTATTTATATAATCACAGTAGTGTCAGTGCCTCAGTGGTATTTATATAATCACAGTAGTGTCAGTGCCTCAGTGGTATTTATATAATCACAGTAGTGTATCTTTGTCAGTGCCTCAGTGGTATTTATATAATCACAGTAGTGTTTCTGTGTCAGTGCCTCAGTGGTATTTAAATAATCACAGAAGTGTATCTGTGTCAGTGTCTCAGTGGTATTTATATTTTCACAGTAGTGTATCTTTGTCAGTGCCTCAGTGGTATTTATATAATTACAGTAGTGTCTCTGTGTCAGTGCCTCAGTGATATTTATATAATTACAGTAGTGTTTCTGTGTCAGTGCCTCGGTGGTATTTATATAATCACAGTGGTGTCAGTGCCTCAGTGGTATTTATATAATCACAGTAGTGTCAGTGCCTCAGTGGTATTTATATAATCACAGTAGTGTATCTTTGTCAGTGCCTCAGTGGTATTTATATTATCACAGTAGTGTCTCTGTGTCAGTGCCTCAGTGGTATTTATATAATCACAGTAGTGTCTCTGTGTCAGTGCCTCAGTGGTATTTATATAATCACATTAGTGTCTCTCTGTCAGTGCCACAGTGGTATTTATTTAATCACAGTAGTGTATCTTTGTCAGTGCCTCAGTGGTATTTATATAATAACAGTAGTGTTTCTGTATCAGTGCCTCAGTGGTATTTATATAATCACAGTAGTGTATCTTTGTCAGTGCCTCAGTGGTATTTTTATAATTACAGTAGTGTCTCTGTGTCAGTGCCTCAGTGGTATTTATATAATCACAGTAGTGTCTCTGTGTCAGTGTCTCAGTGGTATTTATATAATCACAGTAGTGTATCTTTGTCAATGCCTCAGTGGTATTTATATAATTACAGTAGTGTCTCTGTGTCAGTGCCTCAGTGGTATTTATATAATTACAGTAGTGTCTCTGTGTCAGTGCCTCAGTGGTATTTATATAATCACAGTAGTGTATCTGTGTCAGTGCCTCAGTGGTATTTATATAATTACAGTAGTGTCTCTGTGTCAGTGCCTCAGTGGTATTTATATAATTACAGTAGTGTCTCTGTGTCTGTGCCTCAGTGGTATTTATATAATCACAGTAATGTATCTTTGTCAGTGCCTCAGTGGTATTTATATAATTACAGTAGTGTCTCTGTGTCAGTGCCTCAGTGGTATTTATATAATTACAGTAGTGTCTCTGTGTCAGTGCCTCAGTGGTATTTATATAATCACAGTAGTGTATCTATGTAAGTGCCTCAGTGGCATTTATATAATTACAGTAGTGTCTCTGTGTCTGTGCCTCAGTGGTATTTATATAATTACGGTAGTGTCTCTGTGTCAGTGCCTCAGTGGTATTTATATAATCACAGTAGTGTCAGTGCCTCAGTGGTATTTATATAATCACAGTAGTGTCAGTGCCTCAGTGGTATTTATATAATCACAGTAGTGTATCATTGTCAGTGCCTCAGTGGTATTTATATAATCACAGTAGTGTCTCTGTGTCAGTGCCTCAGTGGTAATTATTTAATCACAGTAGTGTCTCTGTGTGAGTACCTCAGTGGTATTTATATAATCACAGTAGTGTCTCTGTGTCAGTGCCACAGTGGTATTTATTTAATCACAGTATTGTATCTTTGTCAGTGCCTCAGTGGTATTTATATAATAACAGTAGTGTTTCTGTGTCAGTGCCTCAGTGGTATTTATATAATCACAGTAGTGTCTCTGTGTCAGTGTCTCAGTGGTATTTATATAATCACAGTAGTGTATCTTTGTCAGTGCCACAGTGGTATTTATATATAATTACAGTAGTGTCTCTGTGTCAGTGCCTCAGTGGTATTTATATAATTACAGTAGTGTCTCTGTGTCAGTGCTCAGTGGTATTTATATAATCACAGTAGTGTCAGTGCCTCAGTGGTATTTATATAATCACAGTATTGTCAGTGCCTCAGTGGTATTTATATAATCACAGTAGTGTATCTTTGTCAGTGCCTCAGTGGTATTTTTATAATTACAGTAGTGTCTCTGTGTCAGTGCCTCAGTGGTATTTATATAATCACAGTAGTGTCTCTGTGTCAGTGTCTCAGTGGTATTTATATAATCACAGTAGTGTATCTTTGTCAGTGCCTCAGTGGTATTTATATAATTACAGTAGTGTCTCTGTGTCAGTGCCTCAGTGGTATTTATATAAATACAGTAGTGTCTCTGTGTCAGTGCCTCAGTGGTATTTATATAATCACAGTACTGTCAGTGCCTCAGTGTTATTTATATTATCACAGTAGTGTCAGTGCCTCAGTGGTATTTATATAATCACAGTAGTGTATCTTTGTCAGTGCCTCAGTGGTATTTATATAATCACAGTAGTGTCTCTGTGTCAGTGCTTAATTGGTATTTATATAATCACAGTAGTGTATCATTGTCAGTGTCTCAGTGGTATTTATATAATCACAGTAGTGTCTCTGTGTCAGTGCCTCAGTGGTAATTATTTAATCACAGTAGTGTCTCTGTGTCAGTGCCTCAGTGGTATTTATATAATCACAGTAGTGTCTCTGTGTCAGTGCCACAGTGGTTTTAATTTAATCACAGTATTGTATCTTTGTCAGTGCCTCAGTGGTATTTATATACTAACAGTAGTGTTTCTGTGTCAGTGCCTCAGTGGTATTTATATAATCACAGTAGTGTCTCTGTGTCAGTGTCTCAGTGGTATTTATATAATCACAGTAGTGTATCTTTGTCAGTGCCTCAGTGCTATTTATATAATTACAGTAGTGTCTCTGTGTCAGTGCCTCAGTGGTATTTATATAATTACAGTAGTGTCTCTGTGTCAGTGCCTCAGTGGTATTTATATAATTACAGTAGTGTCTCTGTGTCAGTGCCTCAGTGGTATTTATATAATTACAGTAGTGTCTCTGTGTCTGTGCCTCAGTGGTATTTATATAATCACAGTAATGTATCTTTGTCAGTGCCTCAGTGGTATTTATATAATTACAGTAGTGTCTCTGTGTCAGTGCCTCAGTGGTATTTATATAATTACAGTAGTGTCTCTGTGTCAGTGCCTCAGTGGTATTTATATAATCACAGTAGTGTCAGTGCCTCAGTGGTATTTATATAATCACAGTAGTGTCAGTGCCACAGTGGTATTTATATAATCACAGTAGTGTATCATTGTCAGTGCCTCAGTGGTATTTATATAATCACAGTAGTGTCTACGTGTCAGTGCCTCAGTGGTATTTATATAATTATGGTAGTGTCTCTGTGTCAGTGCCTCAGTGGTATTTATATAATCACAGTAGTGTCTCTGTGTCAGTGCCTCAGTGGTATTTATATAATCACAGTAGTGTATCTTTGTCAGTGCCTCAGTGGTATTTATATAATCACAGTAGTGTATCTTTGTCAGTGCCTCAGTGGTATTTATATAATTACAGTAGTGTCTCTGTGTCAGTGCCTCAGTGGTATTTATATAATTACAGTAGTGTCTACGTGTCAGTGCCTCAGTGGTATTTATATAATTATGGTAGTGTCTCTGTGTCAGTGCCTCAGTGGTATTTATATAATCACAGTAGTGTCTCTGTGTCAGTGCCTCAGTGGTATTTATATAATCACAGTAGTGTATCTTTGTCAGTGCCTCAGTGGTATTTATATAATCACAGTAGTGTATCTTTGTCAGTGCCTCAGTGGTATTTATATAATTACAGTAGTGTCTCTGTGTCAGTGTCTCAGTGGTATTTATATAATCACAGTAGTGTCTCTGTGTCAGTGTCTCAGTGGTATTTATATAATCACAGTAGCGTATCTTTGTCAGTGCCTCAGTGGTATTTATATACTTACAGTAGTGTCAGTGCCTCTGTGGTTTTTATATAATTACAGTAGTGTCTCTGTGTCAGTGCCTCAGTGGTATTTATATAATCACAGTAGTGTATCTTTGTCAGTGCCTCAGTGGTATTTATATAATTACAGTAGTGTCTCTGTGTCAGTGCCTCAGTGGTATTTAAATAATCACAGTAGTGTCTCTTTGTCAGTGCCACAGTGGTATTTATTTAATCACAGTAGTGTATCTTTGTCAGTGCCTCAGTGGTATTTATATAATAACAGTAGTGTTTCTGTGTCAGTGCCTCAGTGGTATTTATATAATCACAGTAGTGTATCTTTGTCAGTGCCTCAGTGGTATTTTTAAAATTACAGTAGTGTCTCTGTGTCAGTGCCTCAGTGGTATTTATATAATCACAGTAGTGTCTCTGTGTCAGTGCCTCAGTGGTATTTATATAATCACAGTAGTGTATCTTTGTCAGTGCCTCAGTGGTATTTATATAATTACAGTAGTGTCTCTGTGTCAGTGCCTCAGTGGTATTTATATAATTACAGTAGTGTCTCTGTGTCAATGCCTCAGTTGTATTTATCTAATCACAGTAGTGTATCTGTGTCATTGCCTCAGTGGTATTTATATAATTACAGTAGTGTCTCTGTGTCAGTGCTTAATTGGTATTTATATAATCACAGTAGTGTATCATTGTCAGTGTCTCAGTGGTATTTATATAATCACAGTAGTGTCTCTGTGTCAGTGCCTCAGTGGTAATTATTTAATCACAGTAGTGTCTCTGTGTCAGTGCCTCAGTGGTATTTATATAATCACAGTAGTGTCTCTGTGTCAGTGCCACAGTGGTTTTAATTTAATCACAGTATTGTATCTTTGTCAGTGCCTCAGTAGTATTTATATACTAACAGTAGTGTTTCTGTGTCAGTGCCTCAGTGGTATTTATATAATCACAGTAGTGTCTCTGTGTCAGTGTCTCAGTGGTATTTATATAATCACAGTAGTGTATCTTTGTCAGTGCCTCAGTGGTATTTATATAATTACAGTAGTGTCTCTGTGTCAGTGCCTCAGTGGTATTTATATAATTACAGTAGTGTCTCTGTGTCAGTGCCTCAGTGGTATTTATATAATTACAGTAGTGTCTCTGTGTCAGTGCCTCAGTGGTATTTATATAATTACAGTAGTGTCTCTGTGTCTGTGCCTCAGTGGTATTTATATAATCACAGTAATGTATCTTTGTCAGTGCCTCAGTGGTATTTATATAATTACAGTAGTGTCTCTGTGTCAGTGCCTCAGTGGTATTTATATAATTACAGTAGTGTCTCTGTGTCAGTGCCTCAGTGGTATTTATATAATCACAGTAGTGTCAGTGCCTCAGTGGTATTTATATAATCACAGTAGTGTCAGTGCCACAGTGGTATTTATATAATCACAGTAGTGTATCATTGTCAGTGCCTCAGTGGTATTTATATAATCACAGTAGTGTCTACGTGTCAGTGCCTCAGTGGTATTTATATAATTACGGTAGTGTCTCTGTGTCAGTGCCTCAGTGGTATTTATATAATCACAGTAGTGTCTCTGTGTCAGTGCCTCAGTGGTATTTATATAATCACAGTAGTGTATCTTTGTCAGTGCCTCAGTGGTATTTATATAATCACAGTAGTGTATCTTTGTCAGTGCCTCAGTGGTATTTATATAATTACAGCAGTGTCTCTGTGTCAGTGCCTCAGTGGTATTTATATAATTACAGTAGTGTCTACGTGTCAGTGCCTCAGTGGTATTTATATAATTATGGTAGTGTCTCTGTGTCAGTGCCTCAGTGGTATTTATATAATCACAGTAGTGTCTCTGTGTCAGTGCCTCAGTGGTATTTATATAATCACAGTAGTGTATCTTTGTCAGTGCCTCAGTGGTATTTATATAATCACAGTAGTGTATCTTTGTCAGTGCCTCAGTGGTATTTATATAATTACAGTAGTGTCTCTGTGTCAGTGTCTCAGTGGTATTTATATAATCACAGTAGTGTCTCTGTGTCAGTGTCTCAGTGGTATTTATATAATCACAGTAGCGTATCTTTGTCAGTGCCTCAGTGGTATTTATATAATTACAGTAGTGTCAGTGCCTCTGTGGTTTTTATATAATTACAGTAGTGTCTCTGTGTCAGTGCCTCAGTGGTATTTATATAATCACAGTAGTGTATCTTTGTCAGTGCCTCAGTGGTATTTATATAATTACAGTAGTGTCTCTGTGTCAGTGCCTCAGTGGTATTTAAATAATCACAGTAGTGTCTCTTTGTCAGTGCCACAGTGGTATTTATTTAATCACAGTAGTGTATCTTTGTCAGTGCCTCAGTGGTATTTATATAATAACAGTAGTGTTTCTGTGTCAGTGCCTCAGTGGTATTTATATAATCACAGTAGTGTATCTTTGTCAGTGCCTCAGTGGTATTTTTAAAATTACAGTAGTGTCTCTGTGTCAGTGCCTCAGTGGTATTTATATAATCACAGTAGTGTCTCTGTGTCAGTGCCTCAGTGGTATTTATATAATCACAGTAGTGTATCTTTGTCAGTGCCTCAGTGGTATTTATATAATTACAGTAGTGTCTCTGTGTCAGTGCCTCAGTGGTATTTATATAATTACAGTAGTGTCTCTGTGTCAATGCCTCAGTTGTATTTATCTAATCACAGTAGTGTATCTGTGTCATTGCCTCAGTGGTATTTATATAATTACAGTAGTGTCTCTGTGTCAGTGCCTCAGTGGTATTTATATAATCACAGTAGTGTATCTATGTAAGTGCCTCAGTGGCATTTATATAATTACAGTAGTGTCTCTGTGTCTGTGCCTCAGTGGTATTTATATAATTACGGTAGTGTCTCTGTGTCAGTGCCTCAGTGGTATTTATATAATCACAGTAGTGTCAGTGCCTCAGTGGTATTTATATAATCACAGTAGTGTCAGTGCCTCAGTGGTATTTATATAATCACAGTAGTGTATCATTGTCAGTGCCTCAGTGGTATTTATATAATCACAGTAGTGTCTCTGTGTCAGTGCCTCAGTGGTAATTATTTAATCACAGTAGTGTCTCTGTGTGAGTACCTCAGTGGTATTTATATAATCACAGTAGTGTCTCTGTGTCAGTGCCACAGTGGTATTTATTTAATCACAGTATTGTATCTTTGTCAGTGCCTCAGTGGTATTTATATAATAACAGTAGTGTTTCTGTGTCAGTGCCTCAGTGGTATTTATATAATCACAGTAGTGTCTCTATGTCAGTGTCTCAGTGGTATTTATATAATCACAGTAGTGTATCTTTGTCAGTGCCACAGTGGTATTTATATAATTACAGTAGTGTCTCTGTGTCAGTGCCTCAGTGGTATTTATATAATTACAGTAGTGTCTCTGTGTCAGTGCTCAGTGGTATTTATATAATCACAGTAGTGTCAGTGCCTCAGTGGTATTTATATAATCACAGTATTGTCAGTGCCTCAGTGGTATTTATATAATCACAGTAGTGTATCTTTGTCAGTGCCTCAGTGGTATTTTTATAATTACAGTAGTGTCTCTGTGTCAGTGCCTCAGTGGTATTTATATAATCACAGTAGTGTCTCTGTGTCAGTGTCTCAGTGGTATTTATATAATCACAGTAATGTATCTTTGTCAGTGCCTCAGTGGTATTTATATAATTACAGTAGTGTCTCTGTGTCTGTGCCTCAGTGGTATTTATATAATTACAGTAGTGTCTCTGTGTCAGTGCCTCAGTGGTATTTCTATAATTACAGTAGTGTCTCTGTGTCAGTGCCTCAGTGGTATTTATATAATCACAGTAGTGTATCTGTGTCAGTGCCTCAGTGGTATTTATATAATTACAGTAGTGTCTCTGTGTCAGTGCCTCAGTGGTATTTATATAATCACAGTAGTGTCTCTGTGTCAGTGTCTCCATGGTATTTATATAATCACAGTAGTGTATCTTTGTCAGTGCCTCAGTGGTATTTACATAATTACAGTAGTGTCTCTGTGTCAGTGCCTCAGTGGTATTTATATAATTACAGTAGTGTCTCTGTGTCAGTGCCTCAGTGGTATTTATATAATCACAGTAGTGTATCTGTGTCTGTGCCTCAGTGGTATTTATATAATCACAGTAATGTATCTTTGTCAGTGCCTCAGTGGTATTTATATAATTACAGTAGTGTCTCTGTGTCAGTGCCTCAGTGGTATTTATATAATTACAGTAGTGTCTCTGTGTCAGTGCCTCATTGGTATTTATATAATCACATTAGTGTCAGTGCCTCAGTGGTATTTATATAATCACAGTAGTGTCAGTGCCTCAGTGGTATTTATATAATCACAGTAGTCTATCATTGTCAGTGCCTCAGTGGTATTTATATAATCACAGTAGTGTCTCTGTGTCAGTGCCTCAGTGGTATTTATATAATCACAGTAGTGACTCTGTGTCAGTGCCTCAGTGGGATTTATATAATCACAGTAGTGTCTCTTTGTCAGTGCCACAGTGGTATTTATTTAATCACCGTAGTGTATCTTTGTCAGTGCCTCAGTGGTATTTATATAATAACAGTAGTATTTCTGTGTCAGTGCCTCAGTGGTATTTATATAATCACAGTAGTGTATCTTTGTCAGTGCCTCAGTGGTATTTTTATAATTACAGTAGTGTCTCTGTGTCAGTGCCTCAGTGGTATTTATATAATTACAGTAGTGTATCTGTGTCAGTGCCTCAGTGGTATTTATTTAATCACAGTATTGTATCTTTGACAGTGCCTCAGTGGTATTTATATAATTACAGTAGTGTCTCTGTGTCAGTGCCTCAGTGGTATTTATATAATTACAGTAGTGTCTCTGTGTCAGTGCCTCAGTGGTATTTATATAATCACAGTAGTGTCAGTGCCTCAGTGGTATTTATATAAGCACAGTAGTGTCAGTGCCTCAGTGGTATTTATATAATCACAGTAGTGTATCTTTGTCAGTGCCTCAGTGGTATTTATATTATCACAGTAGTGTCTCTGTGTCAGTGCCTCAGTGGTATTTATATAATTACAGTAGTGTCTCTGTGTCAGTGCCTCAGTGGTATTTATATAATTACAGTAGTGTCTCTGTTTCAGTGCCTCAGTGGTATTTATATAATCACAGTAGTGTATCTGTGTCAGTGCCTCAGTGGTATTTATATAATTACAGTAGTGTCTCTGTGTCAGTGCCTCAGTGGTATTTATATAATTACAGTAGTGTCTCTGTGTCTGTGCCTCAGTGGTATTTATATTATCACAGTAATGTATCTTTGTCAGTGCCTCAGTGGTATTTATATAATTACAGTAGTGTCTCTGTGTCAGTGCCTCAGTGGTATTTATATAATTACAGTAGTGTCTCTGTGTCAGTGCCTCAGTGGTATTTCTATAATCACAGTAGTGTCAGTGCGTCAGTGGTATTTATATAATCACAGAAGTGTCAGTGCCTCAGTGGTATTTATATAATCACAGTAGTGTATCATTGTCAGTGCTTCAGTGGTATTTATATAATCACAGTAGTGTCTCTGTGTCAGTGCCTCAGTGGTATTTATATAATCACAGTAGTGTCAGTGCCTCAGTGGTTTTTATATGATTACAGCAGTGTCTCTGTGTCAGTGTCTCAGTGGAATTTATATAATCACAGTATTGTATCTTTGTCAGTGCCTCAGTGGTATTTATATAATCACAGTAGTGTCAATGCCTCAGTGGTTTTTATATGATTACAGTAGTGTCTCTGTGTCAGTGCCTCAGTGGTATTTATATAATCACAGTAGTGTATCTTTGTCAGTGCCTCAGTGGTATTTATATAATTACAGTAGTGTCTCTGTGTCAGTGCCTCAGTGGTATTTCTATAATTACAGTAGTGTCTCTGTGTCAGTGCCTCAGTGGTATTTATATAATCACAGTAGTGTATCTGTGTCAGTGCCTCAGTGGTATTTATATAATTACAGTAGTGTCTCTGTGTCAGTGCCTCAGTGGTATTTATATAATCACAGTAGTGTCTCTGTGTCAGTGCCTCAGTGGTATTTATATAATCACAGTAATATCTCTGTGTCAGTGTCTCAGTGGTATTTATATAATCACAGTAGTGTATCTGTGTCAGTGCCTCAGTGGTATTTATATAATTACAGTAGTGTCTCTGTGTCAGTGCCACAGTGGTATTTATATAATTACAGTAGTGTCTCTGTGTCAGTGCCTCAGTGGTATTTATATAATCACAGTAATGTATCTTTGTCAGTGCCTCAGTGGTATTTATATAATTACAGTAGTGTCTCTGTGTCAGTGCCTCAGTGGTATTTATATAATCACAGTAGTGTCTCAGTGTCAGTGCCTCAGTGGTATTTATATAATCACAGTAATGTCTCTGTGTCAGTGTCTCAGTGGTATTTATATAATGACAGTAGTGTATCTTTGTCAGTGCCTCAGTGGTATTTATATAATTACAGTAGTGTCAGTGCCTTAGTGGTTTTTATATGATTACAGTAGTGTCTCTGTGTCAGTGCCTCAGTGGTATTTCTATAATTACAGTAGTGTCTCTGTGTCAGTGCCTCAGTGGTATTTATATTATCACAGTAGTGTCTCTGTGTCAGTACGTCAGTGGTACTTATATAATTACAGTAGTGTCTCTGTGTCAGTGCCTCAGTGGTATTTCTATAATTACAGTAGTGTCTCTGTGTCAGTGCCTCAGTGGTATTTCTATAATTACAGTAGTGTCTCTGTGTCAGTACCTCAGTGGTACTTATATAATTACAGTTGTGTCTCTGTGTCAGTGCCTCAGTGGTATTTCTATAATTACAGTAGTGTCTCTGTGTCAGTGCCTCAGTGGTATTTCTATAATTACAGTAGTGTCTCTGTGTCAGTGCCTCAGTGGTATTTATATAATTACAGTAGTGTCTCTGTGTCAGTGCATCAGTGGTATTTATATAATTACAGTAGTGTCTCTGTGTCAGTGCCTCAGAGGTATTTCTATAATCACAGTAGTATCTCTGTGTCAGTGCCTCAGTGGTATTTATATAATCACAGTAGTGTCTGTGTCAGTGCCTCAGTGGTATTTAAATAATTACAGTAGTGTCTCTGTGTCAGTGCCTCTGTGTTATTTATATAATCACAGTAGTTTATATTTGTCAGTGCCTCAGTGGTATTTATATAATTACAGTAGTGTCTCCGTGTCAGTGCCTCAGTGGTATTTATATAATTACAGTAGTGTCAGTGCCTCAGTGGTATTTATATAATCACAGTAGTGTATCTTTGTCAGTGCCTCAGTGGTATTTTTATAATTACAGTAGTGTCTCTGTGTCAGTGCCTCAGTGGTATTTATATAATCACAGTAGTGTCTCTGTGTCAGTGTCTCAGTGGTATTTATATAATCACAGTAATGTATCTTTGTCAGTGCCTCAGTGGTATTTATATAATTACAGTAGTGTCTCTGTGTCTGTGCCTCAGTGGTATTTATATAATTACAGTAGCGTCTCTGTGTCAGTGCCTCAGTGGTATTTCTATAATTACAGTAGTGTCTCTGTGTCAGTGCCTCAGTGGTATTTATATAATCACAGTAGTGTATCTGTGTCAGTGCCTCAGTGGTATTTATATAATTACAGTAGTGTCTCTGTGTCAGTGCCTCAGTGGTATTTATATAATCACAGTAGTGTCTCTGTGTCAGTGTCTCCATGGTATTTATATAATCACAGTAGTGTATCTTTGTCAGTGCCTCAGTGGTATTTACATAATTACAGTAGTGTCTCTGTGTCAGTGCCTCAGTGGTATTTATATAATTACAGTAGTGTCTCTGTGTCAGTGCCTCAGTGTTATTTATATAATCACAGTAGTGTATCTGTGTCTGTGCCTCAGTGGTATTTATATAATCACAGTAATGTATCTTTGTCAGTACCTCAGTGGTATTTATATAATTACAGTAGTGTCTCTGTGTCAGTGCCTCAGTGGTATTTATATAATTACAGTAGTGTCTCTGTGTCAGTGCCTCATTGGTATTTATATAATCACATTAGTGTCAGTGCCTCAGTGGTATTTATATAATCACAGTAGTGTCAGTGCCTCAGTGGTATTTATATAATCACAGTAGTCTATCATTGTCAGTGCCTCAGTGGTATTTATATAATCACAGTAGTGTCTCTGTGTCAGTGCCTCAGTGGTATTTATATAATCACAGTAGTGACTCTGTGTCAGTGCCTCAGTGGGATTTATATAATCACAGTAGTGTCTCTTTGTCAGTGCCACAGTGGTATTTATTTAATCACCGTAGTGTATCTTTGTCAGTGCCTCAGTGGTATTTATATAATAACAGTAGTATTTCTGTGTCAGTGCCTCAGTGGTATTTATATAATCACAGTAGTGTATCTTTGTCAGTGCCTCAGTGGTATTTTTATAATTACAGTAGTGTCTCTGTGTCAGTGCCTCAGTGGTATTTATATAATTACAGTAGTGTATCTGTGTCAGTGCCTCAGTGGTATTTATTTAATCACAGTATTGTATCTTTGACAGTGCCTCAGTGGTATTTATATAATTACAGTAGTGTATCTGTGTCAGTGCCTCAGTGGTATTTATATAATTACAGTAGTGTCTCTGTGTCAGTGCCTCAGTGGTATTTATATAATCACTGTAGTGTCAGTGCCTCAGTGGTATTTATATAATCACAGTAGTGTCAGTGCCTCAGTGGTATTTATATAATCACAGTAGTGTATCTTTGTCAGTGCCTCAGTGGTATTTATATTATCACAGTAGTGTCTCTGTGTCAGTGCCTCAGTGGTATTTATATAATTACAGTAGTGTCTCTGTGTCAGTGCCTCAGTGGTATTTATATAATTACAGTAGTGTCTCTGTTTCAGTGCCTCAGTGGTATTTATATAATCACAGTAGTGTATCTGTGTCAGTGCCTCAGTGGTATTTATATAATTACAGTAGTGTCTCTGTGTCAGTGCCTCAGTGGTATTTATATAATTACAGTAGTGTCTCTGTGTCTGTGCCTCAGTGGTATTTATATAATCACAGTAATGTATCTTTGTCAGTGCCTCAGTGGTATTTATATAATTACAGTAGTGTCTCTGTGTCAGTGCCTCAGTGGTATTTATATAATTACAGTAGTGTCTCTGTGTCAGTGCCTCAGTGGTATTTCTATAATCACAGTAGTGTCAGTGCGTCAGTGGTATTTATATAATCACAGATGTGTCAGTGCCTCAGTGGTATTTATATAATCACAGTAGTGTATCATTGTCAGTGCTTCAGTGGTATTTATATAATCACAGTAGTGTCTCTGTGTCAGTGCCTCAGTGGTATTTATATAATCACAGTAGTGTCAGTGCCTCAGAGGTTTTTATATGATTACAGCAGTGTCTCTGTGTCAGTGTCTCAGTGGAATTTATATAATCACAGTATTGTATCTTTGTCAGTGCCTCAGTGGTATTTATATAATCACAGTAGTGTCAGTGCCTCAGTGGTTTTTATATGATTACAGTAGTGTCTCTGTGTCAGTGCCTCAGTGGTATTTATATAATCACAGTAGTGTATCTTTGTCAGTGCCTCAGTGGTATTTATATAATTACAGTAGTGTCTCTGTGTCAGTGCCTCAGTGGTATTTCTATAATTACAGTAGTGTCTCTGTGTCAGTGCCTCAGTGGTATTTATATAATCACAGTAGTGTATCTGTGTCAGTGCCTCAGTGGTATTTATATAATTACAGTAGTGTCTCTGTGTCAGTGCCTCAGTGGTATTTATATAATCACAGTAGTGTCTCTGTGTCAGTGCCTCAGTGGTATTTATATAATCACAGTAATATCTCTGTGTCAGTGTCTCAGTGGTATTTATATAATCACAGTAGTGTATCTGTGTCAGTGCCTCAGTGGTATTTATATAATTACAGTAGTGTCTCTGTGTCAGTGCCACAGTGGTATTTATATAATTACAGTAGTGTCTCTGTGTCAGTGCCTCAGTGGTATTTATATAATCACAGTAATGTATCTTTGTCAGTGCCTCAGTGGTATTTATATAATTACAGTAGTGTCTCTGTGTCAGTGCCTCAGTGGTATTTATATAATCACAGTAGTGTCTCAGTGTCAGTGCCTCAGTGGTATTTATATAATCACAGTAATGTCTCTGTGTCAGTGTCTCAGTGGTATTTATATAATGACAGTAGTGTATCTTTGTCAGTGCCTCAGTGGTATTTATATAATCACAGTAGTGTCAGTGCCTCAGTGGTATTTATATAATCACAGTAGTGTATCTTTGTCAGTGCCTCAGTGGTATTTATATTATCACAGTAGTGTCTCTGTGTCAGTGCCTCAGTGGTATTTATATAATCACAGTAGTGTCTCTGTGTCAGTGCCTCAGTGGTATTTATATAATCACATTAGTGTCTCTCTGTCAGTGCCACAGTGGTATTTATTTAATCACAGTAGTGTATCTTTGTCAGTGCCTCAGTGGTATTTATATAATAACAGTAGTGTTTCTGTATCAGTGCCTCAGTGGTATTTATATAATCACAGTAGTGTATCTTTGTCAGTGCCTCAGTGGTATTTTTATAATTACAGTAGTGTCTCTGTGCAAGTGCCTCAGTGGTATTTATATAATCACAGTAGTGTCTCTGTGTCAGTGTCTCAGTGGTATTTATATAATCACAGTAGTGTATCTTTGTCAGTGCCTCAGTGGTATTTATATAATTACAGTAGTGTCTCTGTGTCAGTGCCTCAGTGGTATTTATATAATTACAGTAGTGTCTCTGTGTCAGTGCCTCAGTGGTATTTATATAATTACAGTAGTGTCTCTGTGTCAGTGCCTCAGTGGTATTTATATAATTACAGTAGTGTCTCTGTGTCTGTGCCTCAGTGGTATTTATATAATCACAGTAATGTATCTTTGTCAGTGCCTCAGTGGTATTTATATAATTACAGTAGTGTCTCTGTGTCAGTGCCTCAGTGGTATTTATATAATTACAGTAGTGTCTCTGTGTCAGTGCCTCAGTGGTATTTATATAATCACAGTAGTGTATCTATGTAAGTGCCTCAGTGGCATTTATATAATTACAGTAGTGTCTCTGTGTCTGTGCCTCAGTGGTATTTATATAATTACGGTAGTGTCTCTGTGTCAGTGCCTCAGTGGTATTTATATAATCACAGTAGTGTCAGTGCCTCAGTGGTATTTATATAATCACAGTAGTGTCAGTGCCTCAGTGGTATTTATATAATCACAGTAGTGTATCATTGTCAGTGCCTCAGTGGTATTTATATAATCACAGTAGTGTCTCTGTGTCAGTGCCTCAGTGGTAATTATTTAATCACAGTAGTGTCTCTGTGTGAGTACCTCAGTGGTATTTATATAATCACAGTAGTGTCTCTGTGTCAGTGCCACAGTGGTATTTATTTAATCACAGTATTGTATCTTTGTCAGTGCCTCAGTGGTATTTATATAATAACAGTAGTGTTTCTGTGTCAGTGCCTCAGTGGTATTTATATAATCACAGTAGTGTCTCTGTGTCAGTGTCTCAGTGGTATTTATATAATCACAGTAGTGTATCTTTGTCAGTGCCACAGTGGTATTTATATATAATTACAGTAGTGTCTCTGTGTCAGTGCCTCAGTGGTATTTATATAATTACAGTAGTGTCTCTGTGTCAGTGCTCAGTGGTATTTATATAATCACAGTAGTGTCAGTGCCTCAGTGGTATTTATATAATCACAGTATTGTCAGTGCCTCAGTGGTATTTATATAATCACAGTAGTGTATCTTTGTCAGTGCCTCAGTGGTATTTTTATAATTACAGTAGTGTCTCTGTGTCAGTGCCTCAGTGGTATTTATATAATCACAGTAGTGTCTCTGTGTCAGTGTCTCAGTGGTATTTATATAATCACAGTAGTGTATCTTTGTCAGTGCCTCAGTGGTATTAATATAATTACAGTAGTGTCTCTGTGTCAGTGCCTCAGTGGTATTTATATAAATACAGTAGTGTCTCTGTGTCAGTGCCTCAGTGGTATTTATATAATCACAGTACTGTCAGTGCCTCAGTGTTATTTATATTATCACAGTAGTGTCAGTGCCTCAGTGGTATTTATATAATCACAGTAGTGTATCTTTGTCAGTGCCTCAGTGGTATTTATATAATCACAGTAGTGTCTCTGTGTCAGTGCTTAATTGGTATTTATATAATCACAGTAGTGTATCATTGTCAGTGTCTCAGTGGTATTTATATAATCACAGTAGTGTCTCTGTGTCAGTGCCTCAGTGGTAATTATTTAATCACAGTAGTGTCTCTGTGTCAGTGCCTCAGTGGTATTTATATAATCACAGTAGTGTCTCTGTGTCAGTGCCACAGTGGTTTTAATTTAATCACAGTATTGTATCTTTGTCAGTGCCTCAGTGGTATTTATATACTAACAGTAGTGTTTCTGTGTCAGTGCCTCAGTGGTATTTATATAATCACAGTAGTGTCTCTGTGTCAGTGTCTCAGTGGTATTTATATAATCACAGTAGTGTATCTTTGTCAGTGCCTCAGTGGTATTTATATAATTACAGTAGTGTCTCTGTGTCAGTGCCTCAGTGGTATTTATATAATTACAGTAGTGTCTCTGTGTCAGTGCCTCAGTGGTATTTATATAATTACAGTAGTGTCTCTGTGTCAGTGCCTCAGTGGTATTTATATAATTACAGTAGTGTCTCTGTGTCTGTGCCTCAGTGGTATTTATATAATCACAGTAATGTATCTTTGTCAGTGCCTCAGTGGTATTTATATAATTACAGTAGTGTCTCTGTGTCAGTGCCTCAGTGGTATTTATATAATTACAGTAGTGTCTCTGTGTCAGTGCCTCAGTGGTATTTATATAATCACAGTAGTGTCAGTGCCTCAGTGGTATTTATATAATCACAGTAGTGTCAGTGCCACAGTGGTATTTATATAATCACAGTAGTGTATCATTGTCAGTGCCTCAGTGGTATTTATATAATCACAGTAGTGTCTACGTGTCAGTGCCTCAGTGGTATTTATATAAATACGGTAGTGTCTCTGTGTCAGTGCCTCAGTGGTATTTATATAATCACAGTAGTGTCTCTGTGTCAGTGCCTCAGTGGTATTTATATAATCACAGTAGTGTATCTTTGTCAGTGCCTCAGTGGTATTTATATAATCACAGTAGTGTATCTTTGTCAGTGCCTCAGTGGTATTTATATAATTACAGTAGTGTCTCTGTGTCAGTGCCTCAGTGGTATTTATATAATTACAGTAGTGTCTACGTGTCAGTGCCTCAGTGGTATTTATATAATTATGGTAGTGTCTCTGTGTCAGTGCCTCAGTGGTATTTATATAATCACAGTAGTGTCTCTGTGTCAGTGCCTCAGTGGTATTTATATAATCACAGTAGTGTATCTTTGTCAGTGCCTCAGTGGTATTTATATAATCACAGTAGTGTATCTTTGTCAGTGCCTCAGTGGTATTTATATAATTACAGTAGTGTCTCTGTGTCAGTGTCTCAGTGGTATTTATATAATCACAGTAGTGTCTCTGTGTCAGTGTCTCAGTGGTATTTATATAATCACAGTAGCGTATCTTTGTCAGTGCCTCAGTGGTATTTATATAATTACAGTAGTGTCAGTGCCTCTGTGGTTTTTATATAATTACAGTAGTGTCTCTGTGTCAGTGCCTCAGTGGTATTTATATAATCACAGTAGTGTATCTTTGTCAGTGCCTCAGTGGTATTTATATAATTACAGTAGTGTCTCTGTGTCAGTGCCTCAGTGGTATTTAAATAATCACAGTAGTGTCTCTTTGTCAGTGCCACAGTGGTATTTATTTAATCACAGTAGTGTATCTTTGTCAGTGCCTCAGTGGTATTTATATAATTACAGTAGTGTCTCTGTGTCAGTGCCTCAGTGGTATTTATATAATCACAGTAGTGTCTCTGTGTCAGTGCCTCAGTGGTATTTATATAATCACAGTAGTGTATCTTTGTCAGTGCCTCAGTGGTATTTATATAATTACAGTAGTGTCTCTGTGTCAGTGCCTCAGTGGTATTTATATAATTACAGTAGTGTCTCTGTGTCAATGCCTCAGTTGTATTTATCTAATCACAGTAGTGTATCTGTGTCATTGCCTCAGTGGTATTTATATAATTACAGTAGTGTCTCTGTGTCAGTGCCTCAGTAGTATTTATATAATCACAGTAGTGTATCTATGTAAGTGCCTCAGTGGCATTTATATAATTACAGTAGTGTCTCTGTGTCTGTGCCTCAGTGGTATTTATATAATTACGGTAGTGTCTCTGTGTCAGTGCCTCAGTGGTATTTATATAATCACAGTAGTGTCAGTGCCTCAGTGGTATTTATATAATCACAGTAGTGTCAGTGCCTCAGTGGTATTTATATAATCACAGTAGTGTATCATTGTCAGTGCCTCAGTGGTATTTATATAATCACAGTAGTGTCTCTGTGTCAGTGCCTCAGTGGTAATTATTTAATCACAGTAGTGTCTCTGTGTGAGTACCTCAGTGGTATTTATATAATCACAGTAGTGTCTCTGTGTCAGTGCCACAGTGGTATTTATTTAATCACAGTATTGTATCTTTGTCAGTGCCTCAGTGGTATTTATATAATAACAGTAGTGTTTCTGTGTCAGTGCCTCAGTGGTATTTATATAATCACAGTAGTGTCTCTATGTCAGTGTCTCAGTGGTATTTATATAATCACAGTAGTGTATCTTTGTCAGTGCCACAGTGGTATTTATATAATTACAGTAGTGTCTCTGTGTCAGTGCCTCAGTGGTATTTATATAATTACAGTAGTGTCTCTGTGTCAGTGCTCAGTGGTATTTATATAATCACAGTAGTGTCAGTGCCTCAGTGGTATTTATATAATCACAGTATTGTCAGTGCCTCAGTGGTATTTATATAATCACAGTAGTGTATCTTTGTCAGTGCCTCAGTGGTATTTTTATAATTACAGTAGTGTCTCTGTGTCAGTGCCTCAGTGGTATTTATATAATCACAGTAGTGTCTCTGTGTCAGTGTCTCAGTGGTATTTATATAATCACAGTAATGTATCTTTGTCAGTGCCTCAGTGGTATTTATATAATTACAGTAGTGTCTCTGTGTCTGTGCCTCAGTGGTAATTATATAATTACAGTAGTGCCTCTGTGTCAGTGCCTCAGTGGTATTTCTATAATTACAGAAGTGTCTCTGTGTCAGTGCCTCAGTGGTATTTATATAATCACAGTAGTGTATCTGTGTCAGTGCCTCAGTGGTATTTATATAATTACAGAAGTGTCTCTGTATCAGTGCCTCAGTGGTATTTATATAATCACAGTAGTGTCTCTGTGTCAGTGTCTCCATGGTATTTATATAATCACAGTAGTGTATCTTTGTCAGTGCCTCAGTGGTATTTACATAATTACAGTAGTGTCTCTGTGTCAGTGCCTCAGTGGTATTTATATAATTACAGTAGTGTCTCTGTGTCAGTGCCTCAGTGGTATTTATATAATCACAGTAGTGTATCTGTGTCTGTGCCTCAGTGGTATTTATATAATCACAGTAATGTATCTTTGTCAGTGCCTCAGTGGTATTTATATAATTACAGTAGTGTCTCTGTGTCAGTGCCTCAGTGGTATTTATATAATTACAGTAGTGTCTCTGTGTCAGTGCCTCATTGGTATTTATATAATCACATTAGTGTCAGTGCCTCAGTGGTATTTATATAATCACAGTAGTGTCAGTGCCTCAGTGGTATTTATATAATCACAGTAGTCTATCATTGTCAGTGCCTCAGTGGTATTTATATAATCACAGTAGTGTCTCTGTGTCAGTGCCTCAGTGGTATTTATATAATCACAGTAGTGACTCTGTGTCAGTGCCTCAGTGGGATTTATATAATCACAGTAGTGTCTCTTTGTCAGTGCCACAGTGGTATTTATTTAATCACCGTAGTGTATCTTTGTCAGTGCCTCAGTGGTATTTATATAATAACAGTAGTATTTCTGTGTCAGTGCCTCAGTGGTATTTATATAATCACAGTAGTGTATCTTTGTCAGTGCCTCAGTGGTATTTTTATAATTACAGTAGTGTCTCTGTGTCAGTGCCTCAGTGGTATTTATATAATTACAGTAGTGTATCTGTGTCAGTGCCTCAGTGGTATTTATTTAATCACAGTATTGTATCTTTGACAGTGCCTCAGTGGTATTTATATAATTACAGTAGTGTCTCTGTGTCAGTGCCTCAGTGGTATTTATATAATTACAGTAGTGTCTCTGTGTCAGTGCCTCAGTGGTATTTATATAATCACAGTAGTGTCAGTGCCTCAGTGGTATTTATATAAGCACAGTAGTGTCAGTGCCTCAGTGGTATTTATATAATCACAGTAGTGTATCTTTGTCAGTGCCTCAGTGGTATTTATATTATCACAGTAGTGTCTCTGTGTCAGTGCCTCAGTGGTATTTATATAATTACAGTAGTGTCTCTGTGTCAGTGCCTCAGTGGTATTTATATAATTACAGTAGTGTCTCTGTTTCAGTGCCTCAGTGGTATTTATATAATCACAGTAGTGTATCTGTGTCAGTGCCTCAGTGGTATTTATATAATTACAGTAGTGTCTCTGTGTCAGTGCCTCAGTGGTATTTATATAATTACAGTAGTGTCTCTGTGTCTGTGCCTCAGTGGTATTTATATAATCACAGTAATGTATCTTTGTCAGTGCCTCAGTGGTATTTATATAATTACAGTAGTGTCTCTGTGTCAGTGCCTCAGTGGTATGTATATAATTACAGTAGTGTCTCTGTGTCAGTGCCTCAGTGGTATTTCTATAATCACAGTAGTGTCAGTGCGTCAGTGGTATTTATATAATCACAGAAGTGTCAGTGCCTCAGTGGTATTTATATAATCACAGTAGTGTATCATTGTCAGTGCTTCAGTGGTATTTATATAATCACAGTAGTGTCTCTGTGTCAGTGCCTCAGTGGTATTTATATAATCACAGTAGTGTCAGTGCCTCAGTGGTTTTTATATGATTACAGCAGTGTCTCTGTGTCAGTGTCTCAGTGGAATTTATATAATCACAGTATTGTATCTTTGTCAGTGCCTCAGTGGTATTTATATAATCACAGTAGTGTCAGTGCCTCAGTGGTTTTTATATGATTACAGTAGTGTCTCTGTGTCAGTGCCTCAGTGGTATTTATATAATCACAGTAGTGTATCTTTGTCAGTGCCTCAGTGGTATTTATATAATTACAGTAGTGTCTCTGTGTCAGTGCCTCAGTGGTATTTCTATAATTACAGTAGTGTCTCTGTGTCAGTGCCTCAGTGGTATTTATATAATCACAGTAGTGTATCTGTGTCAGTGCCTCAGTGGTATTTATATAATTACAGTAGTGTCTCTGTGTCAGTGCCTCAGTGGTATTTATATAATCACAGTAGTGTCTCTGTGTCAGTGCCTCAGTGGTATTTATATAATCACAGTAATATCTCTGTGTCAGTGTCTCAGTGGTATTTATATAATCACAGTAGTGTATCTGTGTCAGTGCCTCAGTGGTATTTATATAATTACAGTAGTGTCTCTGTGTCAGTGCCACAGTGGTATTTATATAATTACAGTAGTGTCTCTGTGTCAGTGCCTCAGTGGTATTTATATAATCACAGTAATGTATCTTTGTCAGTGCCTCAGTGGTATTTATATAATTACAGTAGTGTCTCTGTGTCAGTGCCTCAGTGGTATTTATATAATCACAGTAGTGTCTCAGTGTCAGTGCCTCAGAGGTATTTATATAATCACAGTAATGTCTCTGTGTCAGTGTCTCAGTGGTATTTATATAATGACAGTAGTGTATCTTTGTCAGTGCCTCAGTGGTATTTATATAATTACAGTAGTGTCAGTGCCTCAGTGGTTTTTATATGATTACAGTAGTGTCTCTGTGTCAGTGCCTCAAGGGTATTTATATAATCACAGTAGTGTATCTTTGTCAGTGCCTCAGTGGTATTTATATAATTACAGCAGTGTCTCTGTGTCAGTTCCTCAGTGGTATTTATATAATCACAGTAGTGTCTCTGTGTCAGTGCCTCAGTGGTATTTATATAATCACAGTAGTGTATCTTTGTCAGTGCCTCAGTGGTATTTATATAATCACAGTAGTGTATCTATGTCAGTGCCTCAGTGGCATTTATATTATCACAGTAGTGTCTCTGTGTCAGTACGTCAGTGGTACTTATATAATTACAGTAGTGTCTCTGTGTCAGTGCCTCAGTGGTATTTATATAATCACAGAAGTGTATCTGTGTCAGTGCCTCAGTGGTATTTATATAATTACAGTAGTGTCTCTGTGTCAGTACCTCAGTGGTACTTATATAATTACAGTTGTGTCTCTGTGTCAGTGCCTCAGTGGTATTTCTATAATTACAGTAGTGTCTCTGTGTCAGTGCCTCAGTGGTATATATATAATTACAGTAGTGTCTCTGTGTCAGTGCATCAGTGGTATTTATATAATTACAGTAGTGTCTCTGTGTCAGTGCCTCAGAGGTATTTCTATAATCACAGTAGTATCTCTGTGTCAGTGCCTCAGTGGTATTTATATAATCACAGTAGTGTCTGTGTCAGTGCCTCAGTGGTATTTATATAATTACAGTAGTGTCTCTGTGTCAGTGCCTCTGTGTTATTTATATAATCACAGTAGTTTACCTTTGTCAGTGCCTCAGTGGTATTTATATAATTACAGTAGTGTCTCCGTGTCAGTGCCTCAGTGGTATTTATATAATTACAGTAGTGTCAGTGCCTCAGTGGTATTTATATAATCACAGTAGTGTATCTTTGTCAGTGCCTCAGTGGTATTTTTATAATTACAGTAGTGTCTCTGTGTCAGTGCCTCAGTGGTATTTATATAATCACAGTAGTGTCTCTGTGTCAGTGTCTCAGTGGTATTTATATAATCACAGTAATGTATCTTTGTCAGTGCCTCAGTGGTATTTATATAATTACAGTAGTGTCTCTGTGTCTGTGCCTCAGTGGTATTTATATAATTACAGTAGTGTCTCTGTGTCAGTGCCTCAGTGGTATTTCTATAATTACAGTAGTGTCTCTGTGTCAGTGCCTCAGTGGTATTTATATAATCACAGTAGTGTATCTGTGTCAGTGCCTCAGTGGTATTTATATAATTACAGTAGTGTCTCTGTGTCAGTGCCTCAGTGGTATTTATATAATCACAGTAGTGTCTCTGTGTCAGTGTCTCCATGGTATTTATATAATCACAGTAGTGTATCTTTGTCAGTGCCTCAGTGGTATTTACATAATTAGAGTAGTGTCTCTGTGTCAGTGCCTCAGTGGTATTTATATAATTACAGTAGTGTCTCTGTGTCAGTGCCTCAGTGGTATTTATATAAACACAGTAGTGTATCTGTGTCTGTGCCTCAGTGGTATTTATATAATCACAGTAATGTATCTTTGTCAGTGCCTCAGTGGTATTTATATAATTACAGTAGTGTCTCTGTGTCAGTGCCTCAGTGGTATTTATATAATTACAGTAGTGTCTCTGTGTCAGTGCCTCATTGGTATTTATATAATCACATTAGTGTCAGTGCCTCAGTGGTATTTATATAATCACAGTAGTGTCAGTGCCTCAGTGGTATTTATATAATCACAGTAGTCTATCATTGTCAGTGCCTCAGTGGTATTTATATAATCACAGTAGTGTCTCTGTGTCAGTGCCTCAGTGGTATTTATATAATCACAGTAGTGACTCTGTGTCAGTGCCTCAGTGGGATTTATATAATCACAGTAGTGTCTCTTTGTCAGTGCCACAGTGGTATTTATTTAATCACCGTAGTGTATCTTTGTCAGTGCCTCAGTGGTATTTATATAATAACAGTAGTATTTCTGTGTCAGTGCCTCAGTGGTATTTATATAATCACAGTAGTGTATCTTTGTCAGTGCCTCAGTGGTATTTTTATAATTACAGTAGTGTCTCTGTGTCAGTGCCTCAGTGGTATTTATATAATTACAGTAGTGTATCTGAGTCAGTGCCTCAGTGGTATTTATTTAATCACAGTATTGTATCTTTGACAGTGCCTCAGTGGTATTTATATAATTACAGTAGTGTCTCTGTGTCAGTGCCTCAGTGGTATTTATATAATTACAGTAGTGTCTCTGTGTCAGTGCCTCAGTGGTATTTATATAATCACAGTAGTGTCAGTGCCTCAGTGGTATTTATATAATCACAGTAGTGTCAGTGTCTGAGTGGTATTTATATAATCACAGTAGTGTATCTTTGTCAGTGCCTCAGTGGTATTTATATTATCACAGTAGTGTATCTGTGTCAGTGCCTCAGTGGTATTTATATAATTACAGTAGTGTCTCTGTGTCAGTGCCTCAGTGGTATTTATATAATTACAGTAGTGTCTCTGTTTCAGTGCCTCAGTGGTATTTATATAATCACAGTAGTGTATCTGTGTCAGTGCCTCAGTGGTATTTATATAATTACAGTAGTGTCTCTGTGTCAGTGCCTCAGTGGTATTTATATAATTACAGTAGTGTCTCTGTGTCTGTGCCTCAGTGGTATTTATATAATCACAGTAATGTATCTTTGTCAGTGCCTCAGTGGTATTTATATAATTACAGTAGTGTCTCTGTGTCAGTGCCTCAGTGGTATTTATATAATTACAGTAGTGTCTCTGTGTCAGTGCCTCAGTGGTATTTCTATAATCACAGTAGTGTCAGTGCGTCAGTGGTATTTATATAATCACAGAAGTGTCAGTGCCTCAGTGGTATTTATATAATCACAGTAGTGTATCATTGTCAGTGCTTCAGTGGTATTTATATAATCACAGTAGTGTCTCTGTGTCAGTGCCTCAGTGGTATTTATATAATCACAGTAGTGTCAGTGCCTCAGTGGTTTTTATATGATTACAGCAGTGTCTCTGTGTCAGTGTCTCAGTGGAATTTATATAATCACAGTATTGTATCTTTGTCAGTGCCTCAGTGGTATTTATATAATCACAGTAGTGTCAGTGCCTCAGTGGTTTTTATATGATTACAGTAGTGTCTCTGTGTCAGTGCCTCAGTGGTATTTATATAATCACAGTAGTGTATCTTTGTCAGTGCCTCAGTGGTATTTATATAATTACAGTAGTGTCTCTGTGTCAGTGCCTCAGTGGTATTTCTATAATTACAGTAGTGTCTCTGTGTCAGTGCCTCAGTGGTATTTATATAATCACAGTAGTGTATCTGTGTCAGTGCCTCAGTGGTATTTATATAATTACAGTAGTGTCTCTGTGTCAGTGCCTCAGTGGTATTTATATAATCACAGTAGTGTCTCTGTGTCAGTGCCTCAGTGGTATTTATATAATCACAGTAATATCTCTGTGTCAGTGTCTCAGTGGTATTTATATAATCACAGTAGTGTATCTGTGTCAGTGCCTCAGTGGTATTTATATAATTACAGTAGTGTCTCTGTGTCAGTGCCACAGTGGTATTTATATAATTACAGTAGTGTCTCTGTGTCAGTGCCTCAGTGGTATTTATATAATCACAGTAATGTATCTTTGTCAGTGCCTCAGTGGTATTTATATAATTACAGTAGTGTCTCTGTGTCAGTGCCTCAGTGGTATTTATATAATCACAGTAGTGTCTCAGTGTCAGTACCTCAGTGGTATTTATATAATCACAGTAATGTCTCTGTGTCAGTATCTCAGTGGTATTTATATAATGACAGTAGTGTATCTTTGTCAGTGCCTCAGTGGTATTTATATAATTACAGTAGTGTCAGTGCCTCAGTGGTTTTTATATGATTACAGTAGTGTCTCTGTGTCAGTGCCTCAAGGGTATTTATATAATCACAGTAGTGTATCTTTGTCAGTGCCTCAGTGGTATTTATATAATTACAGCAGTGTCTCTGTGTCAGTTCCTCAGTGGTATTTATATAATCACAGTAGTGTCTCTGTGTCAGTGCCTCAGTGGTATTTATATAATCACAGTAGTGTATCTTTGTCAGTGCCTCAGTGGTATTTATATAATCACAGTAGTGTATCTATGTCAGTGCCTCAGTGGCATTTATATTATCACAGTAGTGTCTCTGTGTCAGTACGTCAGTGGTACTTATATAATTACAGTAGTGTCTCTGTGTCAGTGCCTCAGTGGTATTTATATAATCACAGAAGTGTATCTGTGTCAGTGCCTCAGTGGTATTTATATAATTACAGTAGTGTCTCTGTGTCAGTACCTCAGTGGTACTTATATAATTACAGTTGTGTCTCTGTGTCAGTGCCTCAGTGGTATTTCTATAATTACAGTAGTGTCTCTGTGTCAGTGCCTCAGTGGTATTTATATAATTACAGTAGTGTATCTGTGTCAGTGCCTCAGTGGTATTTATATAATTACAGTAGTGTCTCTGTGTCAGTACCTCAGTGGTACTTATATAATTACAGTTGTGTCTCTGTGTCAGTGCCTCAGTGGTATTTCTATAATCACAGTAGTGTCTGTGTCAGTGCCTCAGTGGTATTTATATAATTACAGTAGTGTCTCTGTGTCAGTGCCTCTGTGTTATTTATATAATCACAGTAGTTTATCTTTGTCAGTGCCTCAGTGGTATTTATATAATTACAGTAGTGTCTCCGTGTCAGTGCCTCAGTGGTATTTATATAATTACAGTAGTGTCTACGTGTCAGTGCCTTAGTGGTATTTATATAATTACGGTAGTGTCTCTGTGTCAGTGCCTCAGTGGTATTTATATAATCACAGTAGTGTATCTGTGTCAGTGCCTCAGTGGTATTTATATAATCACAGTAGTGTATCTGTGTCAGTGCCTCAGTGGTATTTATATAATCACAGTAGTGTATCTTTGTCAGTGCCTCAGTGGTATTTATATAATTACAGTAGTGTCTCTGTGTCAGTGCCTCAGTGGTATTTATATAATCACAGTAGAGTCAGTGCCTCAGTGGTATTTATATAATCACAGTAGTGTCAATGCCTCAGTGGTATTTATATAATCACAGTAGTGTATCATTGTCAGTGCCTCAGTGGTATTTATATAATCACAGTAGTGTCAGTGCCTCAGTGGTATTTATATAATCACAGTAGTGTATCATTGTCAGTGCCTCAGTGGTATTTATATAATCACAGTAGTGTCTCTGTGTCAGTGCCTCAGTGGTATTTATATAATCACATTAGTGTCTCTGTGTCAGTGCCTCAGTGGTATTTATATAATCACAGTAGTGTCTCTGTATCAGTGCCACAGTGGTATTTATATAATCACAGTAGTGTCAGTGCCTCAGTGGTATTTATATAATCACAGTAGTGTCAGTGCCTCAGTGGTATTTATATAATCACAGTAGTGTATCTTTGTCAGTGCCTCAGTGGTATTTATATTATCACAGTAGTGTCTCTGTGTCAGTGCCTCAGTGGTATTTATATAATCACAGTAGTGTATCTGTGTCAGTGCCTCAGTGGTATTTATATAATCACAGTAGTGTCAGTGCCTCAGTGGTATTTATATAATCACAGTAGTGTCAGTGCCTCAGTGGTATTTATATAATCACAGTAGTGTATCTTTGTCAGTGCCTCAGTGGTATTTATATTATCACAGTAGTGTCTCTGTGTCAGTGCCTCAGTGGTATTTATATAATCACAGTAGTGTCTCTGTGTCAGTGCCTCAGTGGTATTTATATAATCACATTAGTGTCTCTCTGTCAGTGCCACAGTGGTATTTATTTAATCACAGTAGTGTATCTTTGTCAGTGCCTCAGTGGTATTTATATAATAACAGTAGTGTTTCTGTATCAGTGCCTCAGTGGTATTTATATAATCACAGTAGTGTATCTTTGTCAGTGCCTCAGTGGTATTTTTATAATTACAGTAGTGTCTCTGTGTCAGTGCCTCAGTGGTATTTATATAATCACAGTAGTGTCTCTGTGTCAGTGTCTCAGTGGTATTTATATAATCACAGTAGTGTATCTTTGTCAGTGCCTCAGTGGTATTTATATAATTACAGTAGTGTCTCTGTGTCAGTGCCTCAGTGGTATTTATATAATTACAGTAGTGTCTCTATGTCAGTGCCTCAGTGGTATTTATATAATCACAGTAGTGTATCTGTGTCAGTGCCTCAGTGGTATTTATATAATTACAGTAGTGTCTCTGTGTCAGTGCCTCAGTGGTATTTATATAATTACAGTAGTGTCTCTGTGTCTGTGCCTCAGTGGTATTTATATAATCACAGTAATGTATCTTTGTCAGTGCCTCAGTGGTATTTATATAATTACAGTAGTGTCTCTGTGTCAGTGCCTCAGTGGTATTTATATAATTACAGTAGTGTCTCTGTGTCAGTGCCTCAGTGGTATTTCTATAATCACAGTAGTGTCAGTGCTTCAGTGGTATTTATATAATCACAGAAGTGTCAGTGCGTCAGTGGTATTTATATAATCACAGTAGTGTATCATTGTCAGTGCCTCAGTGGTATTTATATAATCACAGTAGTGTCTCTGTGTCAGTGCCTCAGTGGTATTTATATAATCACAGTAGTGTCAGTGCCTCAGTGGTTTTAATATTATTACAGCAGTGTCTCTGTGTCAGTGCCTCATTGGTATTTATATAATCACAGTAATGTCTCTGTGTCAGTGTCTCAGTGGTATTTATATAATCACAGTATTGTATCTTTGTCAGTGCCTCAGTGGTATTTATATAATTACAGTAGTGTCAGTGCCTCAGTGGTTTTTATATGATTACAGTAGTGTCTCTGTGTCAGTGCCTCAGTGGTATTTATATAATCACAGTAGTGTATCTTTGTCAGTGCCTCAGTGGTATTTATATAATTACAGTAGTGTCTCTGTGTCAGTGCCTCAGTGGTATTTCTATAATTACAGTAGTGTCTCTGTGTCAGTGCCTCAGTGGTATTTATATAATCACAGTAGTGTATCTGTGTCAGTGCCTCAGTGGTATTTATATAATTACAGTAGTGTCTCTGTGTCAGTGCCTCAGTGGTATTTATATAATTACAGTAGTGTCTCTGTGTCAGTGCCTCAGTGGTATTTATATAATCACAGTAATGTATCTTTGTCAGTGCCTCAGTGGTATTTATATAATTACAGTAGTGTCTCTGTGTCAGTGCCTCAGTGGTATTTATATAATCACAGTAGTGTCTCTGTGTCAGTGCCTCAGTGGTATTTATATAATCACAGTAATGTCTCTGTGTCAGTGTCTCAGTGGTATTTATATAATCACAGTAGTGTATCTGTGTCAGTGCCTCAGTGGTATTTATATAATTACAGTAGTGTCTCTGTGTCAGTGCCACAGTGGTATTTATATAATTACAGTAGTGTCTCTGTGTCAGTGCCTCAGTGGTATTTATATAATCACAGTAATGTATCTTTGTCAGTGCCTCAGTGGTATTTATATAATTACAGTAGTGTCTCTGTGTCAGTGCCTCAGTGGTATTTATATAATCACAGTAGTGTCTCAGTGTCAGTGCCTCAGTGGTATTTACATAATCACAGTAATGTCTCTGTGTCAGTGCCTCAATGGTATTTATATAATCACAGTAGTGTATCTTTGTCAGTGCCTCAGTGGTATTTATATAATTACAGTAGTGTCAGTGCCTCAGTGGTTTTTATATGATTACAGTAGTGTCTCTGTGTCAGTGCCTCAAGGGTATTTATATAATCACAGTAGTGTATCTTTGTCAGTGCCTCAGTGGTATTTATATAATTACAGCAGTGTCTCTGTGTCAGTTCCTCAGTGGTATTTATATAATCACAGTAGTGTCTCTGTGTCAGTGCCTCAGTGGTATTTATATAATCACAGTAGTGTATCTTTGTCAGTGCCTCAGTGGTATTTATATAATCACAGTAGTGTATCTATGTCAGTGCCTCAGTGGCATTTATATTATTACAGTAGTGTCTCTGTGTCAGTACATCAGTGGTATTTATATAATTACAGTAGTGTCTCTGTGTCAGTGCCTCAGTGGTATTTATATAATCACAGAAGTGTATCTGTGTCAGTGCCTCAGTGGTATTTATATAATTACAGTAGTGTCTCTGTGTCAGTACCTCAGTGGTACTTTAATAATTACAGTTGTGTCTCTGTGTCAGTGCCTCAGTGGTATTTCTATAATTACAGTAGTGTCTCTGTGTCAGTGCCTCAGTGGTATTTATATAATTACAGTAGTGTCTCTGTGTCAGTGCATCAGTGGTATTTATATAATTACAGTAGTGTCTCTGTGTCAGTGCCTCAGAGGTATTTCTATAATCACAGTAGTATCTCTGTGTCAGTGCCTCAGTGGTATTTATATAATCACAGTAGTGTCTGTGTCAGTGCCTCAGTGGTATTTATATAATTACAGTAGTGTCTCTGTGTCAGTGCCTCTGTGTTATTTATATAATCACAGTAGTTTATCTTTGTCAGTGCCTCAGTGGTATTTATATAATTACAGTAGTGTCTCCGTGTCAGTGCCTCAGTGGTATTTATATAATTACAGTAGTGTCTACGTGTCAGTGCCTTAGTGGTATTTATATAATTACAGTAGTGTCTCTGTGTCAGTGCCTCAGTGGTATTTATATAATCACAGTAGTGTCTCTGTGTCAGTGCCTCAGTGGTATTTATATAATCACAGTAGTGTATCTTTGTCAGTGCCTCAGTGGTATTTATATAATCACAGTAGTGTATCTTTGTCAGTGCCTCAGTGGTATTTATATAATTACAATAGTGTCTCTGTGTCAGTGCCTCAGTGGTATTTATATAATCACAGTAGAGTCTCTGTGTCAGTGTCTCAGTGGTATTTATATAATCACAGTAGTGTCTCTGTGTCAGTGTCTCAGTGGTATTTATATAATCACAGTAGTGTATCTTTGTCAGTGCCTCAGTGGTATTTATATAATTACAGTAGTGTCTCTGTGTCTGTGCCTCAGTGGTATTTATATAATTACAGTAGTGTCTCTGTGTCAGTGCCTCAGTGGTATTTATATAATTACAGTAGTGTCTCTGTGTCAGTGCCTCAGTGGTATTTATATAATTACAGTAGTGTCTCTGTGTCTGTGCCTCAGTGGTATTTATATAATCACAGTAATGTATCTTTGTCAGTGCCTCAGTGGTATTTATATAATTACAGTAGTGTCTCTGTGTCAGTGCCTCAGTGGTATTTATATAATTACAGTAGTGTCTCTGTGTCAGTGCCTCAGTGGTATTTATATAATCACAGTAGTGTCAGTGCCTCAGTGGTATTTATATAATCACAGTAGTGTCAGTGCCACAGTGGTATTTATATAATCACAGTAGTGTATCATTGTCAGTGCCTCAGTGGTATTTATATAATCACAGTAGTGTCTACGTGTCAGTGCCTCAGTGGTATTTATATAATTACGGTAGTGTCTCTGTGTCAGTGCCTCAGTGGTATTTATATAATCACAGTAGTGTCTCTGTGTCAGTGTCTCCATGGTATTTATATAATCACAGTAGTGTATCTTTGTCAGTGCCTCAGTGGTATTTACATAATTACAGTAGTGTCTCTGTGTCAGTGCCTCAGTGGTATTTATATAATTACAGTAGTGTCTCTGTGTCAGTGCCTCAGTGGTATTTATATAATCACAGTAGTGTATCTGTGTCTGTGCCTCAGTGGTATTTATATAATCACAGTAATGTATCTTTGTCAGTGCCTCAGTGGTATTTATATAATTACAGTAGTGTCTCTGTGTCAGTGCCTCAGTGGTATTTATATAATTACAGTAGTGTCTCTGTGTCAGTGCCTCATTGGTATTTATATAATCACAGTAGTGTCAGTGCCTCAGTGGTATTTATATAATCACAGTAGTGTCAGTGCCTCAGTGGTATTTATATAATCACAGTAGTCTATCATTGTCAGTGCCTCAGTGGTATTTATATAATCACAGTAGTGTCTCTGTGTCAGTGCCTCAGTGGTATTTATATAATCACAGTAGTGACTCTGTGTCAGTGCCTCAGTGGGATTTATATAATCACAGTAGTGTCTCTTTGTCAGTGCCACAGTGGTATTTATTTAATCACCGTAGTGTATCTTTGTCAGTGCCTCAGTGGTATTTATATAATAACAGTAGTATTTCTGTGTCAGTGCCTCAGTGGTATTTATATAATCACAGTAGTGTATCTTTGTCAGTGCCTCAGTGGTATTTTTATAATTACAGTAGTGTCTCTGTGTCAGTGCCTCAGTGGTATTTATATAATTACAGTAGTGTATCTGTGTCAGTGCCTCAGTGGTATTTATTTAATCACAGTATTGTATCTTTGACAGTGCCTCAGTGGTATTTATATAATTACAGTAGTGTCTCTGTGTCAGTGCCTCAGTGGTATTTATATAATTACAGTAGTGTCTCTGTGTCAGTGTCTCAGTGGTATTTATATACTCACAGTAGTGTATCTTTGTCAGTGCCTCAGTGGTATTTATATAATTACAGTAGTTTCTCTGTGTCAGTGCCTCAGTGGTATTTATATAATCACAGTAGTGTATCTATGTCAGTGCCTCAGTGGCATTTATATAATTACAGTAGTGTCTCTGTGTCAGTGCCTCAGTGGTATTTATATAATTACAGTAGTGTCTCTGTGTCAGTGCCTCAGTGGTATTTATATAATCACAGTAGTGTATCTTTGTCAGTGCCTCAGTGGTATTTATATAATCACAGTAGTGTATCTGTGTCAGTGCCTCAGTGGTATTTATATAATTACAGTAGTGTCTCTGTGTCAGTGCCTCAGTGGTATTTATATAATTACAGTAGTGTCTCTGTGTCTGTGCCTCAGTGGTATTTATATAATCACAGTAATGTATCTTTGTCAGTGCCTCAGTGGTATTTATATAATTACAGTAGTGTCTCTGTGTCAGTGCCTCAGTGGTATTTATATAATTACAGTAATGTCTCTGTGTCAGTGCCTCAGTGGTATTTCTATAATCACAGTAGTGTCAGTGCTTCAGTGGTATTTATATAATCACAGAAGTGTCAGTGCCTCAGTGGTATTTATATAATCACAGTAGTGTATCATTGTCAGTGCCTCAGTGGTATTTATATAATCACAGTAGTGTCTCTGTGTCAGTGCCTCAGTGGTATTTATATAATCACAGTAGTGTCAGTGCCTCAGTGGTTTTAATATTATTACAGCAGTGTCTCTGTGTCAGTGCCTCATTGGTATTTATATAATCACAGTAATGTCTCTGTGTCAGTGTCTCAGTGGTATTTATATAATCACAGTATTGTATCTTTGTCAGTGCCTCAGTGGTATTTATATAATTACAGTAGTGTCAGTGCCTCAGTGGTTTTTATATGATTACAGTAGTGTCTCTGTGTCAGTGCCTCAGTGGTATTTATATAATCACAGTAGTGTATCTTTGTCAGTGCCTCAGTGGTATTTATATAATTACAGTAGTGTCTCTGTGTCAGTGCCTCAGTGGTATTTCTATAATTACAGTAGTGTCTCTGTGTCAGTGCCTCAGTGGTATTTATATAATCACAGTAGTGTATCTGTGTCAGTGCCTCAGTGGTATTTATATAATTACAGTAGTGTCTCTGTGTCAGTGCCTCAGTGGTATTTATATAATTACAGTAGTGTCTCTGTGTCAGTGCCTCAGTGGTATTTATATAATCACAGTAATGTATCTTTGTCAGTGCCTCAGTGGTATTTATATAATTACAGTAGTGTCTCTGTGTCAGTGCCTCAGTGGTATTTATATAATCACAGTAGTGTCTCTGTGTCAGTGCCTCAGTGGTATTTATATAATCACAGTAATGTCTCTGTGTCAGTGTCTCAGTGGTATTTATATAATCACAGTAGTGTATCTGTGTCAGTGCCTCAGTGGTATTTATATAATTACAGTAGTGTCTCTGTGTCAGTGCCACAGTGGTATTTATATAATTACAGTAGTGTCTCTGTGTCAGTGCCTCAGTGGTATTTATATAATCACAGTAATGTATCTTTGTCAGTGCCTCAGTGGTATTTATATAATTACAGTAGTGTCTCTGTGTCAGTGCCTCAGTGGTATTTATATAATCACAGTAGTGTCTCAGTGTCAGTGCCTCAGTGGTATTTACATAATCACAGTAATGTCTCTGTGTCAGTGCCTCAATGGTATTTATATAATCACAGTAGTGTATCTTTGTCAGTGCCTCAGTGGTATTTATATAATTACAGTAGTGTCAGTGCCTCAGTGGTTTTTATATGATTACAGTAGTGTCTCTGTGTCAGTGCCTCAATGGTATTTATATAATCACAGTAGTGTATCTTTGTCAGTGCCTCAGTGGTATTTATATAATTACAGCAGTGTCTCTGTGTCAGTTCCTCAGTGGTATTTATATAATCACAGTAGTGTCTCTGTGTCAGTGCCTCAGTGGTATTTATATAATCACAGTAGTGTATCTTTGTCAGTGCCTCAGTGGTATTTATATAATCACAGTAGTGTATCTATGTCAGTGCCTCAGTGGCATTTATATTATTACAGTAGTGTCTCTGTGTCAGTACGTCAGTGGTATTTATATAATTACAGTAGTGTCTCTGTGTCAGTGCCTCAGTGGTATTTATATAATCACAGAAGTGTATCTGTGTCAGTGCCTCAGTGGTATTTATATAATTACAGTAGTGTCTCTGTGTCAGTACCTCAGTGGTACTTTAATAATTACAGTTGTGTCTCTGTGTCAGTGCCTCAGTGGTATTTCTATAATTACAGTAGTGTCTCTGTGTCAGTGCCTCAGTGGTATTTATATAATTACAGTAGTGTCTCTGTGTCAGTGCATCAGTGGTATTTATATAATTACAGTAGTGTCTCTGTGTCAGTGCCTCAGAGGTATTTCTATAATCACAGTAGTATCTCTGTGTCAGTGCCTCAGTGGTATTTATATAATCACAGTAGTGTCTGTGTCAGTGCCTCAGTGGTATTTATATAATTACAGTAGTGTCTCTGTGTCAGTGCCTCTGTGTTATTTATATAATCACAGTAGTTTATCTTTGTCAGTGCCTCAGTGGTATTTATATAATTACAGTAGTGTCTCCGTGTCAGTGCCTCAGTGGTATTTATATAATTACAGTAGTGTCTACGTGTCAGTGCCTTAGTGGTATTTATATAATTACAGTAGTGTCTCTGTGTCAGTGCCTCAGTGGTATTTATATAATCACAGTAGTGTCTCTGTGTCAGTGCCTCAGTGGTATTTATATAATCACAGTAGTGTATCTTTGTCAGTGCCTCAGTGGTATTTATATAATCACAGTAGTGTATCTTTGTCAGTGCCTCAGTGGTATTTATATAATTACAATAGTGTCTCTGTGTCAGTGCCTCAGTGGTATTTATATAATCACAGTAGAGTCTCTGTGTCAGTGTCTCAGTGGTATTTATATAATCACAGTAGTGTATCTTTGTCAGTGCCTCAGTGGTATTTATATAATTACAGTAGTGTCAGTGCCTCAGTGGTTTTTATATAATTACAGTAGTGTCTCTGTGTCAGTGCCTCAGTGGTATTTATATAATCACAGTAGTGTATCTTTGTCAGTGCCTCAGTGGTATTTATATAATTACAGTAGTGTCTCTGTGTCAGTGCCTCAGTGGTATTTATATAATCACAGTAGTGTATCTATGTCAGTGCCTCTGTGGCATTTATATAATTACAGTAGTGTCTCTGTGTCAGTGCCTCAGTGGTATTTATATACTCACAGTAGTGTCTCTGTGTCAGTGCCTCAGTGGTATTTATATAATCACAGTAGTGTATCTTTGTCAGTGCCTCAGTGGTATTTATATAATCACAGTAGTGTATCTTTGTCAGTGCCTCAGTGGTATTTATATAATTACAGTAGTGTCTCTGTGTCAGTGCCTCAGCTGTATTTATTTAATCACAGTAGAGTCTCTGTGTCAGTGTCTCAGTGGTATTTATATACTCACAGTGGTGTATCTTTGTCAGTGCCTCAGTGGTATTTATATAATTACAGTAGTTTCTCTGTGTCAGTGCCTCAGTGGTATTTATATAATCACAGTAGTGTATCTATGTCAGTGCCTCAGTGGCATTTATATAATTACAGTAGTGTCTCTGTGTCAGTGCCTCAGTGGTATTTATATAATTACAGTAGTGTCTCTGTGTCAGTGCCTCAGTGGTATTTATATAATCACAGTAGTGTATCTTTGTCAGTGCCTCAGTGGTATTTATATAATCACAGTAGTGTATCTGTGTCAGTGCCTCAGTGGTATTTATATAATTACAGTAGTGTCGACGTGTCAGTGCCTTAGTGGTATTTATATAATTACGGTAGTGTCTCTGTGTCAGTGCCTCAGTGGTATTTATATAATCACAGTAGTGTCTCTGTGTCAGTGCCTCAGTGGTATTTATATAATCACAGTAGTGTATCTTTGTCAGTGCCTCAGTGGTATTTATATAATCACAGTAGTGTATCTTTGTCAGTGCCTCAGTGGTATTTATATAATCACAGTAGAGTCAGTGCCTCAGTGGTATTTATATAATCACAGTAGTGTCAGTGCCTCAGTGGTATTTATATAATCACAGTAGTGTATCACTGTCAGTGCCTCAGTGGTATTTATATAATCACAGTAGTGTCAGTGCCTCAGTGGTATTTATATAATCACAGTACTGTCAGTGCCTCAGTGTTATTTATATTATCACAGTAGTGTCAGTGCCTCAGTGGTATTTATATAATCACAGTAGTGTATCTTTGTCAGTGCCTCAGTGGTATTTATATAATCACAGTAGTGTCTCTGTGTCAGTGCTTAATTGGTATTTATATAATCACAGTAGTGTATCATTGTCAGTGTCTCAGTGGTATTTATATAATCACAGTAGTGTCTCTGTGTCAGTGCCTCAGTGGTAATTATTTAATCACAGTAGTGTCTCTGTGTCAGTGCCTCAGTGGTATTTATATAATCACAGTAGTGTCTCTGTGTCAGTGCCACAGTGGTTTTAATTTAATCACAGTATTGTATCTTTGTCAGTACCTCAGTGGTATTTATATACTAACAGTAGTGTTTCTGTGTCAGTGCCTCAGTGGTATTTATATAATCACAGTAGTGTCTCTGTGTCAGTGTCTCAGTGGTATTTATATAATCACAGTAGTGTATCTTTGTCAGTGCCTCAGTGGTATTTATATAATTACAGTAGTGTCTCTGTGTCTGTGCCTCAGTGGTATTTATATAATTACAGTAGTGTCTCTGTGTCAGTGCCTCAGTGGTATTTATATAATTACAGTAGTGTCTCTGTGTCTGTGCCTCAGTGGTATTTATATAATCACAGTAATGTATCTTTGTCAGTGCCTCAGTGGTATTTATATAATTACAGTAGTGTCTCTGTGTCAGTGCCTCAGTGGTATTTATATAATTACAGTAGTGTCTCTGTGTCAGTGCCTCAGTGGTATTTATATAATCACAGTAGTGTCAGTGCCTCAGTGGTATTTATATAATCACAGTAGTGTCAGTGCCACAGTGGTATTTATATAATCACAGTAGTGTATCATTGTCAGTGCCTCAGTGGTATTTATATAATCACAGTAGTGTCTACGTGTCAGTGCCTCAGTGGTATTTATATAATTACGGTAGTGTCTCTGTGTCAGTGCCTCAGTGGTATTTATATAATCACAGTAGTGTCTCTGTGTCAGTGTCTCCATGGTATTTATATAATCACAGTAGTGTATCTTTGTCAGTGCCTCAGTGGTATTTACATAATTACAGTAGTGTCTCTGTGTCAGTGCCTCAGTGGTATTTATATAATTACAGTAGTGTCTCTGTGTCAGTGCCTCAGTGGTATTTATATAATCACAGTAGTGTATCTGTGTCTGTGCCTCAGTGGTATTTATATAATCACAGTAATGTATCTTTGTCAGTGCCTCAGTGGTATTTATATAATTACAGTAGTGTCTCTGTGTCAGTGCCTCAGTGGTATTTATATAATTACAGTAGTGTCTCTGTGTCAGTGCCTCATTGGTATTTATATAATCACAGTAGTGTCAGTGCCTCAGTGGTATTTATATAATCACAGTAGTGTCAGTGCCTCAGTGGTATTTATATAATCACAGTAGTCTATCATTGTCAGTGCCTCAGTGGTATTTATATAATCACAGTAGTGTCTCTGTGTCAGTGCCTCAGTGGTATTTATATAATCACAGTAATGACTCTGTGTCAGTGCCTCAGTGGGATTTATATAATCACAGTAGTGTCTCTTTGTCAGTGCCACAGTGGTATTTATTTAATCACCGTAGTGTATCTTTGTCAGTGCCTCAGTGGTATTTATATAATAACAGTAGTATTTCTGTGTCAGTGCCTCAGTGGTATTTATATAATCACAGTAGTGTATCTTTGTCAGTGCCTCAGTGGTATTTTTATAATTACAGTAGTGTCTCTGTGTCAGTGCCTCAGTGGTATTTATATAATTACAGTAGTGTATCTGTGTCAGTGCCTCAGTGGTATTTATTTAATCACAGTATTGTATCTTTGACAGTGCCTCAGTGGTATTTATATAATTACAGTAGTGTCTCTGTGTCAGTGCCTCAGTGGTATTTATATAATTACAGTAGTGTCTCTGTGTCAGTGCCTCAGTGGTATTTATATAATCACAGTAGTGTCAGTGCCTCAGTGGTATTTATATAAGCACAGTAGTGTCAGTGCCTCAGTGGTATTTATATAATCACAGTAGTGTATCTTTGTCAGTGCCTCAGTGGTATTTATATTATCACAGTAGTGTCTCTGTGTCAGTGCCTCAGTAGTATTTATATAATTACAGTAGTGTCTCTGTGTCAGTGCCTCAGTGGTATTTATATAATTACAGTAGTGTCTCTGTTTCAGTGCCTCAGTGGTATTTATATAATCACAGTAGTGTATCTGTGTCAGTGCCTCAGTGGTATTTATATAATTACAGTAGTGTCTCTGTGTCAGTGCCTCAGTGGTATTTATATAATTACAGTAGTGTCTCTGTGTCTGTGCCTCAGTGGTATTTATATAATCACAGTAATGTATCTTTGTCAGTGCCTCAGTGGTATTTATATAATTACAGTAGTATCTCTGTGTCAGTGCCTCAGTGGTATTTATATAATTACAGTAGTGTCTCTGTGTCAGTGCCTCAGTGGTATTTCTATAATCACAGTAGTGTCAGTGCGTCAATGGTATTTATATAATCACAGAAGTGTCAGTGCCTCAGTGGTATTTATATAATCACAGTAGTGTATCATTGTCAGTGCTTCAGTGGTATTTATATAATCACAGTAGTGTCTCTGTGTCAGTGCCTCAGTGGTATTTATATAATCACAGTAGTGTCAGTGCCTCAGTGGTTTTTATATGATTACAGCAGTGTCTCTGTGTCAGTGTCTCAGTGGAATTTATATAATCACAGTATTGTATCTTTGTCAGTGCCTCAGTGGTATTTATATAATCACAGTAGTGTCAGTGCCTCAGTGGTTTTTATATGATTACAGTAGTGTCTCTGTGTCAGTGCCTCAGTGGTATTTATATAATCACAGTAGTGTATCTTTGTCAGTGCCTCAGTGGTATTTATATAATTACAGTAGTGTCTCTGTGTCAGTGCCTCAGTGGTATTTCTATAATTACAGTAGTGTCTCTGTGTCAGTGCCTCAGTGGTATTTATATAATCACAGTAGTGTATCTGTGTCAGTGCCTCAGTGGTATTTATATAATTACAGTAGTGTCTCTGTGTCAGTGCCTCAGTGGTATTTATATAATCACAGTAGTGTCTCTGTGTCAGTGCCTCAGTGGTATTTATATAATCACAGTAATATCTCTGTGTCAGTGTCTCAGTGGTATTTATATAATTACAGTAGTGTATCTGTGTCAGTGCCTCAGTGGTATTTATATAATTACAGTAGTGTCTCTGTGTCAGTGCCACAGTGGTATTTATATAATTACAGTAGTGTCTCTGTGTCAGTGCCTCAGTGTTATTTATATAATCACAGTAATGTATCTTTGTCAGTGCCTCAGTGGAATTTATATAATTACAGTAGTGTCTCTGTGTCAGTGCCTCAGTGGTATTTATATAATCACAGTAGTGTCTCAGTGTCAGTGCCTCAGTGGTATTTATATAATCACAGTAATGTCTCTGTGTCAGTGTCTCAGTGGTATTTATATAATGACAGTAGTGTATCTTTGTCAGTGCCTCAGTGGTATTTATATAATTACAGTAGTGTCAGTGCCTCAGTGGTTTTTATATGATTACAGTAGTGTCTCTGTGTCAGTGCCTCAAGGGTATTTATATAATCACAGTAGTGTATCTTTGTCAGTGCCTCAGTGGTATTTATATAATTACAGCAGTGTCTCTGTGTCAGTTCCTCAGTGGTATTTATATAATCACAGTAGTGTCTCTGTGTCAGTGCCTCAGTGGTATTTATATAATCACAGTAGTGTATCTTTGTCAGTGCCTCAGTGGTATTTATATAATCACAGTAGTGTATCTATGTCAGTGCCTCAGTGGCATTTATATTATCACAGTAGTGTCTCTGTGTCAGTACGTCAGTGGTACTTATATAATTACAGTAGTGTCTCTGTGTCAGTGCCTCAGTGGTATTTATATAATCACAGAAGTGTATCTGTGTCAGTGCCTCAGTGGTATTTATATAATTACAGTAGTGTCTCTGTGTCAGTACCTCAGTGGAACTTATATAATTACAGTTGTGTCTCTGTGTCAGTGCCTCAGTGGTATTTCTATAATTACAGTAGTGTCTCTGTGTCAGTGCCTCAGTGGTATTTATATAATTACAGTAGTGTCTCTGTGTCAGTGCATCAGTGGTATTTATATAATTACAGTAGTGTCTCTGTGTCAGTGCCTCAGAGGTATTTCTATAATCACAGTAGTATCTCTGTGTCAGTGCCTCAGTGGTATTTATATAATCACAGTAGTGTCTGTGTCAGTGCCTCAGTGGTATTTATATAATTACAGTAGTGTCTCTGTGTCAGTGCCTCTGTGTTATTTATATAATCACAGTAGTTTATCTTTGTCAGTGCCTCAGTGGTATTTATATAATTACAGTAGTGTCTCCGTGTCAGTGCCTCAGTGGTATTTATATATTTACAGTAGTGTCTACGTGTCAGTGCCTTAGTGGTATTTATATAATTACGGTAGTGTCTCTGTGTCAGTGCCTCAGTGGTATTTATATAATCACAGTAGTGTCTCTGTGTCAGTGCCTCAGTGGTATTTATATAATCACAGTAGTGTATCTTTGTCAGTGCCTCAGTGGTATTTACATAATCACAGTAGTGTATCTTTGTCAGTGCCTCAGTGGTATTTATATAATTACAGTAGTGTCTCTGTGTCAGTGCCTCAGTGGTATTTATATAATCACAGTAGAGTCAGTGCCTCAGTGGTATTTATATAATCACAGTAGTGTCAGTGCCTCAGTGGTATTTATATAATCACAGTAGTGTATCATTGTCAGTGCCTCAGTGGTATTTATATAATCACAGTAGTGTCAGTGCCTCAGTGGTATTTATATAATCACAGTAGTGTATCATTGTCAGTGCCTCAGTGGTATTTATATAATCACAGTAGTGTCTCTTTGTCAGTGCCTCAGTGGTATTTATATAATCACATTAGTGTCTCTGTGTCAGTGCTTCAGTGGTATTTATATAATCACAGTAGTGTCTCTGTGTCAGTGCCACAGTGGTATTTATTTAATCACAGTATTGTATCTTTGACAGTGCCTCAGTGGTATTTATATAATAACAGTAGTGTTTCTGTGTCAGTGCCTCAGTGGTATTTAAATAATCACAGAAGTGTCTCTGTGTCAGTGTCTCAGTGGTATTTATATAATCACAGTAGTGTATCTTTGTCAGTGCCTCAGTGGTATTTATATAATTACAGTAGTGTCTCTGTGTCAGTGCCTCAGTGGTATTTATATAATTACAGTAGTGTCTCTGTGTCAGTGCCTCAGTGGTATTTATATAATCACAGTAGTGTCAGTGCCTCAGTGGTATTTATATAATCACAGTAGTGTCAGTGCCTCAGTGGTATTTATATAATCACAGTAGTGTATCTTTGTCAGTGCCTCAGTGGTATTTATATTATCACAGTAGTGTCTCTGTGTCAGTGCCTCAGTGGTATTTATATAATCACAGTAGTGTCTCTGTGTCAGTGCCTCAGTGGTATTTATATAATCACATTAGTGTCTCTCTGTCAGTGCCACAGTGGTATTTATTTAATCACAGTAGTGTATCTTTGTCAGTGCCTCAGTGGTATTTATATAATAACAGTAGTGTTTCTGTATCAGTGCCTCAGTGGTATTTATATAATCACAGTAGTGTATCTTTGTCAGTGCCTCAGTGGTATTTTTATAATTACAGTAGTGTCTCTGTGTCAGTGCCTCAGTGGTATTTATATAATCACAGTAGTGTCTCTGTGTCAGTGTCTCAGTGGTATTTATATAATCACAGTAGTGTATCTTTGTCAGTGCCTCAGTGGTATTTATATAATTACAGTAGTGTCTCTGTGTCAGTGCCTCAGTGGTATTTATATAATTACAGTAGTGTCTCTGTGTCAGTGCCTCAGTGGTATTTATATAATCACAGTAGTGTATCTGTGTCAGTGCCTCAGTGGTATTTATATAATTACAGTAGTGTCTCTGTGTCAGTGCCTCAGTGGTATTTATATAATTACAGTAGTGTCTCTGTGTCTGTGCCTCAGTGGTATTTATATAATCACAGTAATGTATCTTTGTCAGTGCCTCAGTGGTATTTATATAATTACAGTAGTGTCTCTGTGTCAGTGCCTCAGTGGTATTTATATAATTACAGTAGTGTCTCTGTGTCAGTGCCTCAGTGGTATTTCTATAATCACAGTAGTGTCAGTGCTTCAGTGGTATTTATATAATCACAGAAGTGTCAGTGCCTCAGTGGTATTTATATAATCACAGTAGTGTATCATTGTCAGTGCCTCAGTGGTATTTATATAATCACAGTAGTGTCTCTGTGTCAGTGCCTCAGTGGTATTTATATAATCACAGTAGTGTCAGTGCCTCAGTGGTTTTTATATTATTACAGCAGTGTCTCTGTGTCAGTGCCTCTGTGGTATTTATATAATTACAGTAGTGTCTCTGTGTCTGTGCCTCAGTGGTATTTATATAATCACACTAATGAATCTTTTTCAGTGCCTCAGTGGTATTTATATAATTACAGTAGTGTCTCTGTGTCTGTGCCTCAGTGGTATTTATATAATCACAGTAGTGTCTCTGTGTCAGTGCCTCATTGGTATTTATATAATCACAGTAATGTCTCTGTGTCAGTGTCTCAGTGGAATTTATATAATCACAGTATTGTATCTTTGTCAGTGCCTCAGTGGTATTTATATAATTACAGTAGTGTCAGTGCCTCAGTGGTTTTTATATGATTACAGTAGTGTCTCTGTGTCAGTGCCTCAGTGGTATTTATATAATCACAGTAGTGTATCTTTGTCAGTGCCTCAGTGGTATTTATATAATTACAGTAGTGTCTCTGTGTCAGTGCCTCAGTGGTATTTCTATAATTACAGTAGTGTCTCTGTGTCAGTGCCTCAGTGGTATTTATATAATCACAGTAGTGTATCTGTGTCAGTGCCTCAGTGGTATTTATATAATTACAGTAGTGTCTCTGTGTCAGTGCCTCAGTGGTATTTATATAATTACAGTAGTGTCTCTGTGTCAGTGCCTCAGTGGTATTTATATAATCACAGTAATGTATCTTTGTCAGTGCCTCAGTGGTATTTATATAATTACAGTAGTGTCTCTGTGTCAGTGCCTCAGTGGTATTTATATAATCACAGTAGTGTCTCTGTGTCAGTGCCTCAGTGGTATTTATATAATCACAGTAATGTCTCTGTGTCAGTGTCTCAGTGGTATTTATATAATCACAGTAGTGTATCTGTGTCAGTGCCTCAGTGGTATTTATATAATTACAGTAGTGTCTCTGTGTCAGTGCCACAGTGGTATTTATATAATTACAGTAGTGTCTCTGTGTCAGTGCCTCAGTGATATGTATATAATCACAGTAATGTATCTTTGTCAGTGCCTCAGTGGTATTTATATAATTACAGTAGTGTCTCTCTGTCAGTGCCTCAGTGGTATTTATATAATCACAGTAGTGTCTCAGTGTCAGTGCCTCAGTGTTATTTATATAATCACAGTAATGTCTCTGTGTCAGTGTCTCAGTGGTATTTATATAATGACAGTAGTGTATCTTTGTCAGTGCCTCAGTGGTATTTATATAATTACAGTAGTGTCAGTGCCTCAGTGGTTTTTATATGATTACAGTAGTGTCTCTGTGTCAGTGCCTCAATGGTATTTATATAATCACAGTAGTGTATCTTTGTCAGTGCCTCAGTGGTATTTATATAATTACAGCAGTGTCTCTGTGTCAGTTCCTCAGTGGTATTTATATAATCACAGTAGTGTCTCTGTGTCAGTGCCTCAGTGGTATTTATATAATCACAGTAGTGTATCTTTGTCAGTGCCTCAGTGGTATTTATATAATCACAGTAGTGTATCTATGTCAGTGCCTCAGTGGCATTTATATTATTACAGTAGTGTCTCTGTTTCAGTACATCAGTGGTATTTATATAATTACAGTAGTGTCTCTGTGTCAGTGCCTCACTGGTATTTATATAATCACAGAAGTGTATCTGTGTCAGTGCCTCAGTGGTATTTATATAATTACAGTAGTGTCTCTGTGTCAGTACCTCAGTGGTACTTTAATAATTACAGTTGTGTCTCTGTGTCAGTGCCTCAGTGGTATTTCTATAATTACAGTAGTGTCTCTGTGTCAGTGCCTCAGTGGTATTTATATAATTACAGTAGTGTCTCTGTGTCAGTGCATTAGTGGTATTTATATAATTACAGTAGTGTCTCTGTGTCAGTGCCTCAGAGGTATTTCTATAATCACAGTAGTATCTCTGTGTCAGTGCCTCAGTGGTATTTATATAATCACAGTAGTGTCTGTGTCAGTGCCTCAGTGGTATTTATATAATTACAGTAGTGTCTCTGTGTCAGTGCCTCTGTGTTATTTATATAATCACAGTAGTTTATCTTTGTCAGTGCCTCAGTGGTATTTATATAATTACAGTAGTGTCTCAGTGTCAGTGCCTCAGTGGTATTTATATAATTACAGTAGTGTCTACGTGTCAGTGCCTTAGTGGTATTTATATAATTACAGTAGTGTCTCTGTGTCAGTGCCTCAGTGGTATTTATATAATCACAGTAGTGTCTCTGTGTCAGTGCCTCTGTGGTATTTATATAATCACAGTAGTGTATCTTTGTCAGTGCCTCAGTGGTATTTATATAATCACAGTAGTGTATCTTTGTCAGTGCCTCAGTGGTATTTATATAATTACAATAGTGTCTCTGTGTCAGTGCCTCAGTGGTATTTATATAATCACAGTAGTGTCTCTGTGTCAGTGTCTCAGTGGTATTTATATAATCACAGTAGTGTATCTTTGTCAGTGCCTCAGTGGTATTTATATAATTACAGTAATGTCAGTGCCTCAGTGGTTTTTATATAATTACAGTAGTGTCTCTGTGTCAGTGCCTCAGTGGTATTTATATAATCACAGTAGTGTATCTTTGTCAGTGCCTCAGTGGTATTTATATAATTACAGTAGTGTCTCTGTGTCAGTGCCTCAGTGGTATTTATATAATCACAGTAGTGTATCTATGTCAGTGCCTCTGTGGCATTTATATAATTACAGTAGTGTCTCTGTGTCTGTGCCTCAGTGGTATTTATATAATTACGGTAGTGTCTCTGTGTCAGTGCCTCAGTGGTATTTATATACTCACAGTAGTGTCTCTGTGTCAGTGCCTCAGTGGTATTTATATAATCACAGTAGTGTATCTTTGTCAGTGCCTCAGTGGTATTTATATAATCACAGTAGTGTATCTTTGTCAGTGCCTCAGTGGTATTTATATAATTACAGTAGTGTCTCTGTGTCAGTGCCTCAGCTGTATTTATTTAATCACAGTAGAGTCTCTGTGTCAGTGTCTCAGTGGTATTTATATACTCACAGTAGTGTATCTTTGTCAGTGCCTCAGTGGTATTTATATAATTACAGTAGTTTCTATGTGTCAGTGCCTCAGTGGTATTTATAAAATCACAGTAGTGTATCTATGTCAGTGCCTCAGTGGCATTTATATAATTACAGTAGTGTCTCTGTGTCAGTGCCTCAGTGGTATTTATATAATTACAGTAGTGTCTCTGTGTCAGTGCCTCAGTGGTATTTATATAATCACAGTAGTGTATCTTTGTCAGTGCCTCAGTGGTATTTATATAATCACAGTAGTGTATCTGTGTCAGTGCCTCAGTGGTATTTATATAATTACAGTAGTGTCTCTGTGTCAGTGCCTCAGTGGTATTTATATAATTACCATTGTGTCTCTGTGTCAGTGCCTCTGTGTTATTTATATAATCACAGTAGTTTATCTTTGTCAGTGCCTCAGTGGTATTTATATAATTACAGTAGTGTCTCCGTGTCAGTGCCTCAGTGGTATTTATATAATTACAGTAGTGTCTACGTGTCAGTGCCTTAGTGGTATTTATATAATTACGGTAGTGTCTCTGTGTCAGTGCCTCAGTGGTATTTATATAATCACAGTAGTGTCTCAGTGTCAGTGCCTCAGTGGTATTTATATAATCACAGTAGTGTATCTTTGTCAGTGCCTCAGTGGTATTTATATAATCACAGTAGTGTATCTTTGTCAGTGCCTCAGTGGTATTTATATAATTACAGTAGTGTCTCTGTGTCAGTGCCTCAGTGGTATTTATATAATCACAGTAGAGTCAGTGCCTCAGTGGTATTTATATAATCACAGTAGTGTCAGTGCCTCAGTGGTATTTATATAATCACAGTAGTGTATCATTGTCAGTGCCTCAGTGGTATTTATATAATCACAGTAGTGTCAGTGCCTCAGTGGTATTTATATAATCACAGTAGTGTATCATTGTCAGTGCCTCAGTGGTATTTATATAATCACAGTAGTGTCTCTGTGTCAGTGCCTCAGTGGTATTTATATAATCACATTAGTGTCTCTGTGTCAGTGCCTCAGTGGTATTTATATAATCACAGTAGTGTCTCTGTGTCAGTGCCACAGTGGTATTTATTTAATCACAGTATTGTATCTTTGACAGTGCCTCAGTGGTATTTATATAATAACAGTAGTGTTTCTGTGTCAGTGCCTCAGTGGTATTTAAATAATCACAGAAGTGTCTCTGTGTCAGTGTCTCAGTGGTATTTATATAATCACAGTAGTGTATCTTTGTCAGTGCCTCACTGGTATTTATATAATTACAGTAGTGTCTCTGTGTCAGTGCCTCAGTGGTATTTATATAATTACAGTAGTGTCTCTGTGTCAGTGCCTCAGTGATATTTATATAATCACAGTAGTGTCAGTGCCTCAGTGGTATTTATATAATCACAGTAGTGTCAGTGCCTCAGTGGTATTTATATAATCACAGTAGTGTATCTTTGTCAGTGCCTCAGTGGTATTTATATTATCACAGTAGTGTCTCTGTGTCAGTGCCTCAGTGGTATTTATATAATCACAGTAGTGTCTCTGTGTCAGTGCGTCAGTGGTATTTATATAATCACATTAGTGTCTCTCTGTCAGTGCCACAGTGGTATTTATTTAATCACAGTAGTGTATCTTTGTCAGTGCCTCAGTGGTATTTATATAATAACAGTAGTGTTTCTGTATCAGTGCCTCAGTGGTATTTATATAATCACAGTAGTGTATCTTTGTCAGTGCCTCAGTGGTATTTTTATAATTACAGTAGTGTCTCTGTGTCAGTGCCTCAGTGGTATTTATATAATCACAGTAGTGTCTCTGTGTCAGTGTCTCAGTGGTATTTATATAATCACAGTAGTGTATCTTTGTCAGTGCCTCAGTGGTATTTATATAATTACAGTAGTGTCTCTGTGTCAGTGCCTCAGTTGTATTTATATAATTACAGTAGTGTCTCTGTGTCAGTGCCTCAGTGGTATTTATATAATCACAGTAGTGTATCTGTGTCAGTTCCTCAGTGGTATTTATATATTTACAGTAGTGTCTCTGTGTCAGTGCCTCAGTGGTATTTATATAATCACAGAAGTGTCAGTGCCTCAGTGGTATTTATATAATCACAGTAGTGTATCATTGTCAGTGCCTCAGTGGTATTTATATAATCACAGTAGTGTCTCTGTGTCAGTGCCTCAGTGGTATTTATATAATCACAGTAGTGTCAGTGCCTCAGTGGTATTTATATAATCACAGTAGTGTCTCTGTGTCAGTGCCTCAGTGGTATTTATATAATCACAGTAATGTCTCTGTGTCAGTGTCTCAGTGGTATTTATAAAATCACAGTAGTGTATCTGTGTCAGTGCCTCAGTGGTATTTATATAATTACAGTAGTGTCTCTGTGTCAGTGCCACAGTGGTATTTATATAATTACAGTAGTGTCTCTGTGTCAGTGCCTCAGTGGTATTTATATAATCACAGTAATGTATCTTTGTCAGTGCCTCAGTGGTATTTATATAATTACAGTAGTGTCTCTGTGTCAGTGCCTCAGTGGTATTTATATAATCACAGTAGTGTCTCAGTGTCAGTGCCTCAGTGGTATTTATATAATCACAGTAATGTCTCTGTGTCAGTGTCTCAGTGGTATTTATATAATGACAGTAGTGTATCTTTGTCAGTGCCTCAGTGGTATTTATATAATTACAGTAGTGTCAGTGCCTCAGTGGTTTTTATATGATTACAGTAGTGTCTCTGTGTCAGTGCCTCAATGGTATTTATATAATCACAGTAGTGTATCTTTGTCAGTGCCTCAGTGGTATTTATATAATTACAGCAGTGTCTCTGTGTCAGTTCCTCAGTGGTATTTATATAATCACAGTAGTGTCTCTGTGTCAGTGCCTCAGTGGTATTTATATAATCACAGTAGTGTATCTTTGTCAGTGCCTCAGTGGTATTTATATAATCACAGTAGTGTATCTATGTCAGTGCCTCAGTGGCATTTATATTATTACAGTAGTGTCTCTGTGTCAGTACGTCAGTGGTATTTATATAATTACAGTAGTGTCTCTGTGTCAGTGCCTCAGTGGTATTTATATAATCACAGAAGTGTATCTGTGTCAGTGCCTCAGTGGTATTTATATAATTACAGTAGTGTCTCTGTGTCAGTGCCTCAGTGGTATTTATATAATTACAGTAGTGTCTCTGTGTCAGTGCATCAGTGGTATTTATATAATTACAGTAGTGTCTCTGTGTCAGTGCCTCAGAGGTATTTCTATAATCACAGTAGTATCTCTGTGTCAGTGCCTCAGTGGTATTTATATAATCACAGTAGTGTCTGTGTCAGTGCCTCAGTGGTATTTATATAATTACAGTAGTGTCTCTGTGTCAGTGCCTCTGTGTTATTTATATAATCACAGTAGTTTATCTTTGTCAGTGCCTCAGTGGTATTTATATAATTACAGTAGTGTCTCCGTGTCAGTGCCTCAGTGGTATTTATATAATTACAGTAGTGTCTACGTGTCAGTGCCTTAGTGGTATTTATATAATTACAGTAGTGTCTCTGTGTCAGTGCCTCAGTGGTATTTATATAATCACAGTAGTGTCTCTGTGTCAGTGCCTCAGTGGTATTTATATAATCACAGTAGTGTATCTTTGTCAGTGCCTCAGTGGTATTTATATAATCACAGTAGTGTATCTTTGTCAGTGCCTCAGTGGTATTTATATAATTACAATAGTGTCTCTGTGTCAGTGCCTCAGTGATATTTATATAATCACAGTAGAGTCTCTGTGTCAGTGTCTCAGTGGTATTTATATAATCACAGTAGTGTATCTTTGTCAGTGCCTCAGTGGTATTTATATAATTACAGTAGTGTCAGTGCCTCAGTGGTTTTTATATAATTACAGTAGTGTCTCAGTGTCAGTGCCTCAGTGGTATTTATATAATCACAGTAGTGTATCTTTGTCAGTGCCTCAGTGGTATTTATATAATCACAGTAATGTATCTTTGTCAGTGCCTCAGTGGTATTTATATAATTACAGTAGTGTCTCTGTGTCAGTGCCTCAGTGGTATTTATATAATCACAGTAGAGTCAGTGCCTCAGTGGTATTTATATAATCACAGTAGTGTCAGTGCCTCAGTGGTATTTATATAATCACAGTAGTGTATCATTGTCAGTGCCTCAGTGGTATTTATATAATCACAGTAGTGTCAGTGCCTCAGTGGTATTTATATAATCACAGTAGTGTATCATTGTCAGTGCCTCAGTGGTATTTATATAATCACAGTAGTGTCTCTGTGTCAGTGCCTCAGTGGTATTTATATAATCACATTAGTGTCTCTGTGTCAGTGCCTCAGTGGTATTTATATAATCACAGTAGTGTCTCTGTGTCAGTGCCACAGTGGTATTTATTTAATCACAGTATTGTATCTTTGACAGTGCCTCAGTGGTATTTATATAATAACAGTAGTGTTTCTGTGTCAGTGCCTCAGTGGTATTTAAATAATCACAGAAGTGTCTCTGTGTCAGTGTCTCAGTGGTATTTATATAATCACAGTAGTGTATCTTTGTCAGTGCCTCAGTGGTATTTATATAATTACAGTAGTGTCTCTGTGTCAGTGCCTCAGTGGTATTTATATAATTACAGTAGTGTCTCTGTGTCAGTGCCTCAGTGATATTTATATAATCACAGTAGTGTCAGTGCCTCAGTGGTATTTATATAATCACAGTAGTGTCAGTGCCTCAGTGGTATTTATATAATCACAGTAGTGTATCTTTGTCAGTGCCTCAGTGGTATTTATATTATCACAGTAGTGTCTCTGTGTCAGTGCCTCAGTGGTATTTATATAATCACAGTAGTGTCTCTGTGTCAGTGCGTCAGTGGTATTTATATAATCACATTAGTGTCTCTTTGTCAGTGCCACAGTGGTATTTATTTAATCACAGTAGTGTATCTTTGTCAGTGCCTCAGTGGTATTTATATAATAACAGTAGTGTTTCTGTATCAGTGCCTCAGTGGTATTTATATAATCACAGTAGTGTATCTTTGTCAGTGCCTCAGTGGTATTTTTATAATTACAGTAGTGTCTCTGTGTCAGTGCCTCAGTGGTATTTATATAATCACAGTAGTGTCTCTGTGTCAGTGTCTCAGTGGTATTTATATAATCACAGTAGTGTATCTTTGTCAGTGCCTCAGTGGTATTTATATAATTACAGTAGTGTCTCTGTGTCAGTGCCTCAGTTGTATTTATATAATTACAGTAGTGTCTCTGTGTCAGTGCCTCAGTGGTATTTATATAATCACAGTAGTGTATCTGTGTCAGTTCCTCAGTGGTATTTATATATTTACAGTAGTGTCTCTGTGTCAGTGCCTCAGTGGTATTTATATAATCACAGAAGTGTCAGTGCCTCAGTGGTATTTATATAATCACAGTAGTGTATCATTGTCAGTGCCTCAGTGGTATTTATATAATCACAGTAGTGTCTCTGTGTCAGTGCCTCAGTGGTATTTATATAATCACAGTAGTGTCAGTGCCTCAGTGGTATTTATATAATCACAGTAGTGTCTCTGTGTCAGTGCCTCAGTGGTATTTATATAATCACAGTAATGTCTCTGTGTCAGTGTCTCAGTGGTATTTATAAAATCACAGTAGTGTATCTGTGTCAGTGCCTCAGTGGTATTTATATAATTACAGTAGTGTCTCTGTGTCAGTGCCACAGTGGTATTTATATAATTACAGTAGTGTCTCTGTGTCAGTGCCTCAGTGGTATTTATATAATCACAGTAATGTATCTTTGTCAGTGCCTCAGTGGTATTTATATAATTACAGTAGTGTCTCTGTGTCAGTGCCTCAGTGGTATTTATATAATCACAGTAGTGTCTCAGTGTCAGTGCCTCAGTGGTATTTATATAATCACAGTAATGTCTCTGTGTCAGTGTCTCAGTGGTATTTATATAATGACAGTAGTGTATCTTTGTCAGTGCCTCAGTGGTATTTATATAATTACAGTAGTGTCAGTGCCTCAGTGGTTTTTATATGATTACAGTAGTGTCTCTGTGTCAGTGCCTCAATGGTATTTATATAATCACAGTAGTGTATCTTTGTCAGTGCCTCAGTGGTATTTATATAATTACAGCAGTGTCTCTGTGTCAGTTCCTCAGTGGTATTTATATAATCACAGTAGTGTCTCTGTGTCAGTGCCTCAGTGGTATTTATATAATCACAGTAGTGTATCTTTGTCAGTGCCTCAGTGGTATTTATATAATCACAGTAGTGTATCTATGTCAGTGCCTCAGTGGCATTTATATTATTACAGTAGTGTCTCTGTGTCAGTACGTCAGTGGTATTTATATAATTACAGTAGTGTCTCTGTGTCAGTGCCTCAGTGGTATTTATATAATCACAGAAGTGTATCTGTGTCAGTGCCTCAGTGGTATTTATATAATTACAGTAGTGTCTCTGTGTCAGTGCCTCAGTGGTATTTATATAATTACAGTAGTGTCTCTGTGTCAGTGCATCAGTGGTATTTATATAATTACAGTAGTGTCTCTGTGTCAGTGCCTCAGAGGTATTTCTATAATCACAGTAGTATCTCTGTGTCAGTGCCTCAGTGGTATTTATATAATCACAGTAGTGTCTGTGTCAGTGCCTCAGTGGTATTTATATAATTACAGTAGTGTCTCTGTGTCAGTGCCTCTGTGTTATTTATATAATCACAGTAGTTTATCTTTGTCAGTGCCTCAGTGGTATTTATATAATTACAGTAGTGTCTCCGTGTCAGTGCCTCAGTGGTATTTATATAATTACAGTAGTGTCTACGTGTCAGTGCCTTAGTGGTATTTATATAATTACAGTAGTGTCTCTGTGTCAGTGCCTCAGTGGTATTTATATAATCACAGTAGTGTCTCTGTGTCAGTGCCTCAGTGGTATTTATATAATCACAGTAGTGTATCTTTGTCAGTGCCTCAGTGGTATTTATATAATCACAGTAGTGTATCTTTGTCAGTGCCTCAGTGGTATTTATATAATTACAATAGTGTCTCTGTGTCAGTGCCTCAGTGATATTTATATAATCACAGTAGAGTCTCTGTGTCAGTGTCTCAGTGGTATTTATATAATCACAGTAGTGTATCTTTGTCAGTGCCTCAGTGGTATTTATATAATTACAGTAGTGTCAGTGCCTCAGTGGTTTTTATATAATTACAGTAGTGTCTCTGTGTCAGTGCCTCAGTGGTATTTATATAATCACAGTAGTGTATCTTTGTCAGTGCCTCAGTGGTATTTATATAATTACAGTAGTGTCTCTGTGTCAGTGCCTCAGTGGTATTTATATAATCACAGTAGTGTATCTATGTCAGTGCCTCTGTGGCATTTATATAATTACAGTAGTGTCTCTGTGTCTGTGCCTCAGTGGTATATATATAATTACGGTAGTGTCTCTGTGTCAGTGCCTCAGTGGTATTTATATAATCACAGTAGTGTCTCTGTGTCAGTGCCTCAGTGGTATTTATATAATCACAGTAGTGTATCTTTGTCAGTGCCTCAGTGGTATTTATATAATCACAGTAGTGTATCTTTGTCAGTGCCTCAGTGGTATTTATATAATTACAGTAGTGTCTCTGTGTCAGTGCCTCAGCTGTATTTATTTAATCACAGTAGAGTCTCTGTGTCAGTGTCTCAGTGGTATTTATATACTCACAGTAGTGTATCTTTGTCAGTGCCTCAGTGGTATTTATATAATTACAGTAGTTTCTCTGTGTCAGTGCCTCAGTGGTATTTATATAATCACAGTAGTGTATCTATGTCAGTGCCTCAGTGGCATTTATATAATTACAGTAGTGTCTCTGTGTCAGTGCCTCAGTGGTATTTATATAATTACAGTAGTGTCTCTGTGTCAGTGCCTCAGTGGTATTTATATAATCACAGTAGTGTATCTTTGTCAGTGCCTCAGTGGTATTTATATAATCACAGTAGTGTATCTGTGTCAGTGCCTCAGTGGTATTTATATAATTACAGTAGTGTCTCTGTGTCAGTGCCTCAGTGGTATTTATATAATTACCATTGTGTCTCTGTGTCAGTGCCTCAGTGGTATTAATATAATTACAGTAGTGTCTCTGTGTCATTGCCTCAGTGGTATTTATATAATTACAGTGGTGTCTCTGTCAGTGCCTCAGTGGTATTTATATAATTACAGTAGTGTCTCTATGTCAGTGCCTCAGTGGTATTAATATAATTACAGTAGTGTCTCTGTGTCAGTGCCAGTGGTATTTCTATAATCACAGTAGTGTCAGTGCTTCAGTGGTATTTATATAATCACAGAAGTGTCAGTGCCTCAGTGGTATTTATATAATCACAGTAGTGTATCATTGTCAGTGCCTCAGTGGTATTTATATAATCACAGTAGTGTCTCTGTGTCAGTGCCTCAGTGGTATTTATATAATTACCATTGTGTCTCTGTGTCAGTGCCTCAGTGGTATTAATATAATTACAGTAGTGTCTCTGTGTCAGTGCCAGTGGTATTTCTATAATCACAGTAGTGTCAGTGCTTCAGTGGTATTTATATAATCACAGAAGTGTCAGTGCCTCAGTGGTATTTATATAATCACAGTAGTGTATCATTGTCAGTGCCTCAGTGGTATTTATATAATCACAGTAGTGTCTCTGTGTCAGTGCCTCAGTGGTATTTATATAATCACAGTAGTGTCAGTGCCTCAGTGGTTTTTACATGATTACAGCAGGGTCTCTGTGTCAGTGCCTCTGTGGTATTTATATAATTACAGTAGTGTCTCTGTGTCTGTGCCTCAGTGGTATTTATATAATCACACTAATGAATCTTTTTCAGTGCCTCAGTGGTATTTATATAATTACAGTAGTGTCTCTGTGTCTGTGCCTCAGTGGTATTTATATAATCACAGTAGTGTCTCTGTGTCAGTGCCTCATTGGTATTTATATAATCATAGTAATGTCTCTGTGTCAGTGTCTCAGTGGAATTTATATAATCACAGTATTGTATCTTTGTCAGTGCCTCAGTGGTATTTATATAATTACAGTAGTGTCAGTGCCTCAGTGGTTTTTATATGATTACAGTAGTGTCTCTGTGTCAGTGCCTCAGTGCTATTTATATAATCACAGTAGTGTATCTTTGTCAGTGCCTCAGTGGTATTTATATAATTACAGTAGTGTCTCTGTGTCAGTGCCTCAGTGGTATTTCTATAATTACAGTAGTGTCTCTGTGTCAGTGCCTCAGTGGTATTTATATAATCACAGTAGTGTATCTGTGTCAGTGCCTCAGTGGTATTTATATAATTACAGTAGTGTCTCTGTGTCAGTGCCTCAGTGGTATTTATATAATTACAGTAGTGTCTCTGTGTCAGTGCCTCAGTGGTATTTATATAATCACAGTAATGTATCTTTGTCAGTGCCTCAGTGGTATTTATATAATTACAGTAGTGTCTCTGTGTCAGTGCCTCAGTGGTATTTATATAATCACAGTAGTGTCTCTGTGTCAGTGCCTCCGTGGTATTTATATAATCACAGTAATGTCTCTGTGTCAGTGTCTCAGTGGTATTTATATAATCACAGTAGTGTATCTGTGTCAGTGCCTCAGTGGTATTTATATAATTACAGTAGTGTCTCTGTGTCAGTGCCACAATGGTATTTATATAATTACAGTAGTGTCTCTGTGTCAGTGCCTCAGTGGTATTTATATAATCACAGAAATGTATCTTTGTCAGTGCCTCAGTGGTATTTATATAATTACAGTAGTGTCTCTGTGTCAGTGCCTCAGTGGTATTTATATAATCACAGTAGTGTCTCAGTGTCAGTGCCTCAGTGGTATTTATATAATCACAGTAATGTCTCTGTGTCAGTGTCTCAGTGGTATTTATATAATGACAGTAGTGTATCTTTGTCAGTGCCTCAGTGGTATTTATATAATTACAGTAGTGTCAGTGCCTCAGTGGTTTTTATATGATTACAGTAGTGTCTCTGTGTCAGTGCCTCAATGGTATTTATATAATCACAGTAGTGTATCTTTGTCAGTGCCTCAGTGGTATTTATATAATTACAGCAGTGTCTCTGTGTCAGTTCCTCAGTGGTATTTATATAATCACAGTAGTGTCTCTGTGTCAGTGCCTCAGTGGTATTTATATAATCACAGTAGGGTATCTTTGTCAGTGCCTCAGTGGTATTTATATAATCACAGTAGTGTATCTATGTCAGTGCCTCAGTGGCATTTATATTATTACAGTAGTGTCTCTGTGTCAGTACGTCAGTGGTATTTATATAATTACAGTAGTGTCTCTGTGTCAGTGCCTCAGTGGTATTTATATAATCACAGAAGTTTATCTGTGTCAGTGCCTCAGTGGTATTTATATAATTACAGTAGTGTCTCTGTATCAGTACCTCAGTGGTACTTTAATAATTACAGTTGTGTCTCTGTGTCAGTGCCTCAGTGGTATTTCTATAATTACAGTAGTGTCTCTGTGTCAGTGCCTCAGTGGTATTTATATAATTACAGTAGTGTCTCTGTGTCAGTGCATCAGTGGTATTTATATAATTACAGTAGTGTCTCTGTGTCAGTGCCTCAGAGGTATTTCTATAATCACAGTAGTATCTCTGTGTCAGTGCCTCAGTGGTATTTATATAATCACAGTAGTGTCTGTGTCAGTGCCTCAGTGGTATTTATATAATTACAGTAGTGTCTCTGTGTCAGTGCCTCTGTGTTATTTATATAATCACAGTAGTTTATCTTTGTCAGTGCCTCAGTGGTATTTATATAATTACAGTAGTGTCTCCGTGTCAGTGCCTCAGTGGTATTTATATAATTACAGTAGTGTCTACGTGTCAGTGCCTTAGTGGTATTTATATAATTACAGTAGTGTCTCTGTGTCAGTGCCTCAGTGGTATTTATATAATCACAGTAGTGTCTCTGTGTCAGTGCCTCAGTGGTATTTATATAATCACAGTAGTGTATCTTTGTCAGTGCCTCAGTGGTATTTATATAATCACAGTAGTGTATCTTTGTCAGTGCCTCAGTGGTATTTATATAATTACAATAGTGTCTCTGTGTCAGTGCCTCAGTGGTATTTATATAATCACATTAGAGTCTCTGTGTCAGTGTCTCAGTGGTATTTATATAATCACAGTAGTGTATCTTTGTCAGTGCCTCAGTGGTATTTATATAATTACAGTAGTGTCAGTGCCTCCGTGGTTTTTATATAATTACAGTAGTGTCTCTGTGTCAGTGCGTCAGTGGTATTTATATAATCACAGTAGTGTATCTTTGTCAGTGCCTCAGTGGTATTTATATAATTACAGTAGTGTCTCTGTGTCAGTGCCTCAGTGGTATTTATATAATCACAGTAGTGTATCTATGTCAGTGCCTCTGTGGCATTTATATAATTACAGTAGTGTCTCTGTGTCTGTGCCTCAGTGGTATTTATATAATTACAGTAGTGTCTCTGTGTCAGTGCCTCAGTGGTATTTATATAATCACAGTACTGTATCTTTGTCAGTGCCTCAGTGGTATTTATATAATCACAGTAGTGTATCTTTGTCAGTGCCTCAGTGGTATTTATATAATTACAGTAGTGTCTCTGTGTCAGTGCCTCAGCTGTATTTATTTAATCACAGTAGAGTCTCTGTGTCAGTGTCTCAGTGGTATTTATATACTCACAGTAGTGTATCTTTGTCAGTGCCTCAGTGGTATTTATATAATTACAGTAGTTTCTCTGTGTCAGTGCCTCAGTGGTATTTATATAATCACAGTAGTGTATCTATGTCAGTGCCTCAGTGGCATTTATATAATTACAGTAGTGTCTCTGTGTCAGTGCCTCAGTGGTATTTATATAATTACAGTAGTGTCTCTGTGTCAGTGCCTCAGTGGTATTTATATAATCACAGTAGTGTATCTTTGTCAGTGCCTCAGTGGTATTTATATAATTACAGTAGTGTATCTGTGTCAGTGCCTCAGTGGTATTTATATAATTACAGTAGTGTCTCTGTGTCAGTGCCTCAGTGGTATTTATATAATTACCATTGTGTCTCTGTGTCAGTGCCTCAGTGGTATTAATATAATTACAGTAGTGTCTCTGTGTCATTGCCTCAGTGGTATTTATATAATTACAGTGGTGTCTCTGTCAGTGCCTCAGTGGTATTTATATAATTACAGTAGTGTCTCTGTGTCAGTGCCTCAGTGGTATTTATATAATTACAGTAGTGTCTCTGTGTCAGTGCCTCAGTGGTATTTCTATAATCACAGTAGTGTCAGTGCTTCAGTGGTATTTATATAATCACAGAAGTGTCAGTGCCTCAGTGGTATTTATATAATCACAGTAGTGTATCATTGTCAGTGCCTCAGTGGTATTTATATAATCACAGTAGTGTCTCTGTGTCAGTGCCTCAGTGGTATTTATATAATCACAGTAGTGTCAGTGCCTCAGTGGTTTTTACATGATTACAGCAGTGTCTCTGTGTCAGTGCCTCTGTGGTATTTATATAATTACAGTAGTGTCTCTGTGTCTGTGCCTCAGTGGTATTTATATAATCACACTAATGAATCTTTTTCAGTGCCTCAGTGGTATTTATATAATTACAGTAGTGTCTCTGTGTCTGTGCCTCAGTGGTATTTATATAATCACAGTAGTGTCTCTGTGTCAGTGCCTCATTGGTATTTATATAATCACAGTAATGTCTCTGTGTCAGTGTCTCAGTGGAATTTATATAATCACAGTATTGTATCTTTGTCAGTGCCTCAGTGGTATTTATATAATTACAGTAGTGTCAGTGCCTCAGTGGTTTTTATATGATTACAGTAGTGTCTCTGTGTCAGTGCCTCAGTGCTATTTATATAATCACAGTAGTGTATCTTTGTCAGTGCCTCAGTGGTATTTATATAATTACAGTAGTGTCTCTGTGTCAGTGCCTCAGTGGTATTTCTATAATTACAGTAGTGTCTCTGTGTCAGTGCCTCAGTGGTATTTATATAATCACAGTAGTGTATCTGTGTCAGTGCCTCAGTGGTATTTATATAATTACAGTAGTGTCTCTGTGTCAGTGCCTCAGTGGTATTTATATAATTACAGTAGTGTCTCTGTGTCAGTGCCTCAGTGGTATTTATATAATCACAGTAATGTATCTTTGTCAGTGCCTCAGTGGTATTTATATAATTACAGTAGTGTCTCTGTGTCAGTGCCTCAGTGGTATTTATATAATCACAGTAGTGTCTCTGTGTCAGTGCCTCCGTGGTATTTATATAATCACAGTAATGTCTCTGTGTCAGTGTCTCAGTGGTATTTATATAATCACAGTAGTGTATCTGTGTCAGTGCCTCAGTGGTATTTATATAATTACAGTAGTGTCTCTGTGTCAGTGCCACAATGGTATTTATATAATTACAGTAGTGTCTCTGTGTCAGTGCCTCAGTGGTATTTATATAATCACAGAAATGTATCTTTGTCAGTGCCTCAGTGGTATTTATATAATTACAGTAGTGTCTCTGTGTCAGTGCCTCAGTGGTATTTATATAATCACAGTAGTGTCTCAGTGTCAGTGCCTCAGTGGTATTTATATAATCACAGTAATGTCTCTGTGTCAGTGTCTCAGTGGTATTTATATAATGACAGTAGTGTATCTTTGTCAGTGCCTCAGTGGTATTTATATAATTACAGTAGTGTCAGTGCCTCAGTGGTTTTTATATGATTACAGTAGTGTCTCTGTGTCAGTGCCTCAATGGTATTTATATAATCACAGTAGTGTATCTTTGTCAGTGCCTCAGTGGTATTTATATAATTACAGCAGTGTCTCTGTGTCAGTTCCTCAGTGGTATTTATATAATCACAGTAGTGTCTCTGTGTCAGTGCCTCAGTGGTATTTATATAATCACAGTAGGGTATCTTTGTCAGTGCCTCAGTGGTATTTATATAATCACAGTAGTGTATCTATGTCAGTGCCTCAGTGGCATTTATATTATTACAGTAGTGTCTCTGTGTCAGTACGTCAGTGGTATTTATATAATTACAGTAGTGTCTCTGTGTCAGTGCCTCAGTGGTATTTATATAATCACAGAAGTTTATCTGTGTCAGTGCCTCAGTGGTATTTATATAATTACAGTAGTGTCTCTGTATCAGTACCTCAGTGGTACTTTAATAATTACAGTTGTGTCTCTGTGTCAGTGCCTCAGTGGTATTTCTATAATTACAGTAGTGTCTCTGTGTCAGTGCCTCAGTGGTATTTATATAATTACAGTAGTGTCTCTGTGTCAGTGCATCAGTGGTATTTATATAATTACAGTAGTGTCTCTGTGTCAGTGCCTCAGAGGTATTTCTATAATCACAGTAGTATCTCTGTGTCAGTGCCTCAGTGGTATTTATATAATCACAGTAGTGTCTGTGTCAGTGCCTCAGTGGTATTTATATAATTACAGTAGTGTCTCTGTGTCAGTGCCTCTGTGTTATTTATATAATCACAGTAGTTTATCTTTGTCAGTGCCTCAGTGGTATTTATATAATTACAGTAGTGTCTCCGTGTCAGTGCCTCAGTGGTATTTATATAATTACAGTAGTGTCTACGTGTCAGTGCCTTAGTGGTATTTATATAATTACAGTAGTGTCTCTGTGTCAGTGCCTCAGTGGTATTTGTATAATCACAGTAGTGTCTCTGTGTCAGTGCCTCAGTGGTATTTATATAATCACAGTAGTGTATCTTTGTCAGTGCCTCAGTGGTATTTATATAATCACAGTAGTGTATCTTTGTCAGTGCCTCAGTGGTATTTATATAATTACAATAGTGTCTCTGTGTCAGTGCCTCAGTGGTATTTATATAATCACATTAGAGTCTCTGTGTCAGTGTCTCAGTGGTATTTATATAATCACAGTAGTGTATCTTTGTCAGTGCCTCAGTGGTATTTATATAATTACAGTAGTGTCAGTGCCTCCGTGGTTTTTATATAATTACAGTAGTGTCTCTGTGTCAGTGCCTCAGTGGTATTTATATAATCACAGTACTGTATCTTTGTCAGTGCCTCAGTGGTATTTATATAATCACAGTAGTGTATCTTTGTCAGTGCCTCAGTGGTATTTATATAATTACAGTAGTGTCTCTGTGTCAGTGCCTCAGCTGTATTTATTTAATCACAGTAGAGTCTCTGTGTCAGTGTCTCAGTGGTATTTATATACTCACAGTAGTGTATCTTTGTCAGTGCCTCAGTGGTATTTATATAATTACAGTAGTTTCTCTGTGTCAGTGCCTCAGTGGTATTTATATAATCACAGTAGTGTATCTATGTCAGTGCCTCAGTGGCATTTATATAATTACAGTAGTGTCTCTGTGTCAGTGCCTCAGTGGTATTTATATAATTACAGTAGTGTCTCTGTGTCAGTGCCTCAGTGGTATTTATATAATCACAGTAGTGTATCTTTGTCAGTGCCTCAGTGGTATTTATATAATTACAGTAGTGTATCTGTGTCAGTGCCTCAGTGGTATTTATATAATTACAGTAGTGTCTCTGTGTCAGTGCCTCAGTGGTATTTATATAATTACCATTGTGTCTCTGTGTCAGTGCCTCAGTGGTATTAATATAATTACAGTAGTGTCTCTGTGTCATTGCCTCAGTGGTATTTATATAATTACAGTGGTGTCTCTGTCAGTGCCTCAGTGGTATTTATATAATTACAGTAGTGTCTCTGTGTCAGTGCCTCAGTGGTATTTATATAATTACAGTAGTGTCTCTGTGTCAGTGCCTCAGTGGTATTTCTATAATCACAGTAGTGTCAGTGCTTCAGTGGTATTTATATAATCACAGAAGTGTCAGTGCCTCAGTGGTATTTATATAATCACAGTAGTGTATCATTGTCAGTGCCTCAGTGGTATTTATATAATCACAGTAGTGTCTCTGTGTCAGTGCCTCAGTGGTATTTATATAATCACAGTAGTGTCAGTGCCTCAGTGGTTTTTACATGATTACAGCAGTGTCTCTGTGTCAGTGCCTCTGTGGTATTTATATAATTACAGTAGTGTCTCTGTGTCTGTGCCTCAGTGGTATTTATATAATCACACTAATGAATCTTTTTCAGTGCCTCAGTGGTATTTATATAATTACAGTAGTGTCTCTGTGTCTGTGCCTCAGTGGTATTTATATAATTACAGTAGTGTCTCTGTGTCAGTGCCTCAGTGGTATTTATATAATCACAGTAGTGTCTCTGTGTCAGTGCCTCCGTGGTATTTATATAATCACAGTAATGTCTCTGTGTCAGTGTCTCAGTGGTATTTATATAATCACAGTAGTGTATCTGTGTCAGTGCCTCAGTGGTATTTATATAATTACAGTAGTGTCTCTGTGTCAGTGCCACAATGGTATTTATATAATTACAGTAGTGTCTCTGTGTCAGTGCCTCAGTGGTATTTATATAATCACAGAAATGTATCTTTGTCAGTGCCTCAGTGGTATTTATATAATTACAGTAGTGTCTCTGTGTCAGTGCCTCAGTGGTATTTATATAATCACAGTAGTGTCTCAGTGTCAGTGCCTCAGTGGTATTTATATAATCACAGTAATGTCTCTGTGTCAGTGTCTCAGTGGTATTTATATAATGACAGTAGTGTATCTTTGTCAGTGCCTCAGTGGTATTTATATAATTACAGTAGTGTCAGTGCCTCAGTGGTTTTTATATGATTACAGTAGTGTCTCTGTGTCAGTGCCTCAATGGTATTTATATAATCACAGTAGTGTATCTTTGTCAGTGCCTCAGTGGTATTTATATAATTACAGCAGTGTCTCTGTGTCAGTTCCTCAGTGGTATTTATATAATCACAGTAGTGTCTCTGTGTCAGTGCCTCAGTGGTATTTATATAATCACAGTAGGGTATCTTTGTCAGTGCCTCAGTGGTATTTATATAATCACAGTAGTGTATCTATGTCAGTGCCTCAGTGGCATTTATATTATTACAGTAGTGTCTCTGTGTCAGTACGTCAGTGGTATTTATATAATTACAGTAGTGTCTCTGTGTCAGTGCCTCAGTGGTATTTATATAATCACAGAAGTTTATCTGTGTCAGTGCCTCAGTGGTATTTATATAATTACAGTAGTGTCTCTGTATCAGTACCTCAGTGGTACTTTAATAATTACAGTTGTGTCTCTGTGTCAGTGCCTCAGTGGTATTTCTATAATTACAGTAGTGTCTCTGTGTCAGTGCCTCAGTGGTATTTATATAATTACAGTAGTGTCTCTGTGTCAGTGCATCAGTGGTATTTATATAATTACAGTAGTGTCTCTGTGTCAGTGCCTCAGAGGTATTTCTATAATCACAGTAGTATCTCTGTGTCAGTGCCTCAGTGGTATTTATATAATCACAGTAGTGTCTGTGTCAGTGCCTCAGTGGTATTTATATAATTACAGTAGTGTCTCTGTGTCAGTGCCTCTGTGTTATTTATATAATCACAGTAGTTTATCTTTGTCAGTGCCTCAGTGGTATTTATATAATTACAGTAGTGTCTCCGTGTCAGTGCCTCAGTGGTATTTATATAATTACAGTAGTGTCTACGTGTCAGTGCCTTAGTGGTATTTATATAATTACAGTAGTGTCTCTGTGTCAGTGCCTCAGTGGTATTTATATAATCACAGTAGTGTCTCTGTGTCAGTGCCTCAGTGGTATTTATATAATCACAGTAGTGTATCTTTGTCAGTGCCTCAGTGGTATTTATATAATCACAGTAGTGTATCTTTGTCAGTGCCTCAGTGGTATTTATATAATTACAATAGTGTCTCTGTGTCAGTGCCTCAGTGGTATTTATATAATCACATTAGAGTCTCTGTGTCAGTGTCTCAGTGGTATTTATATAATCACAGTAGTGTATCTTTGTCAGTGCCTCAGTGGTATTTATATAATTACAGTAGTGTCAGTGCCTCCGTGGTTTTTATATAATTACAGTAGTGTCTCTGTGTCAGTGCGTCAGTGGTATTTATATAATCACAGTAGTGTATCTTTGTCAGTGCCTCAGTGGTATTTATATAATTACAGTAGTGTCTCTGTGTCAGTGCCTCAGTGGTATTTATATAATCACAGTAGTGTATCTATGTCAGTGCCTCTGTGGCATTTATATAATTACAGTAGTGTCTCTGTGTCTGTGCCTCAGTGGTATTTATATAATTACAGTAGTGTCTCTGTGTCAGTGCCTCAGTGGTATTTATATAATCACAGTACTGTATCTTTGTCAGTGCCTCAGTGGTATTTATATAATCACAGTAGTGTATCTTTGTCAGTGCCTCAGTGGTATTTATATAATTACAGTAGTGTCTCTGTGTCAGTGCCTCAGCTGTATTTATTTAATCACAGTAGAGTCTCTGTGTCAGTGTCTCAGTGGTATTTATATACTCACAGTAGTGTATCTTTGTCAGTGCCTCAGTGGTATTTATATAATTACAGTAGTTTCTCTGTGTCAGTGCCTCAGTGGTATTTATATAATCACAGTAGTGTATCTATGTCAGTGCCTCAGTGGCATTTATATAATTACAGTAGTGTCTCTGTGTCAGTGCCTCAGTGGTATTTATATAATTACAGTAGTGTCTCTGTGTCAGTGCCTCAGTGGTATTTATATAATCACAGTAGTGTATCTTTGTCAGTGCCTCAGTGGTATTTATATAATTACAGTAGTGTATCTGTGTCAGTGCCTCAGTGGTATTTATATAATTACAGTAGTGTCTCTGTGTCAGTGCCTCAGTGGTATTTATATAATTACCATTGTGTCTCTGTGTCAGTGCCTCAGTGGTATTAATATAATTACAGTAGTGTCTCTGTGTCATTGCCTCAGTGGTATTTATATAATTACAGTGGTGTCTCTGTCAGTGCCTCAGTGGTATTTATATAATTACAGTAGTGTCTCTGTGTCAGTGCCTCAGTGGTATTTATATAATTACAGTAGTGTCTCTGTGTCAGTGCCTCAGTGGTATTTCTATAATCACAGTAGTGTCAGTGCTTCAGTGGTATTTATATAATCACAGAAGTGTCAGTGCCTCAGTGGTATTTATATAATCACAGTAGTGTATCATTGTCAGTGCCTCAGTGGTATTTATATAATCACAGTAGTGTCTCTGTGTCAGTGCCTCAGTGGTATTTATATAATCACAGTAGTGTCAGTGCCTCAGTGGTTTTTACATGATTACAGCAGTGTCTCTGTGTCAGTGCCTCTGTGGTATTTATATAATTACAGTAGTGTCTCTGTGTCTGTGCCTCAGTGGTATTTATATAATCACACTAATGAATCTTTTTCAGTGCCTCAGTGGTATTTATATAATTACAGTAGTGTCTCTGTGTCTGTGCCTCAGTGGTATTTATATAATCACAGTAGTGTCTCTGTGTCAGTGCCTCATTGGTATTTATATAATCACAGTAATGTCTCTGTGTCAGTGTCTCAGTGGAATTTATATAATCACAGTATTGTATCTTTGTCAGTGCCTCAGTGGTATTTATATAATTACAGTAGTGTCAGTGCCTCAGTGGTTTTTATATGATTACAGTAGTGTCTCTGTGTCAGTGCCTCAGTGCTATTTATATAATCACAGTAGTGTATCTTTGTCAGTGCCTCAGTGGTATTTATATAATTACAGTAGTGTCTCTGTGTCAGTGCCTCAGTGGTATTTCTATAATTACAGTAGTGTCTCTGTGTCAGTGCCTCAGTGGTATTTATATAATCACAGTAGTGTATCTGTGTCAGTGCCTCAGTGGTATTTATATAATTACAGTAGTGTCTCTGTGTCAGTGCCTCAGTGGTATTTATATAATTACAGTAGTGTCTCTGTGTCAGTGCCTCAGTGGTATTTATATAATCACAGTAATGTATCTTTGTCAGTGCCTCAGTGGTATTTATATAATTACAGTAGTGTCTCTGTGTCAGTGCCTCAGTGGTATTTATATAATCACAGTAGTGTCTCTGTGTCAGTGCCTCAGTGGTATTTATATAATCACAGTAATGTCTCTGTGTCAGTGTCTCAGTGGTATTTATATAATCACAGTAGTGTATCTGTGTCAGTGCCTCAGTGGTATTTATATAATTACAGTAGTGTCTCTGTGTCAGTGCCACAATGGTATTTATATAATTACAGTAGTGTCTCTGTGTCAGTGCCTCAGTGGTATTTATATAATCACAGAAATGTATCTTTGTCAGTGCCTCAGTGGTATTTATATAATTACAGTAGTGTCTCTGTGTCAGTGCCTCAGTGGTATTTATATAATCACAGTAGTGTCTCAGTGTCAGTGCCTCAGTGGTATTTATATAATCACAGTAATGTCTCTGTGTCAGTGTCTCAGTGGTATTTATATAATGACAGTAGTGTATCTTTGTCAGTGCCTCAGTGGTATTTATATAATTACAGTAGTGTCAGTGCCTCAGTGGTTTTTATATGATTACAGTAGTGTCTCTGTGTCAGTGCCTCAATGGTATTTATATAATCACAGTAGTGTATCTTTGTCAGTGCCTCAGTGGTATTTATATAATTACAGCAGTGTCTCTGTGTCAGTTCCTCAGTGGTATTTATATAATCACAGTAGTGTCTCTGTGTCAGTGCCTCAGTGGTATTTATATAATCACAGTAGTGTATCTTTGTCAGTGCCTCAGTGGTATTTATATAATCACAGTAGTGTATCTATGTCAGTGCCTCAGTGGCATTTATATTATTACAGTAGTGTCTCTGTGTCAGTACGTCAGTGGTATTTATATAATTACAGTAGTGTCTCTGTGTCAGTGCCTCAGTGGTATTTATATAATCACAGAAGTGTATCTGTGTCAGTGCCTCAGTGGTATTTATATAATTACAGTAGTGTCTCTGTGTCAGTACCTCAGTGGTACTTTAATAATTACAGTTGTGTCTCTGTGTCAGTGCCTCAGTGGTATTTCTATAATTACAGTAGTGTCTCTGTGTCAGTGCCTCAGTGGTATTTATATAATCACAGTAGTGTATCTTTGTCAGTGCCTCAGTGGTATTTATATAATTACAGTAGTGTCTCTGTGTCAGTGCCTCAGCTGTATTTATTTAATCACAGTAGAGTCTCTGTGTCAGTGTCTCAGTGGTATTTATATACTCACAGTAGTGTATCTTTGTCAGTGCCTCAGTGGTATTTATATAATTACAGTAGTTTCTCTGTGTCAGTGCCTCAGTGGTATTTATATAATCACAGTAGTGTATCTATGTCAGTGCCTCAGTGGCATTTATATAATTACAGTAGTGTCTCTGTGTCAGTGCCTCAGTGGTATTTATATAATTACAGTAGTGTCTCTGTGTCAGTGCCTCAGTGGTATTTATATAATCACAGTAGTGTATCTTTGTCAGTGCCTCAGTGGTATTTATATAATCACAGTAGTGTATCTGTGTCAGTGCCTCAGTGGTATTTATATAATTACAGTAGTGTCTCTGTGTCAGTGCCTCAGTGGTATTTATATAATTACCATTGTGTCTCTGTGTCAGTGCCTCAGTGGTATTAATATAATTACAGTAGTGTCTCTGTGTCATTGCCTCAGTGGTATTTATATAATTACAGTGGTGTCTCTGTCAGTGCCTCAGTGGTATTTATATAATTACAGTAGTGTCTCTGTGTCAGTGCCTCAGTGGTATTTATATAATTACAGTAGTGTCTCTGTGTCAGTGCCTCAGTGGTATTTCTATAATCACAGTAGTGTCAGTGCTTCAGTGGTATTTATATAATCACAGAAGTGTCAGTGCCTCAGTGGTATTTATATAATCACAGTAGTGTATCATTGTCAGTGCCTCAGTGGTATTTATATAATCACAGTAGTGTCTCTGTGTCAGTGCCTCAGTGGTATTTATATAATCACAGTAGTGTCAGTGCCTCAGTGGTTTTTACATGATTACAGCAGTGTCTCTGTGTCAGTGCCTCTGTGGTATTTATATAATTACAGTAGTGTCTCTGTGTCTGTGCCTCAGTGGTATTTATATAATCACACTAATGAATCTTTTTCAGTGCCTCAGTGGTATTTATATAATTACAGTAGTGTCTCTGTGTCTGTGCCTCGGTGGTATTTATATAATCACAGTAGTGTCTCTGTGTCAGTGCCTCATTGGTATTTATATAATCACAGTAATGTCTCTGTGTCAGTGTCTCAGTGGAATTTATATAATCACAGTATTGTATCTTTGTCAGTGCCTCAGTGGTATTTATATAATTACAGTAGTGTCAGTGCCTCAGTGGTTTTTATATGATTACAGTAGTGTCTCTGTGTCAGTGCCTCAGTGCTATATATATAATCACAGTAGTGTATCTTTGTCAGTGCCTCAGTGGTATTTATATAATTACAGTAGTGTCTCTGTGTCAGTGCCTCAGTGGTATTTCTATAATTACAGTAGTGTCTCTGTGTCAGTGCCTCAGTGGTATTTATATAATCACAGTAGTGTATCTGTGTCAGTGCCTCAGTGGTATTTATATAATTACAGTAGTGTCTCTGTGTCAGAGCCTCAGTGGTATTTATATAATTACAGTAGTGTCTCTGTGTCAGTGCCTCAGTGGTATTTATATAATCACAGTAATGTATCTTTGTCAGTGCCTCAGTGGTAATTATATAATTACAGTAGTGTCTCTGTGTCAGTGCCTCAGTGGTATTTATATAATCACAGTAGTGTCTCTGTGTCAGTGCCTCAGTGGTATTTATATAATCACAGTAATGTCTCTGTGTCAGTGTCTCAGTGGTATTTATATAATCACAGTAGTGTATCTGTGTCAGTGCCTCAGTGGTATTTATATAATTACAGTAGTGTCTCTGTGTCAGTGCCACAATGGTATTTATATAATTACAGTAGTGTCTCTGTGTCAGTGCCTCAGTGGTATTTATATAATCACAGAAATGTATCTTTGTCAGTGCCTCAGTGGTATTTATATAATTACAGTAGTGTATCTTTGTCAGTGCCTCAGTGGTATTTATATAATTACAGCAGTGTCTCTGTGTCAGTTCCTCAGTGGTATTTATATAATCACAGTAGTGTCTCTGTGTCAGTGCCTCAGTGGTATTTATATAATCACAGTAGTGTATCTTTGTCAGTGCCTCAGTGGTATTTATATAATCACAGTAGTGTATCTATGTCAGTGCCTCAGTGGCATTTATATTATTACAGTAGTGTCTCTGTGTCAGTACATCAGTGGTATTTATATAATTACAGTAGTGTCTCTGTGTCAGTGCCTCAGTGGTATTTATATAATCACAGAAGTGTATCTGTGTCAGTGCCTCAGTGGTATTTATATAATTACAGTAGTGTCTCTGTGTCAGTACCTCAGTGGTACTTTAATAATTACAGTTGTGTCTCTGTGTCAGTGCCTCAGTGGTATTTCTATAATTACAGTAGTGTCTCTGTGTCAGTGCCTCAGTGGTATTTATATAATTACAGTAGTGTCTCTGTGTCAGTGCATCAGTGGTATTTATATAATTACAGTAGTGTCTCTGTGTCAGTGCCTCAGAGGTATTTCTATAATCACAGTAGTATCTCTGTGTCAGTGCCTCAGTGGTATTTATATAATCACAGTAGTGTCTGTGTCAGTGCCTCAGTGGTATTTATATAATTACAGTAGTGTCTCTGTGTCAGTGCCTCTGTGTTATTTATATAATCACAGTAGTTTATCTTTGTCAGTGCCTCAGTGGTATTTATATAATTACAGTAGTGTCTCCGTGTCAGTGCCTCAGTGGTATTTATATAATTACAGTAGTGTCTACGTGTCAGTGCCTTAGTGGTATTTATATAATTACAGTAGTGTCTCTGTGTCAGTGCCTCAGTGGTATTTATATAATCACAGTAGTGTCTCTGTGTCAGTGCCTCATTGGTATTTATATAATCACAGTAGTGTATCTTTGTCAGTGCCTCAGTGGTATTTATATAATCACAGTAGTGTATCTTTGTCAGTGCCTCAGTGGTATTTATATAATTACAATAGTGTCTCTGTGTCAGTGCCTCAGTGGTATTTATATAATCACATTAGAGTCTCTGTGTCAGTGTCTCAGTGGTATTTATATAATCACAGTAGTGTATCGTTGTCAGTGCCTCAGTGGTATTTATATAATTACAGTAGTGTCAGTGCCTCCGTGGTTTTTATATAATTACAGTAGTGTCTCTGTGTCAGTGCCTCAGTGGTATTTATATAATCACAGTAGTGTATCTTTGTCAGTGCCTCAGTGGTATTTATATAATTACAGTAGTGTCTCTGTGTCAGTGCCTCAGTGGTATTTATATAATCACAGTAGTGTATCTATGTCAGTGCCTCTGTGGCATTTATATAATTACAGTAGTGTCTCTGTGTCTGTGCCTCAGTGGTATTTATATAATTACAGTAGTGTCTCTGTGTCAGTGCCTCAGTGGTATTTATATAATCACAGTAGTGTATCTTTGTCAGTGCCTCAGTGGTATTTATATAATCACAGTAGTGTATCTTTGTCAGTGCCTCAGTGGTATTTATATAATTACAGTAGTGTCTCTGTGTCAGTGCCTCAGCTGTATTTATTTAATCACAGTAGAGTCTCTGTGTCAGTGTCTCAGTGGTATTTATATACTCACAGTAGTGTATCTTTGTCAGTGCCTCAGTGGTATTTATATAATTACAGTAGTGTCTCTGTGTCAGTGCCTCAGTGGTATTTATATAATCACAGAAGTGTATCTGTGTCAGTGCCTCAGTGGTATTTATATAATTACAGTAGTGTCTCTGTGTCAGTACCTCAGTGGTACTTTAATAATTACAGTTGTGTCTCTGTGTCAGTGCCTCAGTGGTATTTCTATAATTACAGTAGTGTCTCTGTGTCAGTGCCTCAGTGGTATTTATATAATTACAGTAGTGTCTCTGTGTCAGTGCATCAGTGGTATTTATATAATTACAGTAGTGTCTCTGTGTCAGTGCCTCAGAGGTATTTCTTTAATCACAGTAGTATCTCTGTGTCAGTGCCTCAGTGGTATTTATATAATCACAGTAGTGTCTGTGTCAGTGCCTCAGTGGTATTTATATAATTACAGTAGTGTCTCTGTGTCAGTGCCTCTGTGTTATTTATATAATCACAGTAGTTTATCTTTGTCAGTGCCTCAGTGGTATTTATATAATTACAGTAGTGTCTCCGTGTCAGTGCCTCAGTGGTATTTATATAATTACAGTAGTGTCTACGTGTCAGTGCCTTAGTGGTATTTATATAATTACAGTAGTGTCTCTGTGTCAGTGCCTCAGTGGTATTTATATAATCACAGTAGTGTCTCTGTGTCAGTGCCTCAGTGGTATTTATATAATCACAGTAGTGTATCTTTGTCAGTGCCTCAGTGGTATTTATATAATCACAGTAGTGTATCTTTGTCAGTGCCTCAGTGGTATTTATATAATTACAATAGTGTCTCTGTGTCAGTGCCTCAGTGGTATTTATATAATCACATTAGAGTCTCTGTGTCAGTGTCTCAATGGTATTTATATAATCACAGTAGTCTATCTTTGTCAGTGCCTCAGTGGTATTTATATAATTACAGTAGTGTCAGTGCCTCCGTGGTTTTTATATAATTACAGTAGTGTCTCTGTGTCAGTGCCTCAGTGGTATTTATATAATCACAGTAGTGTCTGTGTCAGTGCCTCAGTGGTATTTATATAATTACAGTAGTGTCTCTGTGTCAGTGCCTCTGTGTTATTTATATAATCACAGTAGTTTATCTTTGTCAGTGCCTCAGTGGTATTTATATAATTACAGTAGTGTCTCCGTGTCAGTGCCTCAGTGGTATTTATATAATTACAGTAGTGTCTACGTGTCAGTGCCTTAGTGGTATTTATATAATTACAGTAGTGTCTCTGTGTCAGTGCCTCAGTGGTATTTATATAATCACAGTAGTGTCTCTGTGTCAGTGCCTCAGTGGTATTTATATAATCACAGTAGTGTATCTTTGTCAGTGCCTCAGTGGTATTTATATAATCACAGTAGTGTATCTTTGTCAGTGCCTCAGTGGTATTTATATAATTACAATAGTGTCTCTGTGTCAGTGCCTCAGTGGTATTTATATAATCACATTAGAGTCTCTGTGTCAGTGTCTCAGTGGTATTTATATAATCACAGTAGTCTATCTTTGTCAGTGCCTCAGTGGTATTTATATAATTACAGTAGTGTCAGTGCCTCCGTGGTTTTTATATAATTACAGTAGTGTCTCTGTGTCAGTGCCTCAGTGGTATTTATATAATTACAGTAGTGTCTCTGTGTCAGTGCCTCAGTGGTATTTATATAATCACAGTAGTGTATCTATGTCAGTGCCTCTGTGGCATTTATATAATTACAGTAGTGTCTCTGTGTCTGTGCCTCAGTGGTATTTATATAATTACAGTAGTGTCTCTGTGTCAGTGCCTCAGTGGTATTTATATAATCACAGTAGTGTATCTTTGTCAGTGCCTCAGTGGTATTTATATAATCACAGTAGTGTATCTTTGTCAGTGCCTCAGTGGTATTTATATAATTACAGTAGTGTCTCTGTGTCAGTGCCTCAGCTGTATTTATTTAATCACAGTAGAGTCTCTGTGTCAGTGCCTCAGTGGTATTTATATACTCACAGTAGTGTATCTTTGTCAGTGCCTCAGTGGTATTTATATAATTACAGTAGTTTCTCTGTGTCAGTGCCTCAGTGGTATTTATATAATCACAGTAGTGTATCTATGTCAGTGCCTCAGTGGCATTTATATAATTACAGTAGTGTCTCTGTGTCAGTGCCTCAGTGGTATTTATATAATTACAGTAGTGTCTCTGTGTCAGTGCCTCAGTGGTATTTATATAATCACAGTAGTGTATCTTTGTCAGTGCCTCAGTGGTATTTATATAATCACAGTAGTGTATCTGTGTCAGTGCCTCAGTGGTATTTATATAATTACAGTAGTGTCTCTGTGTCAGTGCCTCAGTGGTATTTATATAATTACCATTGTGTCTCTGTGTCAGTGCCTCAGTGGTATTAATATAATTACAGTAGTGTCTCTGTGTCATTGCCTCAGTGGTATTTATATAATTACAGTGGTGTCTCTGTCAGTGCCTCAGTGGCATTTATATAATTACAGTAGTGTCTCTGTGTCAGTGCCTCAGTGGTATTTATATAATCTCAGTAGTTTATCTTTGTCAGTGCCTCAGTGGTATTTATATAATTACAGTAGTGTCTCTGTGTCTGTGCCTCAGTGGTATTTATATAATTACGGTAGTGTCTCTGTGTCAGTGCCTCAGTGGTATTTATATAATCACAGTAGTGTCTCTGTGTCAGTGCCTCAGTGGTATTTATATAATCACAGTAGTGTATCTTTGTCAGTGCCTCAGTGGTATTTATATAATCACAGTAGTGTATCTTTGTCAGTGCCTCAGTGGTATTTATATAATTACAGTAGTGTCTCTGTGTCAGTGCCTCAGCTGTATTTATTTAATCACAGTAGAGTCTCTGTGTCAGTGTCTCAGTGGTATTTATATACTCACAGTAGTGTATCTTTGTCAGTGCCTCAGTGGTATTTATATAATTACAGTAGTGTCTCTGTGTCAGTGCCTCAGTGGTATTTATATAATCACAGTAGTGTACCTATGTCAGTGCCTCAGTGGCATTTATATAATTACAGTAGTGTCTCTGTGTCAGTGCCTCAGTGGTATTTATATAATTACAGTAGTGTCTCTGTGTCAGTGCCTCAGTGGTATTTATATAATCACAGTAGTGTACCTTTGTCAGTGCCTCAGTGGTATTTATATAATCACAGTAGTGTATCTGTGTCAGTGCCTCAGTGGTTTTTATATAATTACAGTAGTGTCTCTGTGTCAGTGCCTCAGTGGTATTTATATAATTACCATTGTGTCTCTGTGTCAGTGCCTCAGTGGTATTAATATAATTACCATTGTGTCTCTGTGTCAGTGCCTCAGTGGTATTTATATAATTACAGTGGTGTCTCTGTCAGTGCCTCAGTGGTATATATATATAATTACAGTAGTGTCTCTGTGTCAGTGCCTCAGTGGTATTTATATAATCTCAGTAGTTTATCTTTGTCAGTGCCTCAGTGGTATTTATATAATTACAGTAGTGTCTCTGTGTCAGTGCCTCAGTGGTATTTATATAATTACAGTAGTGTCTCTGTGTCAGTGCCTCAGTGGTATTTATATAATCACAGTAGTGTATCTTTGTCAGTGCCTCAGTGGTATTTATATAATCACAGTAGTGTATCTGTGTCAGTGCCTCAGTGGTTTTTATATAATTACAGTAGTGTCTCTGTGTCAGTGCCTCAGTGGTATTTATATAATTACCATTGTGTCTCTGTGTCAGTGCCTCAGTGGTATTAATATAGTTACAGTAGTGTCTCTGTGTCAGTGCCTCAGTGGTATTTATATAATTACAGTGGTGTCTCTGTCAGTGCCTCAGTGGTATTTATATAATTACAGTAGTGTCTCTGTGTCAGTGCCTCAGTGGTATTTATATAATCTCAGTAGTTTATCTTTGTCAGTGTCTCAGTGGTATTTATATAATTACGGTAGTGTCTCTGTATCAGTGCCTCAGTGGTATTAATCAACAGTGACAACTTACAGGTCTTTGCAAAAAATCATCATCCGATCACTCAAAATGCTCCAAATCCAACTTGGAAGTACCCACTTGTTTTAATTTCTCATCGGCGTTCAAACATTTGGGCACCCACCTGGCTGACATCTTCTGCATATCCAAGAGCTCATGATCTATGAACCCAACATGTTCCCTGGTCATTCAGTATCTCAGCTATTGTTTTGTCACACCTCTTATAAGCGTGATATGTTGGGGGATGGTGCTATGTAGGGTTTCCTTACCACTTCTCTGTCTCTGAATGGCCCAGATTCCGACCAGGAGGTAAGTATTAAATATAGGCAATTGTATTTCACACAACTTGAATTTACTCCAACAAAAGAATATACAGGATAAGACAAATGCAATTTAGCAACTTTACATTGAAACAATTACATCACCAGAAAATTGACACTTTTTTATACACTCTGATCTGTCTTTCATTTATTTATCTGGAACTCTGGAATCTCGGATCCTAATACTAGGAGAAGGGTTAATCAGTGGATATGCAAACAGGCAAATATCAATATGCAATGTCAATACTGGATAAAATATAACTATTATTTTGTGCACAAAAAAGAAAATAGTTTTGCGTCACTTATGCATGCAAGTGAATGACTATGAAATGTTTGCAAACGGTGCCTGGGTTTTAAGTCACAGTAGTTACAATCCCAATGGTACTGCAGGCTGCATTAAAGTGTAAAAGTGTATTTGACCGAATGTATAGCTTCCTGTCTCCTTATTTTCCTGACCTCATGCTTGCAGCGGTCAGACGTTATCCCTAGCAGATTATATGTATCCTAGTCGGATGATTAATAGAATACAATTCCTCTTAGTTATATATACTGACTCTTGCTGTAGTGTTCTATACTGAGGCCACTTGTTTAAATGAACAGTTAATGTGGGAATGCATGCAGCAGATACGGAGATTTACTGCTATTTTCACTTTTGTCCTCTGCTGATTTTAGCTTTAACACTGAGGTTGTTATCACCTGGAGAATTATACTGCGCTGAAAGGATATATCTATACAAGCTGACTCCTCACTGGTACTGCAAATCTTGTGGTCACGAATTTAACTAATATAGCAGTCTATGGCCCTCATTCAGAGCCGTACGCTCTGAGCAGAGCGCACGCTCTGAATGAGGGCCGGCCTCCATGAAAATGGAGCGTCCTTCTGGACGCTCGTATAGCTGTGGGTCACCACCCACAGGCTATACGAGCGTGCATTTTGATGGCCGCGATGGTCTTGACCATCGCGACCATCGAAATTGCGAGCCGGAGCCTGCGGTTGAGGTTTTCAACCGCAAGCTCCGGAGTGATTTTGGCTCTATCAGAGCCAAAATCACTCCCACTGACATCACTAGTGATGTCAGTGGGCCGGCTTCTGTGGGAACGCCCCCGTCAGGGAGGCACGCCCCCGGCACACCTACCAAAGGGGGCGTGCTGTCAATCAACATCGACAGCACGCCCCCTTTGATCAGACACAACGAGCGAAGGACTTTCCTTCGCTCGTCGCGTCTGGCGCATGCGCACGACGGAGCTCCCTCCGTCGTGCACATGCTCAGTCCATAACATCGACCCACTTGCGAGCGGACAGCCGCTCGCGAGTGGGTCTGAATCAGGCCCTATGACTATATAGTGTTGTTTTAACAGTCTCAGTGAACTAGTTCTCTAGGGGTTGGCTGTGGTGCGTCCCAAATGCTGTCTACGGTTTGTCCCTGAACTTGGTAATCAGAGAGGGGTGTATGTCCAGACAGGGGTGGTGATAGTACTCACTGCTCCGCCTCCAAGGCCGGCTCAGCCACAAGCGATGGCTCTAATCTCCTCCCCAGGGCTGCTCCTTAAGCTACCGGCTGTCAGTCAACAAGAAGGGGGAAGAGGCAGAGCGGCTCCACTGACACAGCTTCCTGCCGGCAGCATCAGTCACAGCTCTCTGGCTGTCTGTATCCCGGCTCACACTCCCTGGCTGGCCGCAGCTCCACACAGCGCCGTTCAGCAAGTCGTGCTCCGGTCCTCTCCTCAGAGACTCATTTCACTCACGCCAGTCAGCGGGGGTTGCCGCTAATCACCCAGCAACAGTAAGCGCTGAGCTCCAGGCACTGGTAGGGGCTGCAGCGCGGGTCTCCTCACCCTACAGGCACTTTCAGGACTCCAGCGGCTCTTCACTATGACGCTCGGTAAGTCCCGCTCTCCCCCTTACTCAGGCAGGTCTTTGCCCCTGTGTCACCGTCACTGATGTCTCTGAGGTACGGGACACTCGTCGCAGAGGCTCTGCTCCACAGTACTGGCTCGGGCCAACTACCCAACGGCCCCTGCAGGTGCACCCTATATAAGCAGCGGTCGCGTGCGGGTCAGCTTCCCGCCGACCGCACGCGCCGCTCTGCCTATGTGCTGTAAGTCACTATGGGGACAGTTTTCCCCTATTGCTGGGCATCATGCAGTGTCCTGAGTCGCGTGCCCCTATAGTTCCCATAGCTCAGTTTGGGTAGTCCATTTCAAGTGCCCCTCTGTGAGGGGTGATGATACATACATATATGGGCAGCTTCACTGCTTTACTATCCATATAAATAAATTAATTAGGTTTTATTTTAATTATTCATATACAGTGAACATACATCAACTAAATACCAACATATTTAAGTAATGGTAACCACTTCAGGGGTGTCACAGTTTTAGCTGGGATTCACCGAACTGTCAAACTCAAGTCATGAACATGATCAACAATTTCTGGTGTGGTCACTGTTGAAGGCCTCCCAGATCCGGCTGTATCTTCAGTCTAGAAATCGCCACGCTGAAGGTTGGCACACCATTTCTGCACAGTGGCATAGGAAGGGCAGCTGTCACTTACTGTTTGCATCATACACTCAGGGATTTCCTTTACAGTTCTCTTCTGCTGGAAGAGAAACTTCATGACAGCCCGGAGCTCCACATTCGAAACTGCAAGACGTTGCATTGCCATGGTTCAGATTAGGACGACAAACACCTACAAAAAAAAGCGCAATTAGTCTGAAAATTGGCATTGTACAATTAAACGGGACGTTCCCTCTAACTGCAGTGACAAAATAATGCGACAATTACATGAAAAGAGTTAGGCCGAGGACTTCTCAGCACCCCCTCGTACACATATACTGTATATATATATGTAGCCCTATTAAAATAATGGCTAATAGGGAACAACAGAGGCCGGTCACAGGAGATTAGCTGGCAGCCAATAGCAGCAGGAGGCGGGGCTCTTGAAAGAGCGAGAGCGGCAGCAGCAGCACAGGGATACTGCGGTGTCTGGGGACTGCAGGAGAGGCGCTGACAGTATCAGCAGCGTGACATGGATAGTGCGTGAGTACTACAGTATATTCCAGACAACCACACATGTATCCAAAATAAGATCAGTGGAGAAAAGCATAATAGCTCAGGAGTATAGCCACCCTCAGCATAATAGCTCAGGAGTATAGCCACCCTCAGCATAATAGCTCAGGAGTATAGCCACCCTCAGCATAATAGCCCAGGAGTATAGCCACCCTCAGCATAATAGCCCAGGAGTATAGCCACCCTCAGGATAATAGCCCAGGAGTATAGCCACCCTCAGCATAATAGCCCAGGAGTATAGCCACCCTCAGCATAATAGCCCAGGAGTATAGCCACCCTCAGCATAATAGCCCAGGAGTATAGCCACCCTCAGCATAATAGCCCAGGAGTATAGCCACCCTCAGCATAATAGCCCAGGAGTATAGCCACCCTCAGGATAATAGCCCAGGAGTATAGCCACCCTCAGCATAATAGCCCAGGAGTATAGCCACCCTCAGGATAATAGCCCAGGAGTATAGCCACCCTCAGCATAATAGCCCAGGAGTATAGCCACCCTCAGCATAATAGCCCAGGAGTATAGCCACCCTCAGGATAATAGCCCAGGAGTATAGCCACCCTCAGCATAATAGCCCAGGAGTATAGCCACCCTCAGGATAATAGCCCAGGAGTATAGCCACCCTCAGCATAATAGCCCAGGAGTATAGCCACCCTCAGCATAATAGCCCAGGAGTATAGCCACCCTCAGGATAATAGCCCAGGAGTATAGCCACCCTCAGCATAATAGCCCAGGAGTATAGCCACCCTCAGGATAATAGCCCAGGAGTATAGCCACCCTCAGGATAATAGCCCAGGAGTATAGCCACCCTCAGCATAATAGCCCAGTAGTATATCCACCCTCAGCATAATAGCCCAGGAGTATAGCCACCCTCAGCATAATAGCCCAGGAGTATAGCCACCCTCAGCATAATAGCCCAGGAGTATAGCCACCCTCAGCATAATAGCCCAGGAGTATAGCCACCCTCAGCATAATAGCCCAGGAGTATAGCCACCCTCAGGATAATAGCCCAGGAGTATAGCCACCCTCAGCATAATAGCCCAGGAGTATAGCCACCCTCAGCATAATAGCCCAGGAGTATAGCCACCCTCAGGAGACATTTTTATAGTGATCTGCAGTTTATAAAAGGTCACTTAATGAACATTAATTGAGGGAATACGTATAATCAAAGCATCCTACAAGTCCTATACCAATCATAAGGAGGATTCACATCTGCACAGGGAGCAGCCAGTTTCTGGCACCTAATAAGTGTATGCATATATTAAACTAGGAAGAAGCCTACTTAGTAACCAAGCAAACTGAATTGCTTCTATTCATTGCAGCAGATAATAATAGAGACATTTGAAAACATTCAGCATTGCACTAAGGGAATATTATTCAAGGCCAAAAATATAGGATTCCAAACTCTTTATTAATATACCCCCCCAGCAGCTTATTTGTAGTGATATACGTTAGCAGCACACAGCCTTTGCTCTTACTCTGCATCAATCCCACATGGAAGTGTTTTTAAAGTAAAGTTGATTCATTAAACCGTATGTGCTCCTGGGAAAGTTATTGCCGGGAAAAGTACTTTAAATGCAGCAGAGACATTTCTTACACCCAGTGGAGCATAAACGAGACTATTCATATTTTAACATTGAAGTCATAAAGGACAAAGGGACATTTAAAAGAGACATTACTGGCATTTTACTAACTGGACTTACTAAGGGTAAAGGACTCTAAGTATGTTTTAATGGAGGTATTATTGTAATCCTTTATGTGGAAACTGTATTGCATGTATATTGTGTCCGTGCATGTTATTTGCCTTTTCATCCCATAAAAGGAACTTGTTACCAATTTTATTGTGAAGTACTTACCTGAAGCAGAGGTTTGGGAGAGATCCAGCACCGCAGTCTTCTGTGACAGAAAATGAACAAGGTGGTAAATTAAGAGTTTCTGTTATAAGGTATAGATAATAACTCATAGAAATTCTTATACACTACACACTCAGGGCCAGATTCAGACCCGCTCGCAAGCGCATAGCGCTTGCGAGTGGGTCGATGGTGGCCCAGTGTGCACGCGTGGCGTGCGCGAGCCCCAGAGCGAGCGCAAAAAGCACTTGCTCAATGGCTCACTACAAAAGGGGCGGCTGTCGATGTTGATCGACAGCTCGCCCAATTTTGTAGGCATGGCAGGGGGGTGGCTTCACAAACTGAGCCGTTCCCATGTGAACGCCTGCCATTTGTGGGCGGCCCCACTGACATCTATTAGAGCCAGAAGCTCTCCGGGGCTTGTGGCCACGAGACCCTACCACAAGGGTCTCGTTGCAAGCCCGATGGTAATGATAGTCTTGACCATCGCGACCATCATCCTGGCCGCTCGCAATAGCTGTGGGTGGTAACCCATAGCTATGCGAGTGGCCAGGAGGCCGCAAAAAAAACCGCCCGCCCTGATTCAGAGCGAGCGCCTCTGAATCAGGCCCTCAGTCAATAGGTTTTCCCAGGCAAACCTCAATTAGCTTGGGTGGAGGCACGATCTTATGTATATATTAGAGGTGAGCAGGTTCGGATTTCTGAAATCCGAACCCCCCCGAGCCCCCCCGATCCGAGGCCGATCCGAGTCAGGCTCGACTTTTCCCGCCTGACTCGGATTTGAAATCGAGGCAAAACGTCATCATCCTGCCTTCCGGGTCTCGCGGGTTTTGGATACTATATAAGGTACCCGCATCGGCGCCATTTTCTCACTCGGCTGTGGACAGTGAAGAGGGAGGTGGGAGTTAGGGCTGGCTGGGCTGTGTAGTGTAGTGTAGTGTAGTGTAGTGTAGTGTTGTGCTGTGCTGTGCTGTGCTGTGCTGTGCTATGCTGTTGTTGTCCATAGGTTGTCCATAGGGGCTGTGTCCACTACTTCAAAGTCCATAGGGGCTGGCTGGACTGTGTTGTGCAGTCAGTTGTCCATAGGGCCTGTGTCCACTCGAAAGTCCTGTGCAGTGTCCCAGTCCTAAAGGGGTGCTGTAGTGTTGTCCAGGGGGTGCTCTGTCCGTCAGGGGTGCTTCCCCCAAGTGCTAAAAAAAAAATATTTTTTCTGTGTTTGTGAATTGTGTGCACTGTGGCTGCACGTGAATCAACATAGGAGCAGCGCCAAGCGTGCGCCTGTGTCCCATAAGTAAAAGGCCGGCTGGCTTGTCCGTTAAAGGGTGCTGTAACCCCCAAAGGGCACTCCAAACAAAATAAAAAAATATATTTTTTTGTGTTTGTGAATTGTGTGCGCAGCAGCCGCACGTGCATCAACAAAGTAGTGCCAAGCGTGCGCCTGTGTCCCATAAATAAAGGGCCGGCTGGATTGACCGCTAAAGGGTGCTGTAACTCCAAAGGGCACTCCAAACAAAATAAAAAATATTTTTTTTTTTGTGTTTGTGAATTGTGTGCGCAGTAGCCGCACATGCATCAACAAAGTAGTGCCAAGCGTGTGCCTGTGTCCCATAAGTAAAAGGCCGGCTGGCTAGTCCGTTAAAGGGTGCTGTAACCCCCAAAGGGCACTCCAAACAAAATAAAAACATATATTTTTTTGTGTTTGTGAATTGTGTGCGTAGTAGCCGCACGTGCATCAACAAAGTAGTGCCAAGCGTGCGCCTGTGTCATAAGTAAAGGGCCGGCTGGCTTGACCGTTAAAGGGTGCTGTAACCCCCAGAGTACACTCCAAACCAAATAAAAAAATATTTTCTGTGTTTGTGAATTGTGTGCGCAGTAGCCGCACATGCATCAACAAAGTAGTGCCAAGCGTGCGCCTGTGTCATAAGTAAAGGGCCGGCTGGCTTGACCGTTAAAGGGTGCTGTAACCCCCAAAGTACACTCCAAACAAAATAAAAAAATATTTTCTGTGTTTGTGAATTGTGTGCACGTGCATCAACAAAGGAGCAGCGCCAAGTGTGCGTCTGTGTCCCATAAGTAAAGAGCCGGCTGGCTCATTTCTTAAAGGGTGGTGTAACCCACAAAGTGCACTACTCTCCAGCAAAAATAAAAAAATATTTTCTGTGTTTGTGTGCGCCAAGGCCGCACGTATATATCAATATAACATAAATGGAGGACCAAACTTTCTCCGATAAAAATAAAATAGGGAAAGATCAAGAACAACTTCCTCCTAGTGCTGAAGCAGCTGCCACTAGTCATGACATAGATGATAACATGCCATCAACGTCGTCTGCCAAGGCCGATGCCCAATGTCATAGTAGAGGGCACATACAATCCCAAATGACAAAGTTCAGGAAAATGACCTTGAAAAAAACATTTAAATCATCTGAAGAAAAACGTAAACTTGCCAATATGCCATTTACGACACGGAGTGGCAAGTAACGGCTAAGGTCTTTCTCTATGTTCATGACTAGTGGTTCAGCTTCACATGACGATGGAAGCCCTCCTCCCGCTAAAAAAATCAAACGATTTAAGCTGGCAAAAGCACAGCGAAGAACTGTGCATTCTAAGAAGATATCACAAATCCCCAAGGAGAGTCCAAGTGTGGTGGCGGTTGCGATGCCTGACCTTCCCAGGACTGGACGGGAAGAGGTGGCTCTTTCCACCATTTGCACGCCCCCTGCAAGTGCTGAAAGGAGCACCCACAGTCCACTTGCTGATATGCAAATTGAAGATGTCACTGTTGAAGTACAACAGGATGAGGATACTGGTGTAGCTGGCACTGAGGAGGAAGTTGGCGAGGAGGATTCTGATGGTGATGTGGTTTGTTTAAAACAGGCTCCGGGGGAGACAGTTGTTGTCCGTGGAATGAAAAAGCCCATCACGGTCATGCCTGGGCAGAAGACCAAACATTCCACCTCTTTGGTCTGGCAATATTTCTATCCAAATCCGGACAACTGTCTTGCCATATGTACCATATGTAAAGGTGAAATAAGTAGGGGTAGGGACGTTAGCCACCTAGGAACATCCTCCCTTATACGGCACCTGCAGCGCGTTCATAAAAAGTTACTGTCAAGTTCAGAAACTTTGGCTAAGTCCGTAAGCAGTCCAGGGACACCTAAATCCCTTTTTCCTGTTTTATCCAAGGAATCGGTGGATGAGGAGGATGAGGACGACATCTTGCCTCCGTAGAGCCAGTTTGTGCAGGGACACATTAATTGCCAGCTTGTTTTGTGGGGGCCCAAACGAACCAATCATTTCAGCCACAATCATGTGGCAGACCCTGGCGCTGAAATGATTGGTTTGTTAAAGTGTGCATGTCCTATTTATACAACATAAGTGTCACAACCAGGGGTGACAGGCTGCAGAGATCGCGGCGCTTACCGCTCCGGGCGCTGTGGCATGGTGTTTCCAGCAGAGGTACAGGTTCCTGGAGAATAGCGCTGGGTGCTGTGAGTCTCCGCAGACCAAGGGTTTCCATCTGGAGGCAGGTGAGAGGGGCTGAGACTGGCAGAGCTTCCATGCTGTGACCACTGGGCGCGGCCATCTTGGATTTGGGTCACATGTCGTTTCTGGCCAATCAGGTTCAGTCTGGGCTGGGGAGGCTAGCAACCAATCCTGCACTACCTGAGGGTACTAAAGGGCTGTCCAGAGGCTCTTTAGTTGCCAGTGCAACGTCTATCACAGCGTATGCTGTGAGCTAGTTCTCTGTGCTCCTTTGCTCATTTAAAGTGTCAGTACCAGTGTGTTTCTGCAGACTCCCCTCTCAGCCTTGGTGCAGTTTGCTCCTTTTACTACCTCTCCTGATCCCGTCTACCTGCTATACCCAGCCTACCCCGGGTCTCTAAGTTCCGCCAGTGTCTCGCAGCCTGGTTCTGATCCCGTCGCGTGCCACTGCTTCATGAGTCATACTCCCCTAAGGTCGGCTGCCTTCAAGTACCAGCAAACAAGTCCTCATTCCTCATCCGACTCCACTCCGGGTCCAAGCGCACGCCAAGCCGTGACAATAAGGGTGGGTGTGAGGGCCCAAGGACAATTCCATCTTGCACCTCTTTTTTTTCTTTGCATTATGTACTGTTTGGGGCCTAGTTTTTCAAACTGCCATCCTGTCTGCCACTGCAGTGTCACTCTTAGATGGGCCATGTGTTTGTGCCGCCCACTCGTGTCGCTTAGCATAGTCATCCAGCTACCTTGGTGCAATCTTTTGGCCATAAAAACAATATTGTGAGGTGTGAGGTGTTCAGAATAGACTGGAAATGAGTGGAAATGAAGGTTATTGAGGTTAATAATTGTATAGGAGCAGAAAAACCCACAAATTCTGTGATTTAAGCTGTTTTTATGCTTTTTTTCAAAAAAATACAGATCCAAAACACAAAACCAAGAAACCAAAACACGGAAGGGTGGTTTTGGCAAAACCAATCCAGATCCAAAACACGAAGAAAGATCCAGATCCAAAACCAAAACACAAAACACGAAAAGTGGCCGGTGCACACCCCTAGTATATATGTATTAGGGTGTGCACCGGCCACTTTTCGTGATTTGTGTTTTGTGTTTCCACTCATTTCCAGTCTATTCTGAACACCTCACACCTCACAATATTGTTTTTATGGCCAAAAGATTGCACCAAGGTAGCTGGATGACTATGCTAAGCGACACGAGTGGGCGGCACAAACACATGGCCCATCTAAGAGTGACACTGCAGTGGCAGACAGGATGGCAGTTTGAAAAACTAGGCCCCAAACAGTACATAATGCAAAGAAAAAAAAGAGGTGCAAGATGGAATTGTCCTTGGGCCCTCCCACCCACCCTTATGTTGTATAAACAGGACATGCACACTTTAACAAACCAATCATTTCAGCGCAAGGGTCTGCCACACGACTGTGGCTGAAATTATTGGTTCGTTTGGGCCCCCACAAAACAAGCTGGCAATTAATCTGTCCCTGCACTATCTGGCTGTATGGAGGCAAGATATCATCCTCATCCTCCTCATCCACCGATTCCTCACCCTCTTCAGTGTTGCAGTGTTGTGTGCATCCTCATCCTCACAGAGTATTAATTCGTCCCTGCTGGAATCCACCACCACAGGTCCCTCTGTACGTTCTGGAGACTGGTCTCCCTGGAAGAATTGATAATTCATTTTGATGAACATCATCTTCTCCACATTTTGTTCAAGCAACCTCCTACGCCTTTCGCTGACAAGGTTCCCTGCTGCACTAAACACTCTTTCGGAGTACACACTGGAGGGGGGCAACTTAGGTCAAATGGAGCCAGTTTATACAGGGACCTCCAAATTGCCTCTTTTTCCTGCCAGTACAGGTACAGACTGTCTGACATGCCTACTTGGATGCTGTCACCAATGTAATCCTCCACCATTCTGTCAATGGTGACAGTATCATATGCAGTGACAGTAGACATGTCAAAAATTGTTGCCAGGTCCTTCAGTCCAGACCAGATGCCCAAACTTGGTCCTGTCTGCCCTGCATCACCGCCAGCGGGTTGCTTAGGATGCCTAACTTGTTTCCTGGCAGCCCCAGTTGTGGGAGAAAATGAAGAAGGAGCTTTTGACGTGTCATGTTCCACTTCAGCTGACAGTGTTTTCACCAGCAGGTCTTTGCACCTCTGCAGGCTTGTGGTGGTGCTGGTGCCTGGTGGGGAGTATTGGATGTGCACGGTCCTGTGTGGGCATATTGTCACTCTGTACTGGTTAGGCCTGGCGGTGCTTCTGTTCCGCTCCGGCATGGGCGCCGCCATCTTGCTTTCGGCCATGTGACCTAGTTTCCCAACCCTAGCATGTCACATGCTCACTCTCTGACTACTCACGGCTGGGCACTGGGTTTAAAAGGGAGTTCAGAGCTCCCTTGCATTGCCAGTGCAACATGTTTCTCAGCGCAAGCTGAGAGAGAGTTCCTGAGCTTGTCCGCCTGCCTGTTGGATCTCTGCCTAAGCCTGCTTCACCTGAACCTGCTCCTAACCCTGTTGGAATCCCCTGCCTTCTCCCACTGCCTCCTCCTATTGCCTCTCCCATTGCCTGAGTACCTGTGTCAGCTGTTACCCTGCACCCTGCCTCCACTCGCACTTTCCTCTGGACATTATTTATTCAGCCACAATTCATTTCAGCCTCACAAGACCTGGAATACTGGACTACCTTCTGTTATCACTACCTGGACTTTTCCCATTGCATCACTACAGTTCCCAAGTGCACCTTAGTGCTATACCTGGAACTTTTGTTTTACCACATTCATGTCTGTTAAGCCACTCATTAAAAACTCCACATTTATTTTTAAATCTGCTTCAGTGTCTGCTCCTATTACCACCCCGGGCCCACAACAAAACCAGAACCTCACAGTTTGCACTGGCCCAAGGGACTCGGCCACTGGATAGGAGTCTGGAGCGGATTTATTCCAGTCCATTGCAGGCTATTTGGAAAACCTGGAAGCACCAAATGGCCCAGTTCCTGCAAGATATGACTAAACGACAGGATAACATGCAAACCTGTCTGCCCTCCCCTAATGTAACAGTAGTTACACCAACTTCTGTGTCTGAAAATAAGGGGTACAGGACATCCCCTCGTTTACATCTTCCTATGCCAAGGAAATTTGATGGCAACCCCAAGCTTTGTCTGGGGTTCCTGAATCAGTGTGACATACATTTCACCTAACAGCCTGATAATTTTCCCACTGCAAGAACTAAAGTGGCCTCCATCGTGTCACTGTTATCTGGCTCAGCCTTGGATTGGGCTTCCCCACTCTGGGAGCATTCAGATTCTTTGCTGGACAACTATACCAACTTTGTGTCATCATTCAGGAGGATTTTCAATGAGCCTGGGCGTACCATATCGGTTTTATCCAGTATCATGACACTGAAACAAGGAACCCGTCCTATCAGCCAGTATGCCGTACAGTTTCAGATTTTAACATCAGAGCTCAAGTGGAATGTGGAAGCCCTCATTTCAGCTTTTTGGCATGGGCTTTCTGATCGACTGAAAGATGATCTAGTCACCCATGAGCTACCCACTAATCTGGACGGTATGATTTCTCTCAGTAACAAGAGCGATCTATGCTTTAGAGAACGTCAAGCTGAAAAGCACAGAACTGACCGGCAAAAGTCATTTACTCCTCCCTCTACTACCCGTCCATCCCCTCCTTCTACAGATGAAGAGCCTATGCAGGTGAATCATACCCATCTCTCCAAAGAGGAACGCCAGGGAATAATATTAAAAAACCTCTGCCTATACTGTGGAGATGAGGGTCACCTGGTGGCCTCCTGTTCCTGTAAATCAGGAAATGCCCATTCCTAACTGACCCTGGGGACATCAAGTTAGGAGTAATGAATCCATCCCCAACCTGTAAAGATTTCGTATTAAACCTAGCCTTAGATTTCAAGTTGAAACTTGTCTTTGTTGCTGCATTATTAGATTCTGGAGCAGCCGGAAATTTCATGACTTCCAGTTTAGATGACAAACTACAGATTCCTTGCACTTTCCTCGGCCACTCAATTTCCTTGACCGCTGTAGATGGACGGCCTCTGACTAATGGAATTGTCACCAAGGAAACTCAGCCACTAGTGATTCCTGAAGCCTCCCAAGACATCATTTTATGGCTACAATGGTTACGCTAGCACAAGATTGGTGCTCAATGCAAATCCTTTCATGGGGAGCTGACTGTCAGAAATCCTGTCTTCCTAAGATATGACCTGTAAGGAAAACAGTCTAATTAAAACCATCAGCAATTCCCAAAGAGTATCAAATGTTTACCGATGTTTTTTCTGAACAACAGGCAAATATTTTACCTCCTCACAGAGAATGGGATTGCCCAATCGATTTATTGCCAGACAAGATGCCTCCTCATGGTCTGTCCTTGCCAGAGACCCAAGCTATGCCTGAATACATCCAGGAGAATTTGGAGAAGGGGTTCATCCATCCTTCCACCTCTCCTGGCGGAGCGGGGTTCTTTTTTGTTGCTAAGAAGGATGGTGGCCTAAGACCATAGACTATCGGGGTCTTAATGATATAATGGTCAAGAATTGATATCCACTCCCTTTACTCACATAGTTGTTCGACAGAATCAAAGGATCCGTCATATTCTCAAAATTAGATTTGCGAGGGGCCTATAATCTCATTCGTATCCGTGCAGGCGATGAATGGAAAACTGCTTTTAATACCAGGGACGGTCATTTTGAACATCTTGTGATGCCCTTCGGATTATGTAATGCCCCTGCTGTCTTTAAAGGCTTTGTAAATTTAATTTTTCGAGATCTACTATATATTTCAGTAGTTGTCTATTTAGACGATATATTGATTTTCTCGTCTTCTCCAGAGGAACATTATAAACACGTGAAGGAAGTGTTAGCCCGACTAAGGAAAAATCATCTTTACTGCAAACTGGAAAAATGTGTTTTTAGTGTACACAGTGTGTACCCAGGCTCCAGATTAGAAATGGACCCCAAGAAGGTTCAGGCAATCCTGGATTGGTCCCGACCTCAGACCTTGAAAGCCATTCAGAGATTGCTCAGATTTGCCAACTACTACAAATGTTTTATCAAAGGATTTTCCTCTTTGTTGGCTCCCATCACGGCCCTGACTCGTAAAGGTACTATTTCTGCTCTATGGTCACCTGAAGCAGAGACAGCCTTCCAGCTTTTGAAGCAGGCATTTATTACAGCTCCTGTTTTAAGACAACCAGACCTGGATAGACCCTTCTTGTTGGAGGTTGATGCATCATCAGAGGCAGTGGGAGCTGTCCTGTCCCAGCACTACGAAGACAACCGAGTCCACCCCTGTGGATTCTTTTCCAATAAATTTTCTCCTGCAGAGAAGAACTACGCCATAGGAGAACAAGAGCTCTTGGCAGTAAAATTGGCACTGAAGGAATGGAGATACCTGCTACAAGGGGCTTAGTTTCCCTTTACTGTCTTTACTGACAACAGAAACCTCCGCTTCCTCAAGAATATCCAGTGTGTAAGTCCTCATCTGGCCCGGTGGGCAATATTCTTTGCTCGCTACCAGTTTACTCTGACCTTCCGTTCTGGAGCTCTTAATCAAAAAGCAGATGCTTTATCAAGGTCCCTCACCTGCAATAATGACTCTGAAATTCTACGCAGCACTCCTGTGCTGGAGTGAAGGGTATTTGCCACCATACAATTGCAACCACCTACTGGGAAAACCTTCGTGGTCCCAGAGTTAAGGAAGCAGCTTCTCACCTGGACACACTCCTCACACTTTGCAGGCCATTCTGGTACTCGGAATACTCTGGAGCTTTTGTAGAGAGCCTATTGGTGGCCATCGATGAAAGCTGATGTATTGGAGTTCATCTCATCATGTACCTCATGTGCCCAGCACAAATCCTCGCATCAAGCCCCAGCTGGTGAGTTGTTACCCCTGCCTATCCCATTGCATCCGTGGATGCATCTCTCCATGGACTTTGTGACTGATTTGCCAAGTTCCCAGGGATATACTACCATCTGGGTCGTGGTAGACTGATTTTTGAAAATGGTCCATTATGTTCCCCTAAAGAAACTATATATTCCGTCTCCATGGTCTTCCTACAGAAATAGTCTCTGATTGTGGAGCTCAGTTCGTGGCAAGGTTCTGGAGAGCTCTGTGTTCCGTTCTGCAAGTTAAATTGAATTTCTCCACAGTTTACCACCCACAAAGTAATGAATCTATGGAAAGGGTTAACCAAGACCTTGAGACCTTCATAAGGATCTTCATGTCATCCTCTCAAGACAATTGGTCGGAATTATTGCCCTGGGCTGAATTTTCACACAATACCTCATATCATTCTTCCACAAACCAAACCCCATTCCAGATTGTATATGGTCTCCATCCCTGAGTTCCAAAGTCTACCTGACTTTGATATTCCAGCCGTGGATGATACTGTATGGAGGTTTGCGTCAAATTGGGCTCAGGTACATGCTGATTTAGAGAAGGCATACTCTCGTTACAAACTTCAGGCAGATAAGAAACGGAGGAAGGTGCCCTGCATGCAAGTTTGAGACCAGGTGTGGTTGTCTACCCAGAAACTACGGCTCAGAGTACCCTCAATGAAATTTACTCCATGTTTCATCGGACCCTTCTCTATTATTAAAATAATCAATCCTGTGGCATATCGCCTTCAGCTGCCTTCATATTTGAAAGTCCCAAATTCTTTCCATATTTCCCTACTCAAACCTCTGATCCTGAACAAGTTCTGTAAGATTCTCCCTGTTCCTCCTCATGTCCAGACTGAAAGAGGCGTGGAATTTGAGGTCTTCCAGGTCTTGGATTCCCATGTCCATAGGGGTCGTTTACAATACCTCCTGGATTGGAGGGGTTACGGCCCCAAACAACGCTGCTGGACCGATGCCCGGGACATCCATGCTTCCGCACTCATCAGGAAGTTCCATACTACTCATCCTGGCAAACCTGGTGAGTGTCTTGAGGCCACCCATAAAGGGGAGGGTACTGTCACGACCAGGGTTTCTCGGCATGCTGGTCGGCGGGTGTTACCTGTGCGGATGTTATGGCGGGGGGTGTCTGGTGGTGGTGCTGGTGCCTGGCGGGGAGCATTGGCTGTGCACAGTCCTGTGTGGGTATATTGTCACTCTGTGCTGGTTAGGCCTGGCGGTGGTTGCGTTCTGCTCTGGCATGGACGCCGCCATCTTGCTTTTAGCCATGTGACCTAGTTTCCCAATTCTAGTGTGTCACATGCTCACTCTCTGACCACTCACGGCTGGCACTGGGCATAAAAGGGAGTTGAGAGCTCCCTTGCTTTGCCAGTGCAACGTCTTTCTCAGCGCAAGCTGAGAGAGAGTTCCTGAGCTTGTCCGCCTGCCTGTTGGATCTCTGCCTAAGCCTGCTTTACCTGATCTGCTCCATACCCTGCTGGAACCCCCTGCCTCTTCCTATTGCATCTCCCATTGCCTGAGTACCTGTGTCAGCTGTTACCCTGCACCTTGCCTCCACTCGCACCTTCCTCTGGACATTATTTCTTCAGCCACAATTCATTTCAGCCTCACACACCCTGGAATACTGGACTGCCCTCTGTTATCACTACCTGGACTTTTCCCATTGCTTCACTACAGTTTCCCAAGTGCACTTTAGTGCTATACCCAGACTTTCTGTTTTACCACATTCATGTCTGTTAAACCACTCATTAAAAACTTCACGTTTTATTTTTAAATCTGCTTCAGTGTCTGCTCCTACTACCACCCCGGGCCCACAACAAAACCAGGACAAATGGATTTAGGTGTCCCTGGACTGCTTACGGTCTTAGCCAAAGTGTCTGAACTTGACAGTAACTTTTTATCAGGGGTGTATCTAGTAATCCAAGTGCCCCTGGCAATGTAATGGACTGGCGCTGCCCACCCTCCCTATGCAGTACCCCCAATAGTAATCCCCTAGTAGTAATCCCCCCTGTGCTGCATTGCCCCCAGTAGTAGCCCCCCCATACAGTGCCCCCCATAGTAGCCCCCCTATACAGTGCCCCCAGTAGTAGTCCCCCATACAGTGCCCCCCAGTAGTAGACCCCAGTAGTAGTCCACCCCTACACAGTGCCCTCAGTAGTAGTCCCCCCTATATAGTGCCCCCAGTAGTGGCCACCCCCCTAAATTGCCCCAGTGTTGGCCACCCCTATACAGTGCCGCCAGTAGTGGCCACTCACCCCCTATATTGCCCCCAGTAGTTGCCATCCCTATACAGTGCTCCCAGTAGTGGCCACCCCCATAAATTGCCCCAGTAGTGGCCACTCCTATACAGTTCCCCCCAGTAACAGGCACCCCCCCATAAAGTGCCCCCAGTAGCTGCCACCCCCTATTTCAGTGCCCCCCCTGTAGTGCCAGGCTTACACACACAAACACACACACAAAGAACAAAACAAATTCAACTTACCTGATTCCCGCTCCTGACGCGACCGCCGCTGTCTGCTCTGAGTCACGGCCGCTCTTCTCCTGCATGGGAGAGACGTCATGACGTACGACGTCTCTCCCATCACATGCTGTGGGGGGAGCCAGCACACTGAGCTCATTAGTGAGCTACAGCCGGCTCCCTCCATGGACAACGCAGCAGCTAATGAGAGTCTGTCTGACTCTCATTGGCTGGCTGCTATTACACACACACAGACGTCACTGGCGGCTGTATGTGTAAACTGTGTAGGGCAGACCGCTCTCACTGCGGTCTGCCCTACACTTGTGGGGCCGGGGGACTTGTCCACCCCTTGGCTACTGGTGGCACTGCCAGAAGGTGCCCCCCCTTTGGTCAGCGCCCCTGGCGAGTGCCATCCTGGCCAATGGGTAGATACACCCCTGCTTTTTATGAATGCGCTGCAGGTGAGGTATAAGGGAGCATGTAACTAGGTGGTTAACGTCCCCACCCCTACTTATTTCACCTTTACATATGTTACATATGCAGGGACGGCCCGCCCGTTACGCCGACTACGCATGTGTAGGGCGCCAGCCAGCAGAGGGTGCTCAATCCCCAGCGCAGCCAAACTTCTACAGGAATCCTCCTCCCGCCACCACACTCCTAAACCCTGTCCCCTCCTGTGCCACACTCCTTCCCCCTGTCCCCACCTGCGCCACACTCCTTCCCCACCACACTCCTTTCCCATGCCCCCCCCCGCGCCACACTGCTTCCTCCGCCACACACCTTTCCCATGTTCCCCCCCGAGCCACACTCCTTCCCCAGCCACACTCCTTCCCCCGTCCCCACCTGCGCCACACTCCTTCCCCACAACACTCCTTTCCCATGTTCCCCCCCCGCACCACACTCCTTCCCGCGCCACACTCCTTTCCCACGTCCCATGTCCCCACCTGCGCCACACTCCTTCCCACGGCCGCCGCAGGGTGTCTCCATTTCCCGGGCGCCCGCTGGTAAAATTTCAGCAGGCAGCGGCTGCCGGAGCTCACTCCTGAGCTTCGGCAAGGCTTCCCCCAAGGGGCACTATGTGAGGGACGTCAGGACGTCTCTCCCATAGTCACGAGGAGCGGCTGACCAGGATCGGGGCTTAAGGTAAGTAAACTGTTGTTTTTTTTTTGTGTGTGTGTGTTTTGCTCTACCGGGTACTGCTACCGGGGCTACTGGGGGTACTGCTACAGGGGGTACTGCTACAGGGGGTACTGCTACCATGGCTACAGGGGGTACTGCTACAGGGGGTACTGCTACAGGGGGTACTGCTACCATGGCTACAGGGGGTACTGCTACAGGGGGTACTGCTACCAGGGCTACAGGGGGTACTGCTACAGTGGGTACTGCTACAGGGGCTACTGGGGGTACTGCTATAGGGGCTACTGCTACAGGGGCTACTGGCGGTACTGCTATAGGAGCTACTGCTGCAGGGGCTACTGGGGGTAATGCTATAGGGGGTACTGCTACAGGAGCCACTGGGGCACTGCTACAGGGGCTACTGGGGGCACTGCTTCAGGGGCTACTGCTGCAGGGGCTACTGGGGGTAATGCTATAGGGGCTACTGCTGCAGGGACTACTGGGGGTAATGCTATAGGGGGTACTGCTACAGGAGCCACTGGGGCACTGCTACAGGGGCTACTGGGGGCACTGCTTCAGGGGCTACTGGGGGTAGTGCTACAAGGGGTACTGCTACAGGGGATACTTGGGGTACTGCTACAGGGGCTCCTGGGGGTACTGCTACATAGGCTACAGGGGCTACTGGGGGTACTGCTATAGAAGCTACTGGGGGTACTGCTACAGGGGGTACTGCTACAGGGGCTACTGGGGTTACTGCTACAAGTCGTACTGCTACAGGGGATACTGGGGGAACTGCTACAGGGGCTACTGGGGGTACTGCTACAGGGGCTACTGGGGGCACTGCTACAGGGGCTGCTGGGGGCACTGCTACAGGGGCTACTGCTACAGGGGCTACTGGGGGTACTGCTACAAGGGGCACTGTTACAGAGGCTACTGGGGGTACTGCTACAGGGGGTATTGAGGGTACTGCTGCATTGGCTACAGGGGGTACTGCTACATGGGGTACTGCTACAGGGGCTACTGGCGTACTGCTACATGGGCTACAGGGGCTACTGGGGGTTCTGCTATAGGGGCTACTGCTACAGGGGCTACTGGGGGTACTGCTACAGGGGCTACTGGGGGCACTGCTACAGGGGCTACTGGGGACACTGCTACAGGGGCTACAGGGGGCACTGCTACAGTGGCTACTGGAGGTACTGCTACAGGGGCTACTGGGGGTACTGCTACAGGGGGTACTGCTACCAGGGCTACTGGGGGTACTGCAACAGGGGGCACTGCTACCAGGGCTACTGGATGTAGTGCTATAGGGGGTACTGCTACAGGGGCTACTGGGGGTACTGCTATAGGGGCTACTACTACAGGGGCTACTGGGGGGACTGCTATAGGAGCTACTGCTACAGGGGCTACTGGGGGTACTGCTATAGGGGCTACTGCTGCAGGGGCTACTGGGGGTACTGCTATAGGGGATACTGCTACAGGGGCTACAGGGGGTACTGCTACAGGGGCTTCTGGGGGTACTGCTATAGGGGCTACTGCTGCAGGGGCTACTGGGGGTACTGCTATAGGGGCTACTGCTACAGGGGCTACTAGGGGTACTGCTACAGGGGCTACAGGGGGTACTGCTACAGGGGCTTCTGGGGGTACTGCTATAGGGGCTACTGCTGCAGGGGCTACTGGGGGTACTGCTATAGGGGCTACTGCTACAGGGGCTACTAGGGGTACTGCTACAGGGGCTACTGGGGGTACTGCTACAGGAGCTACTGGGGGTACTGCTATAGGGGCTACTGGGGGCACTGCTACAGGGGCTACTGGGGGCACTGCTACAAGGGGTACTGCTACAGGGGATACTTGGGGTACTGCTACTGCGGCTACTGTGGGTACTGCTACATAGGCTACGGGGGCTACTGGGGGTACTGCTATAGGGGCTACTGGGGGTACTGCTACAGGGGTTACTGGGGGTACTGCTACAGGGGCTACTGGGGTTACTGCTACAGGGGGTACTGCTACAGGGGGTACTGAGGGTACTGCTGCATTGGAGACGGGGGGTACTGCTACATGGGGTACTGCTACAGGGGCTACTGAGGTACTGCTACATGGGCTACAGGGGCTACTGGGGGTACTGCTATAGGGGCTACTGCTTCAGGGGCTACTGGGGGTACTGCTACAGGGGCTACTGGGGGTACTGCTACAGGGGCTACTGGGGGCATTGCTACAGTGGCTACTGGGGGTACTGCTACAGGGGCTACTGGGGGTACTGCTACAGGGGGTACTGCTACCAGGGCTACTGGGGGTACTGCTACAGGGGGTACTGCTACAGGGGCTACTGGGGTTACTGCTATAGGGGCTACTGGGGGTACTGCTATAGGAGCTACTGCTACAGGGGCTACTGGGGGTACTGCTATAGGGGCTACTGCTGCAGGGGCTACTGGGGGTACTGCTATAGGGGATACTGCTACAGGGGCTACTGGGGGTACTGCTACAGGGGCTACTGGGGTACTGCTATAGGGGCTACTGCTGCAGGGGCTACAGGGGGTACTGCTATAGGGGCTACTGCTGCAGGGGCTACTGGGGGTACTGATATAGAGGCTACTGCTACAGGGGCTACAGGGGGTACTGCTATAGGGGGTACTGCTACAAGAGCTACGGGGGCACTGCTACAGGGGATACTGGGGCTAATGGGGGCACTGCTACAGGGGCTACTGGGGGTACTGCTACAAGGGGTACTGCTACAGGGGATACTTGGGGTACTGCTACAGGGGCTTCTGGGGGTACTGCTACATAGGCTACAGGGGCTACTGGGGGTACTGCTATAGGGGCTACTGGGGGTACTGCTACAGGGGCTACTGGGGGTACTGCTACAAGGGGCACTGTTACAGAGGCTACTGGGGGTACTGCTACAGGGGGTACTGAGGGTACTGCTGCATTGGCTATGGGGGGTACTGCTACATGGGGTACTGCTACAGGGGCTACTGGGGTACTGCTACAGGGGCTACTGGGGGTACTGCTATAGGGGCTACTGGGGGTACTGTTACAGGGGCTACTGGGGGCACTGCTACAGGAGCTACTGGGGACACTGCTACAGGGGCTACTGGGGGCACTGCTACATTGGCTACTGGGGGTACTGCTACAGGGGCTACATGGTGCACTGTTACAGGGGCTACTGGGGGTACTGCTACAGGGGGTACTGCTACATGGGCTACAGGGGCTTCTGGGGGCACTGCTACAAGGGCTACTGGGGGCACTGCTACAGGGGCTACTGGGGGCACTGCTACAGGGGCTACTGGGGACACTGCTATAGGGGCCACTGGGGGTACTGCTACGAGTGCTCCTGGGGGTACTGCTACGAGTTGTACTGCTACAGGGGCTACTGGTGGTACTGCTACAGGGGCTACTGGGGGTACTGCTGCAGGGGGTACTGCTACACAGGCTACTGGGGTTACTGATACAAGTCATACTGCTACAGGGGACACTGGGGGTACTGCTACAGGGGCTACTGGGGGTAGAGCTACAGGGGGTACTGCTACAGGGGCTACTTAGGGTACTGCTACAGGGACTACTGGGGGCACTGCTACAGGGGCTACTGGGGGCACTGCTACAGGGGCTACTGCTACAGGGGCTACTGGGGGTACTGCTACAAGGGGCACTGTTACAGAGGCTACTGGGGGTACTGCTACAGGGGGTACTGAGGGTACTGCTGCATTGGCTACGGGGGTTACTGCTACATGGGTTACTGCTACAAGGGATACTGGGGTACTGCTACATGGGCTACAGGGGCTACTGGTGGTACTGCTATAGGGGCTACTGGGGGTACTGCTACAGGAGCTACTGGGGGCACTGCTACAGGAGCTACTGGGGACACTGCTACAGGGGCTACTGGGGGCACTGCTACAGTGGCTACTGGGGGTACTGCTACAGGGGCTACTGGGGGTACTGCTACAAGTCATACTGCTACAGGGGATACTGGGGGTACTGCCACAGGGGCTACTGCTACATTGGCTACTGGGGGTACTGCTACAGGGGCTTCTGGGGGCACTGCTACAGGGGCTACTGGGGGCACTGCTACAAGGGGTACTGCTACAGGGGCTACTGGAGGTACTGCTACAAGGGATACAGCTACAGCGGCTACTGGGGGAACTGCTACATTGGCTACTGGGGGTACTGCTACAGGGGCTACATGGAGCACTGTTACAGGGTCTACTGGGGGTACTGCTACAGAGGGTACTGCTACATGGGCTACAGGGGCTACTGGGGGCACTGCTACAAGGGCTACTGGGGGCACTGCTACAGGGGCTACTGGGGGCACTGCTACAGGGGCTACTGGGGACACTGCTATAGGGGCCACTGGGGTCACTGTTACAGGGGCTACTGGGGGTACTGCTACAAGTTGTACTGCTACAGGGGCTACTGGGGGTACTGCTACAGGGGCTACTGGGGGTACTGCTGCAGGGGGTACTGCTACACAGGCTACTGGGGGTACAGCTACAGGGGCTACTGGGGGCACTGCTACAGGGGCTACTGCTACAGGGGCTACAGGGGGCACTGCTACAGGGGCTACTGGGGGTACTGCTACATTGGCTACTGGGGGCACTGCTACATTGGCTACTGGGGGCACTGCTACAGGGGCTACTTGGGGCTACTGCTATAAGAGCTACTGCTACAGGGGCTACTGGGGGTACTGCTACAGGGGCTACTGCTACAGGGGCTACTGGTACTGCTACATTAGCTACTGGGGGCACTGCTACAGGGGCTACTTGGGGCACTGCTACAGGGGCTACTGGGGGTACTGCTACAGGGGGTACTTCTACAGGGGCTACTGGGGGTACTGCTACAGGGGCTACAGGGGGCACTGCTACAGGGGCTACTGGGTGCACTGCTACAGGGGCTACTGCTACAGGGGCTACTGGGGGTACTGCTACAGGGGCTACTCTGGGCACTGCTACAGGGGCTACTGCTACAGGGGCTTCTGGGGGTACTGCTACAAGGGGCACTGTTACAGAGGCTACTGGGGGTACTGCTACAGGGGGTACTGAGGGTACTGCTGCAATGGCTATGGGGGTACTGCTACAGGGGGTACTGCTACATTGGCTACAGGGGCTACTGAGGGTACTGCTATAGGGGCTACTGCTACGGGGCTACTGGGGGCACTTCTACAGGGGCTACTGGGGACACTGCTACAGGGGCTACTGGGGGCACTGCTACAGTGGCTACTGGGGGTACTGCTACAGGGGCTACTGGGGGTACTGCTGCAAGTCATACTGCTATAGGGGATACTGGGGGTACTGCTACAGGGGTTACTGGGGGTACTGCTACATTGGCTACTGGGGGTACTGCTACAGGGGCTACTGGGGGCACTGCTACAGGGGCTACTGGGGGTACTGCTACAAGGGGTACTGCTATAGGGGCTACTGGCGGTACTGCTACAAAGGGCACTGTTACAGAGGCTACTGGGGGTACTGCTACAGGGGGTACTGAGGGTACTGCTGCATTGGCTATGGGGGGTACTGCTACATGGGGTACTGCTACAGGGGCTACTGGGGTACTGCTACATTGGCTACAGGGGCTACTGGGGTTACTGCTATAGGGGCTACTGGGGGTACTGCTACAGGGGCTACTGGGGGCAATGCTACAGGGGCTACAGGGGACACTGCTACAGGGGCTACTGGGGGTACTGCTACAGGGGCTACTGGGGGTACTGCTACAAGTCATACTGCTACAGGGGATACTGGGTGTACTGCCACAGGGGCTACTGCTACATTGACTACTGGGTGTACTGCTACAGTGGCTACTGGGGGCACTGCTACAGGGGCTACAGGGGGTACTGCTACAAGGGGTACTGCTACAGGGGCTACTGGGGGTACTGCTACAAGGGATACTGCTACAGAGGCTCCTGGGGGTACTGCTACATTGGCTACTGGGGATACTGCTACAGGGGCTACATGGAGCACTGTTACAGGGGCTACTGGGGGTACTGCTACAGGGTGTACTACTACAGGGGCTACTGGGGGCAGTGCTACAGGGGCTACTGGGGGCACTGCTACAGGGGCTACTGGGGGTACTGCTACAAGTTGTACTGCTACAGTGGCTACTGGGGGTACTTCTACAGGGGCTACTGGGGGTACTGCTGCAGGGGGTACTGCTACACGGGCTACTGGGGGTACTGCTACAGGGGCTTCCTGGGGCACTGCTACAGGGGCTACTGCTACAGGGGCTACAGGGGGCACTGCTACAGGGGCTACTGGGGGTACTGCTACATTGGCTACTGGGGGCACTGCTACAGGGGCTACTTGGGGCACTGCTACAGGGGATACTGGGGTTACTGCTATAGGAGCTACTGCTACAGGGGCTACTGGGGGTACTGCTACAGGGGCTACTGCTACAGGGGCTACTGGGAGTACTGCTACATTGGCTACTGGGGGCACTGCTACAGGGGCTACTTGGGGCACTGCTACAGGGGCTACTGGGGGTACTGCTACAGGGGGTACTGCTACAGGGGCTACTGGGGGTACTGCTACAGGGGCTACTGGGGGCACTGCTACAGGGGCTACTGGGTGCACTGCTACAGGGGCTACTGCTACAGGGGCTACTGGGGGTACTGCTACAAGGGGCACTGTTACAGACGCTACTGGGGGTACTGCTACAGGGGGTACTGAGGGTACTGCTGCATTGGCTATGGGGGGTACTGCTACAGGGGGTACTGCTACGTTGGCTACAGGCGCTACTGAGGGTACTGCTACAGGGGCTACTGGGGGCACTGCTACAGGGGCTACTTGGGGCACTGCTACAGTGGCTACTGGGGGTACTGCTACAGGGCTACTGGGGGTACTGCTACAAGTCATACTGCTATAAGGGATACTGGGGGTACTGCTACAGGGGTTACTGGCGGTACTGCTACATTGGCTACTGGGGGTACTGCTACAGGGGCTACTGGGGGCACTGCTACAGGTACTAAAGGGGATACTGCTACAAGGGGTACTGCTACAGGGGCTACTGGGGGTGCTGCTACAAGGTGTACTGCTACAGAGGCTACTGGGGGTACTGCTACAGGGGGTAGGGGTACTGGGGGTACTGCTACAGGGGCTACTGAGGGTACTGCTGCAGGTGCTACTGGGGGTACTGCTACAGGGGCTAAGGGGGCACTGCTACCGGGGCTACTGGGGGAACTGCTACAGGGGATACTGGGGGTACTGCTACAGGGGCTCCTGGGGGTACTGCTACAAGCAATACTGCTACAGGGGCTACTGGGGGTACTGCAACAAGGGGTACTGCTACAGGGGCTACTGGGGGCACTGCTACAGGGGGTACTGCTAACGGGGCTGCTGGGGGACCTGCTATAGGGGCTACAGCTGCAGGGGCTACTGGGGGTACTGCTATAGGGGATACTGCTACAGGGGCTACTGGGGGTACTGCTACAGGGGCTACTGGGGTACTGCTATAGGGGCTACTGCTGCAGGGGCTACAGGGGGTACTGCTATAGGGGCTACTGCTGCAGGGGCTACTGGGGGTACTGATATAGAGGCTACTGCTACAGGGGCTACAGGGGGTACTGCTATAGGGGGTACTGCTACAAGAGCTACGGGGGCACTGCTACAGGGGATACTGGGGCTAATGGGGGCACTGCTACAGGGGCTACTGGGGGTACTGCTACAAGGGGTACTGCTACAGGGGATACTTGGGGTACTGCTACAGGGGCTTCTGGGGGTACTGCTACATAGGCTACAGGGGCTACTGGGGGTACTGCTATAGGGGCTACTGGGGGTACTGCTACAGGGGCTACTGGGGGTACTGCTACAAGGGGCACTGTTACAGAGGCTACTGGGGGTACTGCTACAGGGGGTACTGAGGGTACTGCTGCATTGGCTATGGGGGGTACTGCTACATGGGGTACTGCTACAGGGGCTACTGGGGTACTGCTACAGGGGCTACTGGGGGTACTGCTATAGGGGCTACTGGGGGTACTGTTACAGGGGCTACTGGGGGCACTGCTACAGGAGCTACTGGGGACACTGCTACAGGGGCTACTGGGGGCACTGCTACATTGGCTACTGGGGGTACTGCTACAGGGGCTACATGGTGCACTGTTACAGGGGCTACTGGGGGTACTGCTACAGGAGGTACTGCTACATGGGCTACAGGGGCTTCTGGGGGCACTGCTACAAGGGCTACTGGGGGCACTGCTACAGGGGCTACTGGGGGCACTGCTACAGGGGCTACTGGGGACACTGCTATAGGGGCCACTGGGGGTACTGCTACGAGTGCTCCTGGGGGTACTGCTACGAGTTGTACTGCTACAGGGGCTACTGGTGGTACTGCTACAGGGGCTACTGGGGGTACTGCTGCAGGGGGTACTGCTACACAGGCTACTGGGGTTACTGATACAAGTCATACTGCTACAGGGGACACTGGGGGTACTGCTACAGGGGCTACTGGGGGTAGAGCTACAGGGGGTACTGCTACAGGGGCTACTTAGGGTACTGCTACAGGGACTACTGGGGGCACTGCTACAGGGGCTACTGGGGGCACTGCTACAGGGGCTACTGCTACAGGGGCTACTGGGGGTACTGCTACAAGGGGCACTGTTACAGAGGCTACTGGGGGTACTGCTACAGGGGGTACTGAGGGTACTGCTGCATTGGCTACGGGGGTTACTGCTACATGGGGTACTGCTACAAGGGATACTGGGGTACTGCTACATGGGCTACAGGGGCTACTGGTGGTACTGCTATAGGGGCTACTGGGGGTACTGCTACAGGAGCTACTGGGGGCACTGCTACAGGAGCTACTGGGGACACTGCTACAGGGGCTACTGGGGGCACTGCTACAGTGGCTACTGGGGGTACTGCTACAGGGGCTACTGGGGGTACTGCTACAAGTCATACTGCTACAGGGGATACTGGGGGTACTGCCACAGGGGCTACTGCTACATTGGCTACTGGGGGTACTGCTACAGGGGCTTCTGGGGGCACTGCTACAGGGGCTACTGGGGGCACTGCTACAAGGGGTACTGCTACAGGGGCTACTGGAGGTACTGCTACAAGGGATACAGCTACAGCGGCTACTGGGGGAACTGCTACATTGGCTACTGGGGGTACTGCTACAGGGGCTACATGGAGCACTGTTACAGGGTCTACTGGGGGTACTGCTACAGGGGGTACTGCTACATGGGCTACAGGGGTTACTGGGGGCACTGCTACAAGGGCTACTGGGGGCACTGCTACAGGGGCTACTGCAGGCACTGCTACAGGGGCTACTGGGGACACTGCTATAGGGGCCACTGGGGTCACTGTTACAGGGGCTACTGGGGGTACTGCTACAAGTTGTACTGCTACAGGGGCTACTGGGGGTACTGCTACAGGGGCTACTGGGGGTACTGCTGCAGGGGGTACTGCTACACAGGCTACTGGGGGTACAGCTACAGGGGCTACTGGGGGCACTGCTACAGGGGCTACTGCTACAGGGGCTACAGGGGGCACTGCTACAGGGGCTACTGGGGGTACTGCTACATTGGCTACTGGGGGCACTGCTACATTGGCTACTGGGGGCACTGCTACAGGGGCTACTTGGGGCTACTGCTATAAGAGCTACTGCTACAGTGGCTACTGGGGGTACTGCTACAGGGGCTACTGCTACAGGGGCTACTGGGAGTACTGCTACATTAGCTACTGGGGGCACTGCTACAGGGGCTACTTGGGGCACTGCTACAGGGGCTACTGGGGGTACTGCTACAGGGGGTACTTCTACAGGGGCTACTGGGGGTACTGCTACAGGGGCTACAGGGGGCACTGCTACAGGGGCTACTGGGTGCACTGCTACAGGGGCTACTGCTACAGGGGCTACTGGGGGTACTGCTACAGGGGCTACTCTGGGCACTGCTACAGGGGCTACTGCTACAGGGGCTTCTGGGGGTACTGCTACAAGGGGCACTGTTACAGAGGCTACTGGGGGTACTGCTACAGGGGGTACTGAGGGTACTGCTGCATTGGCTCTGGGGGTACTGCTACAGGGGGTACTGCTACATTGGCTACAGGGGCTACTGAGGGTACTGCTATAGGGGCTACTGCTACAGGGGCTACTGGGGGCACTTCTACAGGGGCTACTGGGGACACTGCTACAGGGTCTACTGGGGGCACTGCTACAGTGGCTACTGGGGGTACTGCTACAGGGGCTACTGGGGGTACTGCTGCAAGTCATACTGCTATAGGGGATACTGGGGGTACTGCTACAGGGGTTACTGGGGGTACTGCTACATTGGCTACTGGGGGTACTGCTACAGGGGCTACTGGGGGCACTGCTACAGGGGCTACTGGGGGTACTGCTACAAGGGGTACTGCTATAGGGGCTACTGGCGGTACTGCTACAAAGGGCACTGTTACAGAGGCTACTGGGGGTACTGCTACAGGGGGTACTGAGGGTACTGCTGCATTGGCTATGGGGGGTACTGCTACATGGGGTACTGCTACAGGGGCTACTGGGGTACTGCTACATTGGCTACAGGGGCTACTGGGGTTACTGCTATAGGGGCTACTGGGGGTACTGCTACAGGGGCTACTGGGGGCAATGCTACAGGGGCTACAGGGGACACTGCTACAGGGGCTACTGGGGGTACTGCTATAGGGGCTACTGGGGGCACTGCTACAGGAGCTACTGGGGACACTGCTACAGGGGCTACTGGGGGCACTGCTACAGTGGCTACTGGGGGTACTGCTACAGGGGCTACTGGGGGTACTGCTACAAGTCATACTGCTACAGGGGATACTGGGGGTACTGCCACAGGGGCTACTGCTACATTGGCTACTGGGGGTACTGCTACAGGGGCTTCTGGGGGCACTGCTACAGGGGCTACTGGGGGCACTGCTACAAGGGGTACTGCTACAGGGGCTACTGGAGGTACTGCTACAAGGGATACAGCTACAGCGGCTACTGGGGGAACTGCTACATTGGCTACTGGGGGTACTGCTACAGGGGCTACATGGAGCACTGTTACAGGGTCTACTGGGGGTACTGCTACAGGGGGTACTGCTACATGGGCTACAGGGGTTACTGGGGGCACTGCTACAAGGGCTACTGGGGGCACTGCTACAGGGGCTACTGGAGGCACTGCTACAGGGGCTACTGGGGACACTGCTATAGGGGCCACTGGGGTCACTGTTACAGGGGCTACTGGGGGTACTGCTACAAGTTGTACTGCTACAGGGGCTACTGGGGGTACTGCTACAGGGGCTACTGGGGGTACTGCTGCAGGGGGTACTGCTACACAGGCTACTGGGGGTACAGCTACAGGGGCTACTGGGGGCACTGCTACAGGGGCTACTGCTACAGGGGCTACAGGGGGCACTGCTACAGGGGCTACTGGGGGTACTGCTACATTGGCTACTGGGGGCACTGCTACATTGGCTACTGGGGGCACTGCTACAGGGGCTACTTGGGGCTACTGCTATAAGAGCTACTGCTACAGTGGCTACTGGGGGTACTGCTACAGGGGCTACTGCTACAGGGGCTACTGGGAGTACTGCTACATTAGCTACTGGGGGCACTGCTACAGGGGCTACTTGGGGCACTGCTACAGGGGCTACTGGGGGTACTGCTACAGGGGGTACTTCTACAGGGGCTACTGGGGGTACTGCTACAGGGGCTACAGGGGGCACTGCTACAGGGGCTACTGGGTGCACTGCTACAGGGGCTACTGCTACAGGGGCTACTGGGGGTACTGCTACAGGGGCTACTCTGGGCACTGCTACAGGGGCTACTGCTACAGGGGCTTCTGGGGGTACTGCTACAAGGGGCACTGTTACAGAGGCTACTGGGGGTACTGCTACAGGGGGTACTGAGGGTACTGCTGCATTGGCTCTGGGGGTACTGCTACAGGGGGTACTGCTACATTGGCTACAGGGGCTACTGAGGGTACTGCTATAGGGGCTACTGCTACAGGGGCTACTGGGGGCACTTCTACAGGGGCTACTGGGGACACTGCTACAGGGTCTACTGGGGGCACTGCTACAGTGGCTACTGGGGGTACTGCTACAGGGGCTACTGGGGGTACTGCTGCAAGTCATACTGCTATAGGGGATACTGGGGGTACTGCTACAGGGGTTACTGGGGGTACTGCTACATTGGCTACTGGGGGTACTGCTACAGGGGCTACTGGGGGCACTGCTACAGGGGCTACTGGGGGTACTGCTACAAGGGGTACTGCTATAGGGGCTACTGGCGGTACTGCTACAAAGGGCACTGTTACAGAGGCTACTGGGGGTACTGCTACAGGGGGTACTGAGGGTACTGCTGCATTGGCTATGGGGGGTACTGCTACATGGGGTACTGCTACAGGGGCTACTGGGGTACTGCTACATTGGCTACAGGGGCTACTGGGGTTACTGCTATAGGGGCTACTGGGGGTACTGCTACAGGGGCTACTGGGGGCAATGCTACAGGGGCTACAGGGGACACTGCTACAGGGGCTACTGGGGGTACTGCTATAGGGGCTACTGGGGGTACTGCTACAAGTCATACTGCTACAGGGGATACTGGGTGTACTGCCACAGGGGCTACTGCTACATTGACTACTGGGTGTACTGCTACAGTGGCTACTGGGGGCACTGCTACAGGGGCTACTGGGGGTACTGCTACAAGGGGTACTGCTACAGGGGCTACTGGGGGTACTGCTACAAGGGATACTGCTACAGAGGCTCCTGGGGGTACTGCTACATTGGCTACTGGGGATACTGCTACAGGGGCTACATGGAGCACTGTTACAGGGGCTACTGGGGGCACTGCTACAGGGGCTACTGGGGGTACTGCTACAAGGGGTACTGCTATAGGGGCTACTGGCGGTACTGCTACAAAGGGCACTGTTACAGAGGCTACTGGGGGTACTGCTACAGGGGGTACTGAGGGTACTGCTGCATTGGCTATGGGGGGTACTGCTACATGGGGTACTGCTACAGGGGCTACTGGGGTACTGCTACATTGGCTACAGGGGCTACTGGGGTTACTGCTATAGGGGCTACTGGGGGTACTGCTACAGGGGCTACTGGGGGCAATGCTACAGGGGCTACAGGGGACACTGCTACAGGGGCTACTGGGGGTACTGCTACAGGGGCTACTGGGGGTACTGCTACAAGTCATACTGCTACAGGGGATACTGGGTGTACTGCCACAGGGGCTACTGCTACATTGACTACTGGGTGTACTGCTACAGTGGCTACTGGGGGCACTGCTACAGGGGCTACTGGGGGTACTGCTACAAGGGGTACTGCTACAGGGGCTACTGGGGGTACTGCTACAAGGGATACTGCTACAGAGGCTCCTGGGGGTACTGCTACATTGGCTACTGGGGATACTGCTACAGGGGCTACATGGAGCACTGTTACAGGGGCTACTGGGGGTACTGCTACAGGGTGTACTGCTACAGGGGCTACTGGGGGCAGTGCTACAGGGGTTACTGGGGGCACTGCTACAGGGGCTACTGGGGGTACTGCTACAAGTTGTACTGCTACAGTGGCTACTGGGGGTACTGCTACAGGGGCTACTGGGGGTACTGCTGCAGGGGGTACTGCTACACGGGCTACTGGGGGTACTGCTACAGGGGCTTCCTGGGGCACTGCTACAGGGGCTACTGCTACAGGGGCTACAGGGGGCACTGCTACAGGGGCTACTGGGGGTACTGCTACATTGGCTACTGGGGGCACTGCTACAGGGGCTACTTGGGGCACTGCTACAGGGGATACTGCTACAGGGGCTACTGGGAGTACTGCTACATTGGCTACTGCTACAGGGGCTACTGGGAGTACTGCTACATTGGCTACTGGGGGCACTGCTACAGGGGCTACTTGGGGCACTGCTACAGGGGCTACTGGGGGTACTGCTACTGGGGGTACTGCTACAGGGGCTACTGGGGGTACTGCTACAGGGGCTACTGGGGGCACTGCTACAGGGGCTACTGGGTGCACTGCTACAGGGGCTACTGCTACAGGGGCTACTGGGGGTACTGCTACAAGGGGCACTGTTACAGACGCTACTGGGGGTACTGCTACAGGGGGTACTGAGGGTACTGCTGCATTGGCTATGGGGGGTACTGCTACAGGGGGTACTGCTACGTTGGCTACAGGCGCTACTGAGGGTACTGCTACAGGGGCTACTGGGGGCACTGCTACAGGGGCTACTTGGGGCACTGCTACAGTGGCTACTGGGGGTACTGCTACAGGGCTACTGGGGGTACTGCTACAAGTCATACTGCTATAAGGGATACTGGGGGTACTGCTACAGGGGTTACTGGGGGTACTGCTACATTGGCTACTGGGGGTACTGCTACAGGGGCTACTGGGGGCACTGCTACAGGTACTACTGGGGGTACTGCTACAAGGGGTACTGCTACAGGGGCTACTGGGGGTGCTGCTACAAGGTGTACTGCTACAGAGGCTACTGGGGGTACTGCTACAGGGGGTAGGGGTACTGGGGGTACTGCTACAGGGGCTACTGAGGGTACTGCTGCAGGTGCTACTGGGGGTACTGCTACAGGGGCTAAGGGGGCACTGCTACCGGGGCTACTGGGGGAACTGCTACAGGGGATACTGGGGGTACTGCTACAGGGGCTCCTGGGGGTACTGCTACAAGCAATACTGCTACAGGGGCTACTGGGGGTACTGCGACAAGGGGTACTGCTACAGGGGCTACTGGGGGCACTGCTACAGGGGGTACTGCTAACGGGGCTGCTGGGGGACCTGCTATAGGGGCTACTGCTGCAGGGGCTACTGGGGGTACTGCTATAGGGGATACTGCTACAGGGGCTACTGGGGGTTCTGCTACAGGGGCTACTGGGGTACTGCTATAGGGGCTACTGCTGCAGGGGCTACAGGGGGTACTGCTATAGGGGCTACTGCTGCAGGGGCTACTGGGGGTACTGATATAGAGGCTACTGCTACAGGGGCTACAGGGGGTACTGCTATAGGGGGTACTGCTACAAGAGCTACGGGGGCACTGCTACAGGGGATACTGGGGCTAATGGGGGCACTGCTACAGGGGCTACTGGGGGTACTGCTACAAGGGGTACTGCTACAGGGGATACTTGGGGTACTGCTACAGGGGCTTCTGGGGGTACTGCTACATAGGCTACAGGGGCTACTGGGGGTACTGCTATAGGGGCTACTGGGGGTACTGCTACAGGGGCTACTGGGGGTACTGCTACAAGGGGCACTGTTACAGAGGCTACTGGGGGTACTGCTACAGGGGGTACTGAGGGTACTGCTGCATTGGCTATGGGGGGTACTGCTACATGGGGTACTGCTACAGGGGCTACTGGGGTACTGCTACAGGGGCTACTGGGGGTACTGCTATAGGGGCTACTGGGGGTACTGTTACAGGGGCTACTGGGGGCACTGCTACAGGAGCTACTGGGGACACTGCTACAGGGGCTACTGGGGGCACTGCTACATTGGCTACTGGGGGTACTGCTACAGGGGCTACATGGTGCACTGTTACAGGGGCTACTGGGGGTACTGCTACAGGGGGTACTGCTACATGGGCTACAGGGGCTTCTGGGGGCACTGCTACAAGGGCTACTGGGGGCACTGCTACAGGGGCTACTGGGGGCACTGCTACAGGGGCTACTGGGGACACTGCTATAGGGGCCACTGGGGGTACTGCTACGAGTGCTCCTGGGGGTACTGCTACGAGTTGTACTGCTACAGGGGCTACTGGTGGTACTGCTACAGGGGCTACTGGGGGTACTGCTGCAGGGGGTACTGCTACACAGGCTACTGGGGTTACTGATACAAGTCATACTGCTACAGGGGACACTGGGGGTACTGCTACAGGGGCTACTGGGGGTAGAGCTACAGGGGGTACTGCTACAGGGGCTACTTAGGGTACTGCTACAGGGACTACTGGGGGCACTGCTACAGGGGCTACTGGGGGCACTGCTACAGGGGCTACTGCTACAGGGGCTACTGGGGGTACTGCTACAAGGGGCACTGTTACAGAGGCTACTGGGGGTACTGCTACAGGGGGTACTGAGGGTACTGCTGCATTGGCTACGGGGGTTACTGCTACATGGGGTACTGCTACAAGGGATACTGGGGTACTGCTACATGGGCTACAGGGGCTACTGGGGGTACTGCTATAGGGGCTACTGGGGGTACTGCTACAGGAGCTACTGGGGGCACTGCTACAGGAGCTACTGGGGACACTGCTACAGGGGCTACTGGGGGCACTGCTACAGTGGCTACTGGGGGTACTGCTACAGGGGCTACTGGGGGTACTGCTACAAGTCATACTGCTACAGGGGATACTGGGGGTACTGCCACAGGGGCTACTGCTACATTGGCTACTGGGGGTACTGCTACAGGGGCTTCTGGGGGCACTGCTACAGGGGCTACTGGGGGCACTGCTACAAGGGGTACTGCTACAGGGGCTACTGGAGGTACTGCTACAAGGGATACAGCTACAGCGGCTACTGGGGGAACTGCTACATTGGCTACTGGGGGTACTGCTACAGGGGCTACATGGAGCACTGTTACAGGGTCTACTGGGGGTACTGCTACAGGGGGTACTGCTACATGGGCTACAGGGGCTACTGGGGGCACTGCTACAAGGGCTACTGGGGGCACTGCTACAGGGGCTACTGGAGGCACTGCTACAGGGGCTACTGGGGACACTGCTATAGGGGCCACTGGGGTCACTGTTACAGGGGCTACTGGGGGTACTGCTACAAGTTGTACTGCTACAGGGGCTACTGGGGGTACTGCTACAGGGGCTACTGGGGGTACTGCTGCAGGGGGTACTGCTACACAGGCTACTGGGGGTACAGCTACAGGGGCTACTGGGGGCACTGCTACTGGGGCTACTGCTACAGGGGCTACAGGGGGCACTGCTACAGGGGCTACTGGGGGTACTGCTACATTGGCTACTGGGGGCACTGCTACATTGGCTACTGGGGGCACTGCTACAGGGGCTACTTGGGGCTACTGCTATAAGAGCTACTGCTACAGGGGCTACTGGGGGTACTGCTACAGGGGCTACTGCTACAGGGGCTACTGGGAGTACTGCTACATTAGCTACTGGGGGCACTGCTACAGGGGCTACTTGGGGCACTGCTACAGGGGCTACTGGGGGTACTGCTATAGGGGGTACTTCTACAGGGGCTACTGGGGGTACTGCTACAGGGGCTACAGGGGGCACTGCTACAGGGGCTACTGGGTGCACTGCTACAGGGGCTACTGCTACAGGGGCTACTGGGGGTACTGCTACAGGGGCTACTCTGGGCACTGCTACAGGGGCTACTGCTACAGGGGCTTCTGGGGGTACTGCTACAAGGGGCACTGTTACAGAGGCTACTGGGGGTACTGCTACAGGGGGTACTGAGGGTACTGCTGCATTGGCTATGGGGGTACTGCTACAGGGGGTACTGCTACATTGGCTACAGGGGCTACTGAGGGTACTGCTATAGGGGCTACTGCTACAGGGGCTACTGGGGGCACTACTACAGGGGCTACTGGGGACACTGCTACAGGGGCTACTGGGGGCACTGCTACAGTGGCTACTGGGGGTACTGCTACAGGGGCTACTGGGGGTACTGCTGCAAGTCATACTGCTATAGGGGATACTGGGGGTACTGCTACAGGGGTTACTGGGGGTACTGCTACATTGGCTACTGGGGGTACTGCTACAGGGGCTACTGGGGGCACTGCTACAAGGGCTACTGGGGGTACTGCTACAAGGGGTACTGCTATAGGGGCTACTGGCGGTACTGCTACAAAGGGCACTGTTACAGAGGCTACTGGGGGTACTGCTACAGGGGGTACTGAGGGTACTGCTGCATTGGCTATGGGGGGTACTGCTACATGGGGTACTGCTACAGGGGCTACTGGGGTACTGCTACATTGGCTACAGGGGCTACTGGGGTTACTGCTATAGGGGCTACTGGGGGTACTGCTACAGGGGCTACTGGGGGCAATGCTACAGGGGCTACAGGGGACACTGCTACAGGGGCTACTGGGGGTACTGCTATAGGGGCTACTGGGGGTACTGCTACAAGTCATACTGCTACAGGGGATACTGGGTGTACTGCCACAGGGGCTACTGCTACATTGACTACTGGGTGTACTGCTACAGTGGCTACTGGGGGCACTGCTACAGGGGCTACTGGGGGTACTGCTACAAGGGGTACTGCTACAGGGGCTACTGGGGGTACTGCTACAAGGGATACTGCTACAGAGGCTCCTGGGGGTACTGCTACATTGGCTACTGGGGATACTGCTACAGGGGCTACATGGAGCACTGTTACAGGGGCTACTGGGGGTACTGCTACAGGGTGTACTGCTACAGGGGCTACTGGGGGCAGTGCTACAGGGGCTACTGGGGGCACTGCTACAGGGGCTACTGGGGGTACTGCTACAAGTTGTACTGCTACAGTGGCTACTGGGGGTACTGCTACAGGGGCTACTGGGGGTACTGCTGCAGGGGGTACTGCTACACGGGCTACTGGGGGTACTGCTACAGGGGCTTCCTGGGGCACTGCTACAGGGGCTACTGCTACAGGGGCTACAGGGGGCACTGCTACAGGGGCTACTGGGGGTACTGCTACATTGGCTACTGGGGGCACTGCTACAGGGGCTACTTGGGGCACTGCTACAGGGGATACTGTGGTTACTGCTATAGGAGCTACTGCTACAGGGGCTACTGGGGGTACTGCTACAGGGGCTACTGCTACAGGGGCTACTGGGAGTACTGCTACATTGGCTACTGGGGGCACTGCTACAGGGGCTACTTGGGGCACTGCTACAGGGGCTACTGGGGGTACTGCTACTGGGGGTACTGCTACAGGGGCTACTGGGGGTACTGCTACAGGGGCTACTGGGGGCACTGCTACAGGGGCTACTGGGTGCACTGCTACAGGGGCTACTGCTACAGGGGCTACTGGGGGTACTGCTACAAGGGGCACTGTTACAGACGCTACTGGGGGTACTGCTACAGGGGGTACTGAGGGTACTGCTGCATTGGCTATGGGGGGTACTGCTACAGGGGGTACTGCTACGTTGGCTACAGGCGCTACTGAGGGTACTGCTACAGGGGCTACTGGGGGCACTGCTACAGGGGCTACTTGGGGCACTGCTACAGTGGCTACTGGGGGTACTGCTACAGGGCTACTGGGGGTACTGCTACAAGTCATACTGCTATAAGGGATACTGGGGGTACTGCTACAGGGGTTACTGGGGGTACTGCTACATTGGCTACTGGGGGTACTGCTACAGGGGCTACTGGGGGCACTGCTACTGGTGCTACTGGGGGTACTGCTACAAGGGGTACTGCTACAGGGGCTACTGGGGGTGCTGCTACAAGGTGTACTGCTACAGAGGCTACTGGGGGTACTGCTACATGGGGTAGGGGTACTGGGGGTACTGCTACAGGGGCTACTGAGGGTACTGCTGCAGGTGCTACTGGGGGTACTGCTACAGGGGCTAAGGGGGCACTGCTACCGGGGCTACTGGGGGAACTGCTACAGGGGATACTGGGGGTACTGCTACAGGGGCTCCTGGGGGTACTGCTACAAGCAATACTGCTACAGGGGCTACTGGGGGTACTGTGACAAGGGGTACTGCTACAGGGGCTACTGGGGGCACTGCTACAGGGGGTACTGCTACCGGGGCTGCTGGTGGACCTGCTACAGGGGATACTGGGGGTACTGCTACAGGGGCTATTGAGGGTACTGCTACAGGGGCTACTGAGGGTACTGCTACAAGGGGTACTACTACAGGGGCTACTTGGGGTACTGCTACAAGGGGTACTGCTACAGGGGCTACTGGGGGCACTGCTACAGGGGATACTGCTACCGGGGCTACTGGAGGAACTGCTACAGGGGATGCTGGGGGTACTTGTACTGGGGGTACTGCTACAGGGACTACTGGGGGCACTGCTACAGGGGCTACTGTGGGTTCTGCTACAAGGGGTACTGCTACAGAGGCTACTGGGGGTACTGCTACAAGGGGTACTGCTACAGAGTCTACTAGGGGTACTGCTACAGAGGGTACTGGGGGTACTGCTACATTGGCTATAGGGGGTACTCCTACAGGGGCTACAGGGGGCACTGCTACAGTGGCTACCAGGTGTACTGCTACATGGGCTACAGGGGCTACTGTGGGTACTGCTATAGGGGCTACTGGGGGCACTGCTACAGGGGCTACTGGGGACACCGCTACAGGGGCTACTGGGGGCACTGCTACAGGGGCTACTGGGGGTACTGCTACAGGGGCTTCTGGGGGTACTGCTACAAGTTGTACTGCTACAGGGGATACCGGGGGTACTGCTACAGGGGTTTCTGGGGGTACTACTACAGAGGGTACTGCTATAGGGGCTACTGGGGGTACTGCTATGGGGGCTACTGGGGGCACTGCTACAGGGGCTACTGGGGGCACTGCTACAAGGGCTACTGGGGCTACTGCTACAAGGGGTACTTCTACAGGGGGTACTGAGGGTACTGCTACATTTGCTACTGGGGTACTGCTACAGGGGGTACTGCTACAGGGGCATAAAGTGGGCACTGCTAGAGGGGCTACTAGGGGTACTGCTACATTTGCTTCTGGGGGCACTGCTACAGGGGCTACTGGGGGCACTGCTACAGGGGCTATTGGGGGTACTGCTACAGGGGGTACTGCTACAGAGTCTACTAGGGGTACTGCTACAGAGGGTACTGGGGGTACTGCTACATTGGCTATAAGGGGTACTCTTACAGGGGCTACAGGGGGCACTGCTACAGTGGCTACCAGGTGTACTGCTACATGGGCTACAGGGGCTACTGTGGGTACTGCTATAGGGGCTACTGGGGGCACTGCTACAGGGGCTACTGGGGACACCGCTACAGGGGCTACTGGGGGCACTGCTACAGGGGCTACTGGGGGTACTGCTACAGGGGCTTCTGGGGGTACTGCTACAAGTCGTACTGCTACAGGGGATACCGGGGGTACTGCTACAGGGGTTTCTGGGGGTACTACTACAGAGGGTACTGCTATAGGGGCTACTGGGGGTACTGCTATGGGGGCTACTGGGGGCACTGCTACAGGGGCTACTGGGGGCACTGCTACAAGGGCTACTGGGGCTACTGCTACAAGGGGTACTTCTACAGGGGGTACTGAGGGTACTGCTACATTTGCTACTGGGGTACTGCTACAGGGGGTACTGCTACAGGGGCATAAAGTGGGCACTGCTAGAGGGGCTACTAGGGGTACTGCTACATTTGCTTCTGGGGGGTTGCTACAGGGGCTACTGGGGGCACTGCTACAGGGGCTATTGGGGGTACTGCTACAGGGGGTACTGCTACAGGGGATACTGGGGGTACTGCTACAGGGGCTACTGGGGACATTATTACAGGGGCACTAAAACTGGCCATTAGTACAGGGGCACTACTACTGGGGGAACTACTAATGGGGGCATTGCTAAAGGGGCACCACTGCTGTGGGCATTATGTATAAGTGCCACTACTGCTGTAGGCATTGTACAAGGGTCAGCTATGCGAGTTGCCAGGAGGCTGCTCCTAATAAAACCAGGGCCAGCGAGCGCTCTCTTTTTGCGAGTGCCTCTGAATCAGGCCCAATGTGCGGTGTAATGTGAATAAGATCGTGCTATTGTGTGGTGTAGTTTGAATTGGGGATACTATTGTGTGACCACGCCCCTTTCTTTTGAGACCTTTCCTTTAGAATGCCTCCTAAACATCCCTATTTTGGCGACAAAGTGTTCAAGATGGGGGGATAAATGGAGAATAGATGACATGTGCATGTGGCATCTATTCACTGGAGAAAGGGACTGGAAGCATGCCCAGCAGCTCCAGCATGATTGGCCCTCGTGATTATGGCTTTTCCTATGAGACCACACCCCTTTCCTTTGTCTGGTGCATGCACCTTCACAGTGTGCAGATTCAGCCAGGGGGCGCCAAAATGTATCTTCTCTTACCAAAAATATTAGGCTCGGGCCGGCCCTGTACATATGGCAACACAGTTGTTGTCCGGATTTGGATAGAAATATTGCCAGACCAAAGAGGTGGAATGTTTGGTCTTCTGCCCAGGCATGACCGTGATGGGCTTTTTCATCCCACGGACAACAACTGTCTCCCCCGGAGCCTGATTTAAACAAACCACATCACCATCAGAATCCTCCTCGCCAACTTCCTCCTCAGCGCCAGCTACACCAGTATCCTCATCCTGTTGTACTTCAACAGTGACATCTTCAATTTGCATATCAGCAAGTGGACTGTGGGTGCTCCTTTCAGCACTTGCAGGGGGCGTGCAAATGGTGGAAAGAGCCACCTCTTCCCGTCCAGCGTTGGGAAGGTCAGGCATCGCAACCGCCGCCACACTTGGACTCTCCTTGGGGATTTGTGATATCTTCTTAGAACGCACATTTGCCAGCTTAACTCGTTTGATTTTTTTAGCGGTAGGAGGGCTTCCATCGTCATGTGAAGCTGAACCACTAGTCATGAACATACTAGGGATCGACCTTAGCCGTTCCTTGCCACTCCGTGTTGTAAATGGCATATTGGCAAGTTTACATTTCTCCTCACATGATTTAAATTTATTTTTTAAGGTCATTTTCCTGAACTTTGCCATTTGCGATTTTATATGCCCTCTACTATGACATTGGGCATCGGCCTTGGCAGACAACGTTGATGGCATTTCATCATCTATATCATGACTAGTGGCAGTAGCTTCAGCACTAGGAGGAAGTGGTTCTTGATCTTTCCCTATTTTATTTTTATCGGACAAATTTTTGTCCTCCATTCATGTGATATTGATGCACGTGCGGCTAAGGCGCACACAAACACAGAATTTTTATTTTTTTCCGGCACTTTGGGGGTTACAGCACCCTTCAACAGACGAGCCAGCCGGCCCTTGATTTATGACACAGGCGCATGCTTGCCGCTGCTACTATGTTGATGCACGTGCGCCTACAGCGCACACAAACAGAAAAAAAATAATTGTTTCTTTTGCATTTTGGGGGAGCACCCCTGATGGACAGATCACCCCCTGGACAACACTACAGCACCCCATTAGGACTATAGCCTTTATGGGACACTGCACAACACAGCCCAGCCAGCCCCTATGGACTTTGGAGTGGACACAGGGCCTGATTCTGACCCGCTCGCGAGTGCTGTATGCTCGCAAGTGGGTCGATGGTGCCCAAGTGTGCATGCGCAAAATGGAGGGATCTCCGTTGTGCGCATGCACGAGACCCGGCGAGCGATGGGGAATCCGTCACTCAGGGTCTCGCACCAAAGGGGGCGTGCTGTCGATGGTGAGTGACAGCACGCCCCCTTTGGTTGGTGTGCCGGGGCGTGGCTGCCAGACGGTGGCGTTCCCATGGGAACGCCTACTGTCTGGGTCCGGCCCCACTGACATCACTAGTGATGTCAGTGGGAGTGATTTTGGCTCTGATAGAGCCCAAATCACTCCAGGGCTTGCGGCAGCGAGACCCTACCGCAGGGTCTCGTCGCAAGCCCGATGTTTGCGATGGTCTTGACCATCGCGACCATCATCATGGACGCTCGCATAAGCTGTGGGTGGTAACCCACAGCTACTGTATGCGAGCGTCCAAGAGGCCACTCCAATGTTAGGTAGGCCGGGCCTGAATTCAGAGCGAGTGCTCTGGTCAGAGTGTCCGGCTCTGAATCAGGCCCACAGCCCTATGGACAACAGACTGCACAACACAGTCCACCCAGCCCCTATAGACTTTGGAGTGGACACTGCCCCTATAGACTTTGGAGTAGACACACCCCCTATGGACAACAGCAGCACAACTCCCACCCTCCTTCTTCAATGTCCACAGCCGGAGTGAGAAATGGCGCCGACGCAGGGACCTTTTATAGAATCCAAAACCCGCGAGATCCGACAGCGGGATGATGACGTTTTACCTCGATTTCAGGTCCGAGGCAGGAGGGAAAACCCGAGCCTGACTCGGTTCCCGCCCCGGATCGGGGGGGCTCGTGGGGGTTTGGATTTCAGAAATCCGAACCCGCTCATCCCTAATATATATATATATATATATCATATACACATTTTATATATATATATTAGGGGTGTGCACCGGCCACTTTTCGTGTTTTGGTTTTGGGTCTGGATCTTTCTTCGTGTTTTGGATCTGGATTGGTTTTGCCAAAACCACCCTTCCGTGTTTTGGGTTCTGGGTTTTGTGTTTTGGATCTGTATTTTTTTGAAAAAAAGCATAAAAACAGCTAAAATCACAGAATTTGTAGGTTTTTCTGCTCCTATGCTATTATTAACCTCAATAACCTTAATTTCCACTCATTTCCAGTCTATTCTGAATACCTCACACCTCACAATAGTGTTTTTATGTCCAAAAGGTTGCACCGAGGTAGCTGGATGACTATGCTAAGCGACACGAGTGGGCGGCACAAACACGTGACCCATCTAGGCGTGAAACTGCAGTGGCAGACAGGATGGCATTGAAAAACTAGGCCCCAAACTGTACATAATGCAAAGAAAAAAAAGAGGTGCAAGATGGAATTGTCCTTGGGCCCTCCCACCCACCCTTATGTTGTATAAACAGGACATGCACACTTTAACAAACCAATCATTTCAGCGCCAGGGTCTGCCACACAACTGTGGCTGAAATGATTGGTTCGTTTGGGCCCCCACAAAACAAGCTGGCAATTTATCTGTCCCTGCACAAACTGGCTCTACGGAGGCAAGATGTCATCCTCATCCTCCTCATCCACCGATTCCTCACCCTCTTCAGTGTGTACATCCTCATCCTCACAGAGTATTAATTCGTCCCTGCTGGAACCACAGGTCCCTCTGTACGTTCTGGAGGCTGGTCTCCCTGGAAGAGTTGATAATTCATTTTATGAACATCATCTTCTCCACATTTTGTGGAAGCAACCTCCTACGCCTTTCGCTGACAAGGTTCCCGGCTGCACTAAACACTCTTTCGGAGTACACACTGGAGGGGGGGCAACTCAGGTAAAATAGAGCCAGTTTGTACAGGGACCTCCAAATTGCTTCGTTTTCCTGCCAGTACAGGTACGGACTGTCTGACATGCCTACTTGGATGCTGTCACCGATGTAATCCTTTAACAGACAGACGCACGCTTGTCGCTGCTGCTTTGAGGATTCAAGTGCGGCTACAGCCCACACAATTCACAAAGACAGAAAAAAAAAAAGAATATTTTTATTGTTTGTGGAGCGCACTTTGAGGGTTACACCACCCTTTAACAGACAGACGCACGCTTGTCGCTGCTGCTTTGAGGATGCAAGTGCGGCTACAGCCCACACAATTCACAAAGACAGAAAAAAGAAGAAGAATATTTTTATTGTTTGTGTAGCACACTTTGAGGGTGTCACCACCCTTTAACAGACAGACGCACGCTTGTCGCTGCTGCTTTAAGGATGCAGGTGCGGCTACAGCCCACACATTTCACAAAGACCGAAAAAAAAAGAACAATATTTTAATTGTTTGTGTAGCACACTTTGAGGGTGTCACCACCCTTTAACAGACAGACGCACGCTTGTCGCTGCTGCTTTAAGGATGCAGGTGCGGCTACAGCCCACACAATTCACAAAGACAGAAAAAAGAAGAATATTTTTATTGTTTGTGTAGCACACTTTGAGGGTGTCACCACCCTTTAACAGACAGACGCACGCTTGTCGCTGCTGCTTTGAAGATGCAAGTGCGGCTACATCGCACACAAGTCACAAACACATTAAAAAAATAGTTTTTTATTTTTTGGAGCACTTTGAGAGTTACACCACCCTTTAACAGACAGACGCACGCTTGTTGCTGCTGCTTTAAGGATGCAGGTGCGGCTACAGCCCACACATTTCACAAAGACCGAAAAAAAAAGAACAATATTTTAATTGTTTGTGTAGAACACTTTGAGGTGTCACCACCCTTTAACAGACAGACGCACGCTTGTCGCTGCTGCTTTAAGGATGCAGGTGCGGCTACAGCCCACACATTTCACAAAGACCGAAAAAAAAAGAACAATATTTTAATTGTTTGTGTAGCACACTTTGAGGGTGTCACCACCCTTTAACAGACAGACGCACGTTTGTCGCTGCTGCTTTAAGGATGCAGGTGCGGCTACAGCCCACACAATTCACAAAGACAGAAAAAAGAACAATATTTTAATTGTTTGTGTAGCACACTTTGAGGGTGTCACCACCCTTTAACAGACAGACGCACGCTTGTCGCTGCTGCTTTAAGGATGCAGGTGCGGCTACAGCCCACACAATTCACAAAGACAGAAAAAAGAAGAAGAATATTTTTATTGTTTGTGTAGCACACTTTGAGGGTGTCACCACCCTTTAACAGACAGACGCACGCTTGTCGCTGCTGCTTTGAGGATGCAAGTGCGGCTACATCGCACACAAGTCACAAACACATTAAAAAAATAGTTTTTTATTTTTTGGAGCACTTTGAGAGTTACACCACCCTTTAACAGACAGACGCACGCTTGTCGCTGCTGCTTTAAGGATGCAGGTGCGGCTACAGCCCACACAATTCACATAGACAGAAAAAAGAAGAATATTTTTATTGTTTGTGTAGCACACTTTGAGGGTGTCACCACCCTTTAACAGACAGACGCACGCTTGTCGCTGCTGCTTTAAGGATGCAGGTGCGGCTACAGCCCACACATTTCACAAAGACCGAAAAAAAAGAACAATATTTTAATTGTTTGTGTAGCACACTTTGAGGGTGTCGCACGCTTGTCGCTGCTGCTTTAAGGATGCAGGTGCGGCTACAGCCCACACAATTCACAAAGACAGAAAAAAGAACAATATTTTAATTGTTTGTGTAGCACACTTTGAGGGTGTCACCACCCTTTAACAGACAGACGCACGCTTGTCGCTGCTGCTTTAAGGATGCAGGTGCGGCTACAGCCCACACAATTCACAAAGACAGAAAAAAGAAGAAGAATATTTTTATTGTTTGTGTAGCACACTTTGAGGGTGTCACCACCCTTTAACAGACAGACGCACGCTTGTCGCTGCTGCTTTGAGGATGCAAGTGCGGCTACATCGCACACAAGTCACAAACACATTAAAAAAATAGTTTTTTATTTTTTGGAGCACTTTGAGAGTTACACCACCCTTTAACAGACAGACGCACGCTTGTCGCTGCTGCTTTAAGGATGCAGGTGCGGCTACAGCCCACACAATTCACATAGACAGAAAAAAGAAGAAGAATATTTTTATTGTTTGTATAGCACACTTTGAGGGTGTCACCACCCTTTAACAGACAGACGCACGCTTGTCGCTGCTGCTTTAAGGATGCAGGTGCGGCTACAGCCCACACAATTCACAAAGACAGAAAAAAGAACAATATTTTAATTGTTTGTATAGCACACTTTGAGGGTGTCACCACCCTTTAACAGTCAGACGCACACTTGTCGCTGCTGCTTTGAGGATGCAGGTGGAATCTAGACGGGATTTGGAACCGAGGACACACTACCTCCATCAATTGTCTAAATCCCACTGCACTAATGTCGGATACCGGACGCACGTCTAACACCAACATAGCAGTCAAGGCCTCAGTTATACGTTTTGCTTCAGGATGACTGCTGTCGTACTTCATCCTCATCGCTAGGGACTGTTGGAGGGTCAATTGTTTAGTAAAAGTAGTGATGTTCCTACTTCCTCTCTGGGATGATGAACAACTCCCAGCAGCAGCAACAGCACTAGGAGGAAGTGGTTCTTGATCTTTCCCTATTTTATTTTTATCGGAGAAAGTTTGGTCCTCCATTTATGTTATATTGATATATATACGTGCGGCTAAAGCGCACACAAACACAGAAAATATTTTTTTATTTTTGCTGGAGAGTAGTGCACTTTGTGGGTTACACCACCCTTTAAGAAATGAGCCAGCCGGCTCTTTACTTATGGGACACAGGCGCACGCTTGGCGCTGCTCCTTTGTTGATGCACGTGCAGCCACAGTGCACACAAGTCACAAACACAGAAAATATATATTTTTTTGGTTTGGAGTGAACTTTGGGGGTTACAGAACCCTTTAACGGTCAAGCCAGCCGGCCCTTTACTTATGACACAGGCGCACGCTTGGCACTACTTTGTTGATGCACGTGCGGCTACTGCGCACACAATTCACAAACACAGAAAATAATTTTTTTTTTGGTTTGGACTGGAGTGTACTTTCGGGGGTTACAGCACCCTTTAACGGTCTAGCCAGCCGGCCCTTTACTTATGACACAGGCGCACGCTTGGCACTACTTTGTTGATGCACGTGCGGCTACTGCGCACACAATTCACAAACACAGAAAATAAATTTTTTTTTGGTTTGGACTGGAGTGTACTTTCGGGGGTTACAGCACCCTTTAACGGTCTAGCCAGCCGGCCCTCTACTTATGACACAGGCGCACGCTTGGCACTACTTTGTTGATGCACGTGCGGCTACTGTGCACACAATTCACAAACACAGAAAATATTTTTTTTTTTGGTTTGGACTGGAGTGTACTTTGGGGGTTACAGCACCCTTTAACGGTCAAGCCAGCCGACCCTTTACTTATGACACAGGCGCACACTTGGCACTACTTTGTTGATGCACGTGCGGCTACTGCGCACACAATTCACAAACACAGAAAATAATTTTTTTTTTGGTTTGGACTGGAGTGTACTTTGGGGGTTACAGCACCCTTTAACGGTCAAGCCAGCTGGCCCTTTACTTATGACACAGGCGCACGCTTGGCACTACTTTGTTGATGCACGTGCGGCTACTGCGCACACAATTCACAAACACAGAAAATAATTTTTTTTTTGGTTTGGACTGGAGTGTACTTTCGGGGGTTACAGCACCCTTTAACGGTCAAGCCAGCCGGCCCTTTACTTATGACACAGGCGCATGCTTGGCACTACTTTGTTGATGCACGTGCGGCTACTGCGCACACAATTCACAAACACAGAAAATAATTTTTTTTTTGGTTTGGACTGGAGTGTACTTTCGGGGGTTACAGCACCCTTTAACGGTCAAGCCAGCCGGCCCTTTACTTATGACACAGGCGCACGCTTGGCACTACTTTGTTGATGCACGTGCGGCTACTGCGCACACAATTCACAAACACAGAAAATAATTTTTTTTTTGGTTTGGACTGGACTGTACTTTCGGGGGTTACAGCACCCTTTAACGGTCAAGCCAGCCGGCCCTTTACTTATGACACAGGCGCACGCTTGGCACTACTTTGTTGATGCACGTGCGGCTACTGCGCACACAATTCACAAACACAGAAAATAATTTTTTTTTTGGTTTGGACTGGAGTGTACTTTGGGGGTTACAGCACCCTTTAACGGTCAAGCCAGCCGGCCCTTTACTTATGACACAGGCGCACGCTTGGCACTACTTTGTTGATGCACGTGCGGCTACTGCGCACACAATTCACAAACACAGAAAATAAATTTTTTTTTGGTTTGGACTGGAGTGTACTTTCGGGGGTTACAGCACCCTTTAACGGTCTAGCCAGCCGGCCCTTTACTTATGACACAGGCGCACGCTTGGCACTACTTTGTTGATGCACGTGCGGCTACTGCGCACACAATACACAAACACAGAAAATAAATTTTTTTTTGGTTTGGACTGGAGTGTACTTTCGGGGGTTACAGCACCCTTTAATGGTCTAGCCAGCCGGCCCTCTACTTATGACACAGGCAAACGCTTGGCACTACTTTGTTGATGCACGTGCGGCTACTGCGCACACAATTCACAAACACAGAAAATATATATTTTTTTGGTTTGGATTGAACTTTGGGGGTTACAGAACCCTTTAACGGTCAAGCCAGCCGGCCCTTTACTTATGACACAGGCGCACGCTTGGCACTACTTTGTTGATGCACGTGTGGCTACTGCGCACACAATTCACAAACACAGAAAATAATTTTTTTTTTGGTTTGGACTGGAGTGTACTTTCGGGGGTTACAGCACCCTTTAACGGTCTAGCCAGCCGGCCCTTTACTTATGACACAGGCGCACGCTTGGCACTACTTTGTTGATGCACGTGCGGCTACTGCGCACACAATTCACAAACACAGAAAATAAATTTTTTTTTGGTTTGGACTGGAGTGTACTTTCGGGGGTTACAGCACCCTTTAACGGTCTAGCCAGCCGGCCCTCTACTTATGACACAGGCGCACGCTTGGCACTACTTTGTTGATGCACGTGCGGCTACTGCGCACACAATTCACAAACACAGAAAATATTTTTTTTTTTGGTTTGGACTGGAGTGTACTTTGGGGGTTACAGCACCCTTTAACGGTCAAGCCAGCCGACCCTTTACTTATGACACAGGCGCACACTTGGCACTACTTTGTTGATGCACGTGCGGCTACTGCGCACACAATTCACAAACACAGAAAATAATTTTTTTTTTGGTTTGGACTGGAGTGTACTTTGGGGGTTACAGCACCCTTTAACGGTCAAGCCAGTTGGCCCTTTACTTATGACACAGGCGCACGCTTGGCACTACTTTGTTGATGCACGTGCGGCTACTGCGCACACAATTCACAAACACAGAAAATAATTTTTTTTTTGGTTTAGACTGGAGTGTACTTTCGGGGGTTACAGCACCCTTTAACGGTCAAGCCAGCCGGCCCTTTACTTATGACACAGGCGCACGCTTGGCACTACTTTGTTGATGCACGTGCGGCTACTGCGCACACAATTCACAAACACAGAAAATAATTTTTTTTTTGGTTTGGACTGGAGTGTACTTTCGGGGGTTACAGCACCCTTTAACGGTCAAGCCAGCCGGCCCTTTACTTATGACACAGGCGCACGCTTAGCACTACTTTGTTGATGCACGTGCGGCTACTGCGCACACAATTCACAAACACAGAAAATAATTTTTTTTTTGGTTTGGACTGGACTGTACTTTCGGGGGTTACAGCACCCTTTAACGGTCAAGCCAGCCGGCCCTTTACTTATGACACAGGCGCACGCTTGGCACTACTTTGTTGATGCACGTGCGGCTACTGCGCACACAATTCACAAACACAGAAAATAATTTTTTTTTTGGTTTGGACTGGAGTGTACTTTGGGGGTTACAGCACCCTTTAACGGTCAAGCCAGCCGGCCCTATACTTATGACACAGGCGCACGCTTGGCACTACTTTGTTGATGCACGTGCGGCTACTGCGCACACAATTCACAAACACAGAAAATAATTTTTTTTTTGGTTTGGACTGGACTGTACTTTCGGGGGTTACAGCACCCTTTAACGGTCAAGCCAGCCGGCCCTTTACTTATGACACAGGCGCACGCTTGGCACTACTTTGTTGATGCACGTGCGGCTACTGCGCACACAATTCACAAACACAGAAAATAATTTTTTTTTTGGTTTGGACTGGACTGTACTTTCGGGGGTTACAGCACCCTTTAACGGTCTAGCCAGCCGGCCCTTTACTTATGACACAGGCGCACGCTTGGCACTACTTTGTTGATGCACGTGCGGCTACTGCGCACACAATTCACAAACACAGAAAATAATTTTTTTTTTGCTTTGGACTGGACTGTACTTTCGGGGGTTACAGCACCCTTTAACGGTCAAGCCAGCCGGCCCTTTACTTATGACAAAGGCGCACGCTTGGCACTACTTTGTTGATGCACGTGCGGCTACTGCGCACACAATTCACAAACACAGAAAATAATTTTTTTTTTGGTTTGGACTGGAGTGTACTTTCGGGGGTTACAGCACCCTTAACGGTCAAGCCAGCCGGCCCTTTACTTATGACACTGGCGCACGCTTGGCACTACTTTGTTGATACACGTGCGGCTACTGCGCACACAATTCACAAACACAGAAAATATATTATTTTTTTAGCACTTGGGGGGAGCACCCCTGATGGACAGAGCACCCCCTGGACAACACTACAGCACTCCTTTAGGACTGGGACACTGCACAGGACTTTGGAGTGGACACAGCCCCTATGGAGAACTGACTGCACAACACAGTCCAGCCAGCCCCTATGGACTTTGAAGTAGTGGACACAGCCCCTATTAACAACAGCAGCACAGCACAACACAGCCAGCCCCTATGGACTTTGAAGTAGTGGACAACAGCAGCACTACACTACACTACACTACACTACACAGCCCTAACTCCCACCCTCCCTCTTCACTGTCCACAGCCGAGTGAGAAAATGGCGCCGACGCGGGTACCTTATATAGGATCCAAAACCCGCGAGACTCGGAAGGCGGGATGATGACGTTTTGCCTCGATTTCAGATCCGAGTCAGGCGGGAAAAGTCGAGCCTGACTCGGATCAGACTCGGATCGGGGGGGCTCGGGGGGGTTCGGATTTCAGAAATCCGAACCCGCTCACCCCTAATATATATATATATATATATATATATATTTGATATTATATTCTCTATCCCCCCCTTCCCCATATCTGAAAACCCCCCTTTACAAATCTTGCGTTTGCCCCTGAGTAGTGACACATCAATAAATTGTGTAATTGGCGGTTACAGAATAATCTATGATTTTGAAATCACTTGATTACATTTCTGAGTAACATCTTTACTTTCTCTGTCCTTTCTATTGTAAAGCCTAATTTAAGATTCACTGTAGAATTATGAATTATTTTTTAATGTATATGTAATAAAGTATATATCTTTCAAATGCAAAACCAGCAGCTATAGAATTATCTCTATTCTGCACTGTAATCTGCAGCTCGTCTGTTCCTTATCTTCCATGTACTGTATAAGTCATAATGAAAGTGAAAGGCAATAACCATCTTTATATTATGTGTATGTGTAACACACCAGATGGAGAGAGGACACACTGAGGCTGATCTGCACACAAGTAAGAGACATCTATATACAGTATGTATATATATATATATATATTAGGGGTGAGCGGGTTCGGATTTCTGAAATCCGAACCCCCCCGAGCCCCCCCGATCCGAGTCCGATCCGAGTCAGGCTCGACTTTTCCCGCCTGACTCGGATCTGAAATCGAGGCAAAACGTCATCATCCCGCCTTCCGAGTCTCGCGGGTTTTGGATCCTATATAAGGTACCCGCGTCGGCGCCATTTTCTCACTCGGCTGTGGACAGTGAAGAGGGAGGGTGGGAGTTAGGGCTGTGTAGTGTAGTGTAGTGTAGTGTAGTGTAGTGCTGCTGTTGTCCACTACTTCAAAGTCCATAGGGGCTGGCTGTGTTGTGCTGTGCTGCTGTTGTTAATAGGGGCTGTGTCCACTACTTCAAAGTCCATAGGGGCTGGCTGGACTGTGTTGTGCAGTCAGTTCTCCATAGGGGCTGTGTCCACTCCAAAGTCCTGTGCAGTGTCCCAGTCCTAAAGGAGTGCTGTAGTGTTGTCCAGGGGGTGCTCTGTCCATCAGGGGTGCTCCCCCCAAGTGCTAAAAAAATAATATATTTTCTGTGTTTGTGAATTGTGTGCACAGTAGCCGCACGTGCATCAACAAAGTAGTGCCAAGCGTGCGCCTGTGTCATAAGTAAAGGGCCGGCTGGCTTGACCGTTAAAGGGTGCTGTAACCCCCGAAAGTACACTCCAGTCCAAACCAAAAAAAAATTATTTTCTGTGTTTGTGAATTGTGTGCGCAGTAGCCGCACGTGCATCAACAAAGTAGTGCCAAGCGTGCGCCTGTGTCATAAGTAAAGGGCCGGCTGGCTTGACCGTTAAGGGTGCTGTAACCCCCGAAAGTACACTCCAGTCCAAACCAAAAAAAAAATTATTTTCTGTGTTTGTGAATTGTGTGTGCAGTAGCCGCACGTGCATCAACAAAGTAGTGCCAAGCGTGCGCCTGTGTCATAAGTAAAGGGCCGGCTGGCTTGACCGTTAAGGGTGCTGTAACCCCCGAAAGTACACTCCAGTCCAAACCAAAAAAAAAATTATTTTCTGTGTTTGTGAATTGTGTGCGCAGTAGCCGCACGTGCATCAACAAAGTAGTGCCAAGCGTGCACCTGTGTCATAAGTAAAGGGCCGGCTGGCTTAACCGTTAAGGGTGCTGTAACCCCCGAAAGTACACTCCAGTCCAAACCAAAAAAAAAATTATTTTCTGTGTTTGTGAATTGTGTGCGCAGTAGCCGCACGTGCATCAACAAAGTAGTGCCAAGCGTGCGCCTGTGTCATAAGTAAAGGGCCGGCTGGCTTGACCGTTAAAGGGTGCTGTAACCCCCAAAGTACACTCCAGTCCAAACCAAAAAAAAAATTATTTTCTGTGTTTGTGAATTGTGTGCGCAGTAGCCGCACGTGCATCAACAAAGTAGTGCCAAGCGTGCGCCTGTGTCATAAGTAAAGGGCTGGCTGGCTTGACCATTAAGGGTGCTGTAACCCCCGAAAGTACACTCCAGTCCAAACCAAAAAAAAATTATTTTCTGTGTAGGTGAATTGTGTGCGCAGTAGCCGCACGTGCATCAACAAAGTAGTGCCAAGCGTGCGCCTGTGTCATAAGTAAAGGGCCGGCTGGCTTGACCGTTAAGGGTGCTGTAACCCCCGAAAGTACACTCCAGTCCAAACCAAAAAAAATATTATTTTCTGTGTTTGTGAATTGTGTGCGCAGTAGCCGCACGTGCATCAACAAAGTAGTGCCAAGCGTGCACCTGTGTCATAAGTAAAGGGCCGGCTGGCTTGACCGTTAAGGGTGCTGTAACCCCCGAAAGTACACTCCAGTCCAAACCAAAAAAAAAATTATTTTCTGTGTTTGTGAATTGTGTGCGCAGTAGCCGCACGTGCATCAACAAAGTAGTGCCAAGCGTGCGCCTGTGTCATAAGTAAAGTGCCGGCTGGCTTGACCGTTAAAGGGTGATGTAACCCCCAAAGTACACTCCAGTCCAAACCAAAAAAAAAATTATTTTCTGTGTTTGTGAATTGTGTGCGCAGTAGCCGCACGTGCATCAACAAAGTAGTGCCAAGCGTGCGCCTGTGTCATAAGTAAAGGGCCGGCTGGCTTGACCGTTAAAGGGTGCTGTAACCCCCGAAAGAACACTCCAGTCCAAACCAAAAAAAAATTATTTTCTGTGTTTGTGAATTGTGTGCGCAGTAGCCGCACGTGCATCAACAAAGTAGTGCCAAGCGTGCGCCTGTGTCATAAGTAAAGGGCCGGCTGGCTTGACCGTTAAGGGTGCTGTAACCCCCGAAAGTACACTCCAGTCCAAACCAAAAAAAAAATTATTTTCTGTGTTTGTGAATTGTGTGCGCAGTAGCCGCACGTCCATCAACAAAGTAGTGCCAAGCGTGCGCCTGTGTCATAAGTAAAGGGCCGGCTGGCTTGACCGATAAAGGGTGCTGTAACCCCCGAAAGTACACTCCAGTCCAAACCAAAAAAAAATTATTTTCTGTGTTTGTGAATTGTGTACGCAGTAGCCGCACGTGCATCAACAAAGTAGTGCCAAGCGTGCACCTGTGTCATAAGTAAAGGGCCGGCTGGCTTGACCGTTAAGGGTGCTGTAACCCCCGAAAGTACACTCCAGTCCAAACCAAAAAAAAAATTATTTTCTGTGTGTGTGAATTGTGTGCGCAGTAGCCGCACGTGCATCAACAAAGTAGTGCCAAGCGTGCGCCTGTGTCATAAGTAAAGGGCCGGCTGGCTTGACCGTTAAGGGTGCTGTAACCCCCGAAAGTACACTCCAGTCCAAACCAAAAAAAAAATTATTTTCTGTGTTTGTGAATTGTGTGCGCAGTAGCCGCACGTGCATCAACAAAGTAGTGCCAAGCGTGCACCTGTGTCATAAGTAAAGGGCCGGCTGGCTTAACCGTTAAGGGTGCTGTAACCCCCGAAAGTACACTCCAGTCCAAACCAAAAAAAAATTATTTTCTGTGTTTGTGAATTGTGTGCGCAGTAGCCGCACGTGCATCAACAAAGTAGTGCCAAGCGTGCGCCTGTGTCATAAGTAAAGGGCCGGCTGGCTTGACCGTTAAAGGGTGCTGTAACCCCCAAAAAGTACACTCCAGTCCAAACCAAAAAAAAAATTATTTTCTGTGTTTGTGAATTGTGTGTGCAGTAGCCGCACGTGCATCAACAAAGTAGTGCCAAGCGTGCGCCTGTGTCATAAGTAAAGGGCCGGCTGGCTTGACCATTAAGGGTGCTGTAACCCCCGAAAGTACACTCCAGTCCAAACCAAAAAAAAATTATTTTCTGTGTTTGTGAATTGTGTGCGCAGTAGCCGCACGTGCATCAACAAAGTAGTGCCAAGCGTGCGCCTGTGTCATAAGTAAAGGGCCGGCTGGCTTGACCGTTAAGGGTGCTGTAACCCCCGAAAGTACACTCCAGTCCAAACCAAAAAAAATATTATTTTCTGTGTTTGTGAATTGTGTGCGCAGTAGCCGCACGTGCATCAACAAAGTAGTGCCAAGCGTGCACCTGTGTCATAAGTAAAGGGCCGGCTGGCTTGACCGTTAAGGGTGCTGTAACCCCCGAAAGTACACTCCAGTCCAAACCAAAAAAAAAATTATTTTCTGTGTTTGTGAATTGTGTGCGCAGTAGCCGCACGTGCATCAACAAAGTAGTGCCAAGCGTGCGCCTGTGTCATAAGTAAAGTGCCGGCTGGCTTGACCGTTAAAGGGTGCTGTAACCCCCAAAGTACACTCCAGTCCAAACCAAAAAAAAAATTATTTTCTGTGTTTGTGAATTGTGTGCGCAGTAGCCGCACGTGCATCAACAAAGTAGTGCCAAGCGTGCGCCTGTGTCATAAGTAAAGGGCCGGCTGGCTTGACCGTTAAAGGGTGCTGTAACCCCCGAAAGTACACTCCAGTCCAAACCAAAAAAAAATTATTTTCTGTGTTTGTGAATTGTGTGCGCAGTAGCCGCACGTGCATCAACAAAGTAGTGCCAAGCGTGCGCCTGTGTCATAAGTAAAGGGCCGGCTGGCTTGACCGTTAAGGGTGCTGTAACCCCCGAAAGTACACTCCAGTCCAAACCAAAAAAAAAATTATTTTCTGTGTTTGTGAATTGTGTGCGCAGTAGCCGCACGTCCATCAACAAAGTAGTGCCAAGCGTGCGCCTGTGTCATAAGTAAAGGGCCGGCTGGCTTGACCGATAAAGGGTGCTGTAACCCCCGAAAGTACACTCCAGTCCAAACCAAAAAAAAATTATTTTCTGTGTTTGTGAATTGTGTGCGCAGTAGCCGCACGTGCATCAACAAAGTAGTGCCAAGCGTGCACCTGTGTCATAAGTAAAGGGCCGGCTGGCTTGACCGTTAAGGGTGCTGTAACCCCCGAAAGTACACTCCAGTCCAAACCAAAAAAAAAATTATTTTCTGTGTGTGTGAATTGTGTGCGCAGTAGCCGCACGTGCATCAACAAAGTAGTGCCAAGCGTGCGCCTGTGTCATAAGTAAAGGGCCGGCTGGCTTGACCGTTAAAGGGTGCTGTAACCCCCAAAGTACACTCCAGTCCAAACCAAAAAAAAAATTATTTTCTGTGTTTGTGAATTGTGTGCGCAGTAGCCGCACGTGCATCAACAAAGTAGTGCCAAGCGTGCGCCTGTGTCATAAGTAAAGGGCCGGCTGGCTTGACCGTTAAAGGGTGCTGTAACCCCCGAAAGTACACTCCAGTCCAAACCAAAAAAAAATTATTTTCTGTGTTTGTGAATTGTGTGCGCAGTAGCCGCACGTGCATCAACAAAGTAGTGCCAAGCGTGCGCCTGTGTCATAAGTAAAGGGCCGGCTGGCTAGACCGTTAAGGGTGCTGTAACCCCCGAAAGTACACTCCAGTCCAAACCAAAAAAAAAATTATTTTCTGTGTTTGTGAATTGTGTGCGCAGTAGCCGCACGTGCATCAACAAAGTAGTGCCAAGCGTGCGCCTGTGTCATAAGTAAAGGGCCGGCTGGCTTGACCGTTAAAGGGTGCTGTAACCCCCGAAAGTACACTCCAGTCCAAACCAAAAAAAAATTATTTTCTGTGTTTGTGAATTGTGTGCGCAGTAGCCGCACGTGCATCAACAAAGTAGTGCCAAGCGTGCGCCTGTGTCATAAGTAAAGGGCCGGCTGGCTTGACCGTTAAAGGGTGCTGTAACCCACAAAGTACACTCCAGTCCAAACCAAAAAAAAAATTATTTTCTGTGTTTAGCCGCACGTATATATCAAATCGATATAACATAAATGGAGGACCAAACTTTCTCCGATAAAAATAAAATAGAGAAAGATCAAGAACCACTTCCTCCTAGTGCTGAAGCTGCTGCCACTAGTCATGACATAGACGATAACATGCCATCAACGTCGTCTGCCAAGGCCGATGCCCAATGTCATAGTAGAGGGCACATACAATCCCAAATGGCAAAGTTCAGGAAAATGACCTTGAAAAAGACATTTAAATCAGCTGAAGAGAAACGTAAACTTGCCAATATGCCATTTACGACACGGAGTGGCAAGGAACGGCTAAGGTCGATCCCTGGTATGTTCATGACTAGTGGTTCAGCTTCACATGACGATGGAAGCCCTCCTCCCACTAAAAAAATCAAAAGAGTTAAGCTGGCAAAAGCACAGCGAAGAACTGTGCTTTCTAAGAAGATATCACAAATCCCCAAGGAGAGTCCAAGTGTGGTGGTGGTTGCGATGCCTGACCTTCCAAGCACTGGACGGGAAGAGGTGGCTCTTTCCACCATTTGCACGCCCCCTGCAAGTGCTGAAAGGAGCACCCACAGTCCACTTGCTGATATGCAAATTGAAGATGTCACTGTTGAAGTACAACAGGATGAGGATACTGGTGTAGCTGGCGCTGAGGAGGAAGTTGGCGAGGAGGATTCTGATGGTGATGTGGTTTGTTTAAATCAGGCTCCGGGGGAGACAGTTGTTGTCCGTGGGATGAAAAAGCCCATCACGGTCATGCCTGGGCAGAAGACCAAACATTCCACCTCTTTGGTCTGGCAATATTTCTATCCAAATCCGGACAACAACTGTCTTGCCATATGTACCATATGTAAAGGAGAAATAAGTAGGGGTAGGGACGTCAACCACCTAGGAACATCCTCCCTTATACGGCACCTGCAGCGCGTTCATAAAAACTTACTGTCAAGTTCAGAAACTTTGGCTAAGACCGTAAGCAGTCCAGGGACACCTAAATCCCGTTGTCCTGTTGTATCCAAGTGCCTGCAAACCACACCATCAACTCCCTCCTCGTCAATTTCCTCCTTAGTTAGGATCGGAAGTAGTCCTGCAGGCCATGTCACTGGCATGACTGACTCTCCTATCCGGGATTCCTCCGGAGGATCCTGCATTGCTACGCCTACTGCTGCCGCTGCTGCTGTTGCTGCTGCTGGGAGTCGTTCATCATCCCAGAGAGGAAGTAGGAACACCACTACTTTTACTAAACAATTGACCCTCCAACAGTCCTTAGCGAGGAGGATGAAGTACGACAGCAGTCATCCTGAAGCAAAACGTATAACTGAGGCCTTGACTGCTATGTTGGTGTTAGACGTGCGTCCGGTATCCGCCATTAGTGCAGTGGGATTTAGACAATTGATGGAGGTAGTGTGTCCCCGGTTCCAAATCCCGTCTAGATTCCACTTCACTAGGCAGGCGATACCGAGACTGTACAGAAACGTCAGAAAAAGTGTCCTCAGTGTCCTGAAAAATGCCGTTGTACACAATGTCCACTTAACCACGGACATGTGGACAAGTGGAACAGGGCAGACTAAGGACTATATGACTGTGACAGCCCACTGGGTAGATGTATCACCTTACGCAGCAACAGCAGCAGCGTCACCAGTAGCAGCATCTCAGAAATGCCAGCTCGTTACAAGGCAGGCTACGCAGTGTATCACCAGTTTCAGTAAGAGGCACACCGCCGACAACCTCTTAGAGAAACTGAGGGAAATCATCGCCCAGTGGCTTACCCCACTTAGACTCTCCTGGGGATTTGTGATATCTGACAACGCCACCAATATTGTGCGGGCATTACATCTGGGCAAATTCCAGCACGTCCCATGTTTTGCTCACACAATAAACTTGGTGGTGCAGAATTTTCTGAAAAGCGACAGGGGCGTGCAGGAGACGCTTTGGGTGGCCCGAAAAATTTCTGGCCACTTTCGCCATTCAGCGACTGCGTGCCGAAGACTGGAGCGCCAGCAAACACTCTTGAACCTGCCCCGCCATCACCTGAAGCAAGAGGTTGTGACGCGGTGGAACTCAACCCTCTATATGCTTCAGAGGATGGAGGAGCAGCAAAAGGCCATACAAGCCTATACATCCACCTATGACATAGGCAAAGGAGGGGGTATGCACCTGACTCAAGCGCAGTGGAGAATGATTTCCGTGTTGTGCAAGGTTCTCCAGCCCTTCGAACTTGCCACACGTGAAGTCAGTTCAGACACTGCCAGCTTGAGTCAGGTCATTCCCCTCATCAGGCTTTTGCAGAAGCAGCTGGAGAAAGTGAAGGAGGAGCTAAGACGGAGCGATTCCGCTCGGCATGTGGGACTTGTGGATGAAGCCCTTCATTCGCTTTGCCAGGATTCCAGGGTGGTCAATCTGTTGAAATCAGACCACTACGTTTTGGCCACCGTGCTCGATCCTAGGTTTAAAGCCTATGTGGTGTCTCTCTTTCCGGCCGACACAAGCCTGCAGAGGTGCAAAGACCTGCTGGTGAACACACTGTCAGCTGAAGCGGAACATGACACGTCAACGGCTCCTTCTTCATTTTCTCCTGCAACTGGGGCTGCCAGGAAAAAACTTAGGTATTCTAAGCAACCCGCTGGCGGTGATGCAGGGCAGGCAGGACCAAGTTTGGACATCTGGTCCGGACTGAAGGACCTGGCAACAATTTCTGACATGTCTACTGTCACTGCATATGATACTGTCACCATTGACAGAATGGTGGATGATTACATCGGTGACAGCATCCAAGTAGGCATGGCAGACAGTCCATACCTGTACTGGCAGGAAAAAGAGGCAATTTGGAGGCCCCTGTACAAACTGGCTCTATTTTACCTGAGTTGCCCCCCCTCCAGTGTGTACTCCGAAAGAGTGTTTAGTGCAGCCGGGAACCTTGTCAGCGAAAGGCGTAGGAGGTTGCTTCCACAGAATGTGGAGAAGATGATGTTCATCAAAATGAATTATCAGCTCTTCCAGGGAGACCAGCCTCCAGAAGGTACAGAGGGACCTGTGGTGGTGGATTCAAGTGGGGACGAGTTAATACTTTGTGAGGATGAGGATGTACACACTGAAGAGGGTGAGGAATCGGTGGATGAGGAGGATGAGGATGACATCTTGCCTCCATAGAGCCAGTTTGTGCAGGGACACATTAATTGCCAGCTTGTTTTGTGGGGGCCCAAACGAACCAATCATTTCAGCCACAGTTGTGTGGCAGACCCTGGCGCTGAAATGATTGGTTTGTTAAAGTGTGCATGTCCTGTTTATACAACATAAGGGTGGGTGGGAGGGCCCAAGGACAATTCCATCTTGCACCTCTTTTTTTTCTTTGCATTATGTACAGTTTGGGGCCTAGTTTTTCAAACTGCCATCCTGTCTGCCACTGCAGTTTCACGCCTAGATGGGTCACGTGTTTGTGCCGCCCACTCGTGTCGCTTAGCATAGTCATCCAGCTACCTCGGTGCAACCTTTTGGACATAAAAACACTATTGTGAGGTGTGAGGTGTTCAGAATAGACTGGAAATGAGTGGAAATTAAGGTTATTGAGGTTAATAATAGCATAGGAGCAGAAAAACCTACAAATTCTGTGATTTTAGCTGTTGTTATGCTTTTTTAAAAAAAAATACAGATCCAAAACACAAAACCCAGAACCCAAAACACGGAAGGGTGGTTTTGGCAAAACCAATCCAGATCCAAAACACGAAGAAAGATCCAGATCCAAAACCAAAACACAAAACACGAAAAGTGGCCGGTGCACACCCCTAATATATATATATATATATATATATTATGTGTATGTGTAACACACCAGATGGACGCACTGAGGCTGATCTGCATACAGGTAAGAGACATCTATATACAGTATGTATATATATATATATATTAGGGGTGAGCGGGTTCGGATTTCTGAAATCCGAACCCCCCCGAGCCCCCCCGATCCGAGTCCGATCCGAGTCAGGCTCGACTTTTCCCGCCTGACTCGGATTCTGAAATCGAGGCAAAACGTCTTCTTCCCGCCTTCCGAGTCTCGCGGGTTTTGGATCCTATATAAGGTACCCGCGTCGGCGCCATTTTCTCACTCGGCTGTGGACAGTGAAGAGGGAGGGTGGGAGTTAGGGCTGGCTGGGCTGTGTAGTGTAGTGTAGTGCAGAGTAGTGTTGTGCTGTGCTGTGCTGCGCTGTGCTGCTGTTGTCCACTACTTCAAAGTCCATAGGGGCTGGCTGTGTTGTGCTGTGCTGCTGTTGTTAATAGGGGCTGTGTCCACTACTTCAAAGTCCATAAGGGCTGGCTGGACTGTGTTGTGCATTCAGTTGTCCATAGGGGCTGTGTCCACTCCAAAGTCCTGTGCAGTGTCCCAGTCCTAAACGGGTGCTGTAGTGTTGTCCAGGGGGTGCTCTGTCCATCAGGGGTGCTCCCCCCAAGTGCTAAAAAAATAATATTGTTTTGTGTTTGTGAATTGTGTGCGCAGTAGCCGCACGTGCATCAACAAAGTAGTGCCAAGCGTGCGCCTGTGTCATAAGTAAAGGGCCGGCTGGCTTGACCGTTAAAGGGTGCTGTAACCCCCAAAGTACACTCCAGTCCAAACCAAAAAAAAAATTATTTTCTGTGTTTGTGAATTGTGTGCGCAGTAGCCGCACGTGCATCAACAAAGTAGTGCCAAGCGTGCGCCTGTGTCATAAGTAAAGGGCCGGCTGGCTTGACCGTTAAAGGGTGCTGTAACCCCCAAATGACACTCCAGTCCAAACCAAAAAAAAAATTATTTTCTGTGTTTGTGAATTGTGTGCGCAGTAGCCGCACGTTCATCAACAAAGTAGTGCCAAGCGTGCGCCTGTGTCATAAGTAAAGGGCCGGCTGGCTTGACCGTTAAAGGGTGCTGTAACCCCCAAAGTACACTCCAGTCCAAACCAAAAAAAAATTATTTTCTGTGTTTGTGAATTGTGTGCGCAGTAGCCGCACGTGCATCAACAAAGTAGTGCCAGAGCGTGCGCCTGTGTCATAAGTAAAGGGCCGGCTGGCTTGACCGTTAAAGGGTGCTGTAACCCCCAAAGTACACTCCAGTCCAAACCAAAAAAAAAATATTTTCTGTGTTTGTGAATTGTGTGCGCAGTAGCCGCACGTGCATCAACAAAGTAGTGCCAAGCGTGCGCCTGTGTCATAAGTAAAGGGCCGGCTGGCTTGACCGTTAAAGGGTGCTGTGACCCCCAAAGTACACTCCAGTCCAAACCAAAAAAAAAATTAATTTCTGTGTTTGTGAATTGTGTGCGCAGTAGCCGCACGTGCATCAACAAAGTAGTGCCAAGCGTGCACCTGTGTCATAAGTAAAGGGCCAGCTGGCTTGACCGTTAAAGGGTGCTGTAACCCCCAAAGTACACTCCAGTCCAAACCAAAAAAAAAATTAATTTCTGTGTTTGTGAATTGTGTACGCAGTAGCCGCACGTGCATCAACAAAGTAGTGCCAAGCGTGCGCCTGTGTCATAAGTAAAGGGCCGGCTGGCTTGACCGTTAAAGGGTGCTGTAACCCCCAAAGTACACTCCAGTCCAAACCAAAAAAAAAATTATTTTCTGTGTTTGTGAATTGTGTGCGCAGTAGCCGCACGTGCATCAACAAAGTAGTGCCAAGCGTGCGCCTGTGTCATAAGTAAAGGGCCGGCTGGCTTGACCGTTAAAGGGTGCTGTAACCCCCAAATGACACTCCAGTCCAAACCAAAAAAAAAATTATTTTCTGTGTTTGTGAATTGTGTGCGCAGTAGCCGCACGTTCATCAACAAAGTAGTGCCAAGCGTGCGCCTGTGTCATAAGTAAAGGGCCGGCTGGCTTGACCGTTAAAGGGTGCTGTAACCCCCAAAGTACACTCCAGTCCAAACCAAAAAAAAATTATTTTCTGTGTTTGTGAATTGTGTGCGCAGTAGCCGCACGTGCATCAACAAAGTAGTGCCAGAGCGTGCGCCTGTGTCATAAGTAAAGGGCCGGCTGGCTTGACCGTTAAAGGGTGCTGTAACCCCCAAAGTACACTCCAGTCCAAACCAAAAAAAAAATATTTTCTGTGTTTGTGAATTGTGTGCGCAGTAGCCGCACGTGCATCAACAAAGTAGTGCCAAGCGTGCGCCTGTGTCATAAGTAAAGGGCCGGCTGGCTTGACCGTTAAAGGGTGCTGTGACCCCCAAAGTACACTCCAGTCCAAACCAAAAAAAAAATTAATTTCTGTGTTTGTGAATTGTGTGCGCAGTAGCCGCACGTGCATCAACAAAGTAGTGCCAAGCGTGCACCTGTGTCATAAGTAAAGGGCCAGCTGGCTTGACCGTTAAAGGGTGCTGTAACCCCCAAAGTACACTCCAGTCCAAACCAAAAAAAAAATTAATTTCTGTGTTTGTGAATTGTGTACGCAGTAGCCGCACGTGCATCAACAAAGTAGTGCCAAGCGTGCGCCTGTGTCATAAGTAAAGGGCCGGCTGGCTTGACCGTTAAAGGGTGCTGTAACCCCCAAAGTACACTCCAGTCCAAACCAATAAAAAAATTAATTTATGTGTTTGTGAATTGTGTGCGCAGTAGCCGCACGTGCATCAACAAAGTAGTGCCAAGCGTGCGCCTGTGTCATAAGTAAAGGGCCGGCTGGCTTGACCGTTAAAGGGTGCTGTAACCCCCAAAGTACACTCCAGTCCAAACCAAAAAAAAATTTATTTCTGTGTTTGTGAATTGTGTGCGCAGTAGCCGCACGTGCATCAACAAAGGAGCAGCGCCAAGCGTGCGCCTGTGTCCCATAAGTAAAGAGCCGGCTGGCTCATTTCTTAGAGGCTGGTGTAACCCACAAAGTGCACTACTCTCCAGCAAAAATAAAAAAATATTTTCTGTGTTTAGCCACACATATATATCAAATCCATATAACATAAATGGAGGACCAAACTTTCTCCGATAAAAATAAAATAGAGAAAGACCAAGAACCACTTCCTCCTAGTGCTGAAGCTGCTGCCACTAGTCATGACATAGACGATAACATGCCATCAACGTCGTCTGCCAAGGCCGATGCCCAATGTCATAATAGAGGGCACATACAATCCCAAATGACAAAGTTCAGGAAAATGACCTTGAAAAAACATTTAAATCAGCTGAAGAGAAACGTAAACTTGCCAATATGCCATTTACGACACGGAGTGGCAAGGAACGGCTAAGGTCGATCCCTGGTATGTTCATGACTAGTGGTTCAGCTTCACATGACGATGGAAGCCCTCCTCCCACTAAAAAAATCAAAAGAGTTAAGCTGGCAAAAGCACAGCGAAGAACTGTGCTTTCTAAGAAGATATCACAAATCCCCAAGGAGAGTCCAAGTGTGGTGGTGGTTGCGATGCCTGACCTTCCAAGCACTGGACGGGAAGAGGTGGCTCTTTCCACCATTTGCACGCCCCCTGCAAGTGCTGAAAGGAGCACCCTCAGTCCACTTGCTGATATGCCAATTGAAGATGTCACTGTTGAAGTACAACAGGATGAGGATACTGGTGTAGCTGGCGCTGAGGAGGAAGTTGGCGAGGAGGATTCTGATGGTGATGTGGTTTGTTTAAATCAGGCTCCGGGGGAGACAATTGTTGTCCGTGGGATGAAAAAGCCCATCACGGTCATGCCTGGGCAGAAGACCAAACATTCCACCTCTTTGGTCTGGCAATATTTCTATCCAAATCCGGACAACAACTGTCTTGCCATATGTACCATATGTAAAGGTGAAATAAGTAGGGGTAGGGACGTCAACCACCTAGGAACATCCTCCCTTATACGGCACCTGCAGCACGTTCATAAAAAGTTACTGTCAAGTTCAGAAACTTTGGCTAAGACCGTAAGCAGTCCAGGGACACCTAAATCCCGTTGTCCTGTTGTATCCAAGCGCCTGCAAACCACACCGTCAACTCCCTCCTCGTCAATTTCCTCCTTAGTCAGGATCGGAAGTAGTCCTGCAGGCCATGTCACTGGCATGACTGACTCTCCTATCCGGGATTCCTCCGGAGGATCCTGCATTGCTACGCCTACTGCTGCCGCTGCTGCTGTTGCTGCTGCTGGGAGTCGTTCATCATCCCAGAGAGGAAGTAGGAACACCACTACTTTTACTAAACAATTGACCCTCCAACAGTCCTTAGCGAGGAGGATGAAGTACGACAGCAGTCATCCTGAAGCAAAACGTATAACTGAGGCCTTGACTGCTATGTTGGTGTTAGATGTGCGTCTGGTATCCGCCATTAGTGCAGTGGGATTTAGACAATTGATGGAGGTAGTGTGTCCCCGGTTCCAAATCCCGTCTAGATTCCACTTCACTAGGCAGGCGATACCAAGACTGTACAGAAATGTCAGAAAAAGTGTCCTCAGTGTCCTGAAAAATGCCGTTGTACCCAATGTCCACTTAACCACGGACATGTGGACAAGTGGAACAGGGCAGACTAAGGACTATATGACTGTGACTGCCCACTGGGTAGATGTATCACCTTACGCAGCAACAGCAGCAGCGTCACCAGTAGCAGCATCTCAGAAACGCCAGCTCGTTCCAAGGCAGGCTACGCTGTGTATCACCGGTTTCAGTAAGAGGCACACCGCCGACAACCTGTTAGAGAAACTGAGGGAAATCATCGCCCAGTGGCTTACCCCACTTAGACTCTCCTGGGGATTTGTGATATCTGACAACGCCACCAATATTGTGCGGGCATTACATCTGGGCAAATTCCAGCACGTCCCATGTTTTGCTCACACAATAAACTTGGTGGTGCAGAATTTTCTGAAAAGCGACAGGGGCGTGCAGGAGATGCTTTGGGTGGCCCGAAAAATTTCTGGCCACTTTCGCCATTCAGCGACTGCGTGCCGAAGACTGGAGCGCCAGCAAACACTCTTGAACCTGCCCCGCCATCACCTGAAGCAAGAGGTTGTGACGCGGTGGAACTCAACCCTCTATATGCTTCAGAGGATGGAGGAGCAGCAAAAGGCCATACAAGCCTATACATCCACCTATGACATAGGCAAAGGAGGGGGTATGCACCTGACTCAAGCGCAGTGGAGAATGATTTCCGTGTTGTGCAAGGTTCTCCAGCCCTTCGAACTTGCCACACGTGAAGTCAGTTCAGACACTGCCAGCTTGAGTCAGGTCATTCCCCTCATCAGGCTTTTGCAGAAGCAGCTGGAGAAAGTGAAGGAGGAGCTAAGACGGAGCGATTCCACTCGGCATGTGGGACTTGTGGATTCGCTTTGCCAGGATTCCAGGGTGGTCTATCTGTTGAAATCAGACCACTACATTTTGGCCACAGTGCTCGATCCTAGGTTTAAAGCCTATGTGGTGTCTCTCTTTCCAGCCGACACAAGCCTGCAGAGGTGCAAAGACCTGCTGGTGAACACACTGTCAGCTGAAGTGGAACGTGACACGTCAACAGCTCCTTCTTCATTTTCTCCCGCAACTGGGGCTGCCAGGAAAAAACTTAGGTATCCTAAGCAACCCGCTGGCGGTGATGCAGGGCAGGCAGGACCAAGTTTGGACATCTGGTCCGGACTGAAGGACCTGGCAACAATTTCTGACATGTCTACTGTCACTGCATATGATACTGTCACCATTGACAGAATGGTGGAGGATTATATCGGTGACAGCATCCAAGTAGGCATGTCAGACAGTCCATACCTGTACTGGCAGGAAAAAGAGGCAATTTGGAGGCCCCTGTACAAACTGGCTCTATTTTACCTGAGTTGCCCCCCCTCCAGTGTGTACTCCGAAAGAGTGTTTAGTGCAGCCGGGAACCTTGTCAGCGAAAGGCGTAGGAGGTTGCTTCCACAGAATGTGGAGAAGATGATGTTCATCAAAATGAATTATCAGCTCTTCCAGGGAGACCAGCCTCCAGAACGTACAGAGGGACCTGTGGTGGTGGATTCAAGTGGGGACGAGTTAATACTTTGTGAGGATGAGGATGTACACACTGAAGAGGGTGAGGAATCGGTGGAGGATGAGGATGACATCTTGCCTCCGTAGAGCCAGTTTGTGCAGGGACAGATTAATTGCCAGCTTGTTTTGTGGGGGCCCAAACGAACCAATCATTTCAGCCACAGTTGTGTGGCAGACCCTGGCGCTGAAATGATTGGTTTGTTAAAGTGTGCATGTCCTGTTTATACAACATAAGGGTGGGTGGGAGGGCCCAAGGACAATTCCATCGTGCACCTCTTTTTTTTCTTTGCATTATGTACAGTTTGGGGCCTAGTTTTTCAAACTGCCATCCTGTCTGCCACTGCAGTTTCACGCCTAGATGGGTCACGTGTTTGTGCCGCCCACTCGTGTCGCTTAGCATAGTCATCCAGCTACCTCGGTGCAACCTTTTGGACATAAAAACACTATTGTGAGGTGTGAGGTGTTCAGAATAGACTGGAAATGAGTGGAAATTAAGGTTTTTGAGGTTAATAATAGCATAGGAGCAGAAAAACCTACAAATTCTGTGATTTTAGCTGTTTTTATGCTTTTTTTCAAAAAAATACAGATCCAAAACACAAAACCCAGAACCCAAAACACGGAAGGGTGGTTTTGGCAAAACCAATCCAGATCCAAAACACGAAGAAAGATCCAGATCCAAAACCAAAACACAAAACACGAAAAGTGGCCGGTGCACACCCCTAATATATATATATATATATATATATATATATATTATGTGTATGTGTAACACACCAGATGGACAGAGGACACACTGAGGCTGATCTGCACACAGGTAAGAGACATCTATATACAGTGTATATATATATATATATATATAAATATATATATATATTATGTGTATGTGTAACGCACCAGATGGACACACTGAGGCTGTTCTGCACACAGGTAAGAGACATCTGTGACGATTAATCGCAAGAATAATCACCAGAAATTATATTTTGTGAACTATGAAGTCCTTTAATTGAACTGTGTGTGTCTAGAAGGGCTGAGGCATTACCCCACCTCTTTTGAAGATAGGCATTCCAGGAAGAGGGTTGATAATGATCTATGTCCTGAGATTTGAGGAGTGTTACATAACTGTGTGTCCTTTAGCTCTATAGACTGTATAAACATGGTATGTCTATTGCTATTTGGTGTGCAGGTCAGAAAGGGCTGGAATTAGCAAGTGAATGGCTTTCAGGTAACCAAATGATGTATATCCCTCACAGTGTGAGGTCATGTATGACCAACTCTCCTTTTTATGACCCCTGAAGTCAGTGTCCTAGATCATAATCCCAGAACCAGACCTCCTGTTACTTCAGTGCCCTACTTCTAAGGACTATTGTTATGCTATAGAGGCTGAGATAAGGATTCTGGTATTTACTATAGGTCTAGAAGGGGGAAGTTGAAGAGTGAGTTATATCATCACTTATCTTTAAAGCAGGGACCCTGTTAGTTTGGCCAGGTAACCTGTATTGGAAATCTATTAATCTCAAACCCTGCTGACCTGATTGGGAGACCCTGTTAAGTATGAACAAAGAATTAGGGATGTATAAAAAGAGAATACCATCCAACATTCAATGTCCACTCCTTGGGGTTCAGACAGTCAGGTCTGGCAGTGCATCAGGATATTCCTGTGGGTGAGATCCCCTACCCCATCTGCAGTGCTAAGAACTTTAGTGTAAATTGTCTTAGGGACTCTGAATTATTTCTCTCTTTTATTTTGTAAGAGAATATTTGCATTATAATCTGTTTGTCATTTTATTAATATTTTTGTAACTAAGCCTTGAAAATATTTTTTGGATTAAACACATTTAATCTAGCATATTCTCCGTGATTCTTATTGAACTTGCGTGCCTGGATAGGCCCATGCTACATATTCGTGTGTCATTTGAATGTGATTTATCATTAATCTGTTGGGAGATCGCAGACCTCCGCAGAACAGTTTGCGTGGTGCCAGAAGAACTGTGTATTTTGGTAAGTGACCGCGGTGCGCCGGCATCACAACCAGCTGATCCAGATTGTTGTATCCGCGAGTCAGCCCGGGTTCGTGACAGTATGTATATATATATATATATATATATATATATATATATTAGGGGTGTGCACCGGCCACTTTTCGTGTTTTGTGTTTTGGTTTTGGATCTGGATCTTTCTTCGTGTTTTGGATCTGGATTGGTTTTGCCAAAACCACCCTTCCGTGTTTTGGGTTCTCGGTTTTGTGTTTTGGATCTGTATTTTTTTTTTAAAAAGCATAAAAACAGCTAAAATCACAGAATTTGTTGGTTTCTCTGCTCCTATGCTATTATTAACCTCAATAACCTTAATTTCCACTCATTTCCAGTCTATTCTGAACACCTCACACCTCACAATAGTGTTTTCATGTCCAAAAGGTTGCACCGAGGTAGCTGGATGACTATGCTAAGCGACACGAGTGGGCGGCACAAACACGTGACCCATCTAGGAGTGACACTGCAGTGGCAGACAGGATGGCAGTTAGAAAAACTAGGCCCCAAACTGTACATAATGCAAAGAAAAAAAAGAAGTGCAAGATGGAATTGTCCTTGGGCCCTCCCACCCACCCTTATGTTGTATAAACAGGACATGCACACTTTAACAAATCAATCATTTCAGCGCCAGGGTCTGCCACACAACTGTGGCTGAAATGATTGGTTCGTTTGGGCCCCCACAAAACAAGCTGGCAATTAATGTGTCCCTGCACAAACTGGCTCTACGGAGGCAAGATGTCATCCTCATCCTCCTCATCCACCGATTCCTCACCCTCTTCAGTGTGTACATCCTCATCCTCACAAAGTATTAACTCGTCCCCACTTGAATCCACCACCACAGGTCCCTCTGTACCTTCTGGAGGCTGGTCTCCCTGGAAGAGCTGATAATTCATTTTGATGAACATCATCTTCTCCACATTCTGTGGAAGCAACCTCCTACGCCTTTCGCTGACAAGGTTCCCGGCTGCACTAAACACTCTTTCGGAGTACACACTGGAGGGGGGGCAACTCAGGTAAAATAGAGCCAGCTTGTACAGGGGCCTCCAAATTGCCTCTTTTTCCTGCCAGTACAGGTATGGACTGTCTGACATGCCTACTTGGATGCTGTCACCGATGTAATCCTCCACCATTCTGTCAATGGTGACAGTATCATATGCAGTGACAGTAGACATGTCAGAAATTGTTGCCAGGTCCTTCAGTCCGGACCAGATGTCCAAACTTGGTCCTGCCTGCCCTGCATCACCGCCAGCGGGTTGCTTAGGATACCTAAGTTTTTTCCTGGCAGCCCCAGTTGCGGGAGAAAATGAAGAAGGAGCCATTGACGTGTCACGTTCCGCTTCAGCTGACAGTGTGTTCACCAGCAGGTCTTTGCACCTCTGCAGGCTTGTGTCGGCCAGAAAGAGAGACACCACATAGGCTTTAAACCTAGGATCAAGCACGGTGGCCAAAATGTAGTGGTCTGATTTCAACAGATTGACCACCCTGGAATCCTGGCAAAGCGAATGAAGGGCTTCATCCACAAGTCCCACATGCCGAGCGGAATCGCTCCGTCTTAGCTCCTCCTTCACTTTCTCCAGCTGCTTCTGCAAAAGCCTGATGAGGGGAATGACCTGACTCAAGCTGGCTGTGTCTGAACTGACTTCACGTGTGGCAAGTTCGAAGGGCTGGAGAACCTTGCACAACACGGAAATCATTCTCCACTGCGCTTGAGTCAGGTGCATACCCCCTCCTTTGCCTATGTCATAGGTGGATGTATAGGCTTGTATGGCCTTTTGCTGCTCCTCCATCCTCTGAAGCATATAGAGGGTTGAGTTCCACCGCGTCACAACCTCTAGCTTCAGGTGATGGCGGGGCAGGTTCAAGAGTGTTTGCTGGCGCTCCAGTCTTCGGCACGCAGTCGCTGAATGGCGAAAGTGGCCAGAAATTTTTCGGGCCACCCAAAGCATCTCCTGCACGCCCCTGTCGCTTTTCAGAAAATTCTGCACCACCAAGTTTATTGTGTGAGCAAAACATGGGACGTGCTGGAATTTGCCCAGATGTAATGCCCGCACAATATTGGTGGCGTTGTCAGATATCACAAATCCCCAGGAGAGTCTAAGTGGGGTAAGCCACTGGGCGATGATTTCCCTCAGTTTCTCTAAGAGGTTGTCGGCGGTGTGCCTCTTACTGAAACCGGTGATACACAGCGTAGCCTGCCTTGTAACGAGCTGGCATTTCTGAGATGCTGCTACTGGTGACGCTGCTGCTGTTGCTGCGTAAGGTGATACATCTACCCAGTGGGCTGTCACAGTCATATAGTCCTTAGTCTGCCCTGTTCCACTTGTCCACATGTCCGTGGTTAAGTGGACATTGTGTACATCGGCATTTTTCAGGACACTGAGGACACTTTTTCTGATGTTTCTGTACAGTCTCGGTATCGCCTGCCTAGTGAAGTGGAATCTAGACGGGATTTGGAACCGGGGACACACTACCTCCATCAATTGTCTAAATCCCACTGCACTAATGGCGGATACCGGACGCACGTCTAACACCAACATAGCAGTCAAGGCCTCAGTTATACGTTTTGCTTCAGGATGACTGCTGTCGTACTTCATCCTCCTCGCTAAGGACTGTTGGAGGGTCAATTGTTTAGTAAAAGTAGTGGTGTTCCTACTTCCTCTCTGGGATGATGAACGACTCCCAGCAGCAGCAACAGCAGCAGCGGCAGCAGTAGGCGTAGCAATTCAGGATCCTCCAGAGGAATCCCGGATAGGAGAGTCAGTCATGCCAGTGACATGGCTTGCAGGACTACTTCCGATCCTGACTAAGGAGGAAATTGACGAGGAGGGAGTTGACGGTGTGGTTTGCAGGCGCTTGGATACAACAGGACAACGGGATTTAGGTGTCCCTGGACTGCTTACGGTCTTAGCCAAAGTTTCTGAACTTGACAGTAACTTTTTATGAATGAGCTGCAGGTGCCGTATAAGGGAGGATGTTCCTAGGTGGTTGACGTCCCTACCCCTACTTATTTCACCTTTACATATGGTACATATGGCAAGACAGTTGTTGTCCGGATTTGGATAGAAATATTGCCAGACCAAAGAGGTGGAATGTTTGGTCTTCTGCCCAGGCATGACCGTGATGGGCTTTTTCATCCCACGGACAACAACTGTCTCCCTCGGAGCCTGATTTAAACAAACCACATCACCATCAGAATCCTCCTCGCCAACTTCCTCCTCAGCGCCAGCTACACCAGTATCCTCATCCTGTTGTACTTCAACAGTGACATCTTCAATTTGCATATCAGCAAGTGGACTGTGGGTGCTCCTTTCAGCACTTGCAGGGGGCGTGCAAATGGTGGAAAGAGCCACCTCTTCCCGTCCAGTGCTGGGAAGGTCAGGCATCGCAACCACCACCACACTTGGACTCTCCTTGGGGATTTGTGATATCTTCTTAGAAAGCACAGTTCTTCGCTGTGCTTTTGCCAGCTTAACTCTTTTGATTTTTTTAGTGGGAGGAGGGCTTCCATCGTCATGTGAAGCTGAACCACTAGTCATGAACATACTAGGGATCGACCTTAGCCGTTCCTTGCCACTCCGTGTCGTAAATGGCATATTGGCAAGTTTACGTTTCTCTTCAGCTGATTTAAATGTCTTTTTCAAGGTCATTTTCCTGAACTTTGCCATTTGGGATTGTATGTGCCCTCTACTATGACATTGGGCATCGGCCTTGGCAGACGACGTTGATGGCATGTTATCGTCTATGTCATGACTAGTGGCAGCAGCTTCAGCACTAGGAGGAAGTGGTTCTTGATCTTTCTCTATTTTATTTTTATCGGAGAAAGTTTGGTCCTCCATTTATGTTATATCGATTTGATATATACGTGCGGCTAAACACAGAAAATAATTTTTTTTTTGGTTTGGACTGGAGTGTACTTTGTGGGTTACAGCACCCTTTAACGGTCAAGCCAGCCGGCCCTTTACTTATGACACAGGCGCACTCTTGGCACTACTTTGTTGATGCACGTGCGGCTACTGCGCACACAATTCACAAACACAGAAAATAATTTTTTTTTGGTTTGGACTGGAGTGTACTTTCGGGGGTTACAGCACCCTTAACGGTCAAGCCAGCCAGCCCTTTACTTATGACACAGGCGCACGCTTGGCACTACTTTGTTGATGCACGTGCGGCTACTGCGCACACAATTCACAAACACAGAAAATAATTTTTTTTTGGTTTGGACTGGAGTGTACTTTCGGGGGTTACAGCACCCTTTAACGGTCAAGCCAGCCGGCCCTTTACTTATGACACAGGCGCACGCTTGGCACTACTTTGTTGATGCACGTGCGGCTACTGCGCACACAATTCACAAACACAGAAAATAATTTTTTTTTGGTTTGGACTGGAGTGTACTTTCGGGGGTTACAGCACCCTTTAACGGTCAAGCCAGCTGGCCCTTTACTTATGACACAGGCGCACGCTTGGCACTACTTTGTTGATGCACGTGCGGCTACTGCGCACACAATTCACAAACACAGAAAATAATTTTTTTTTGGTTTGGACTGGAGTGTACTTTCGGGGGTTACAGCACCCTTTAACGGTCAAGCCAGCCGGCCCTTTACTTATGACACAGGCGCACGCTTGGCACTACTTTGTTGATGCACGTGCGGCTACTGCGCACACAATTCACAAACACAGAAAATAATTTTTTTGGGGTTTGGACTGGAGTGTACTTTCGGGGGTTACAGCACCCTTTAACGGTCAAGCCAGCCGGCCCTTTACTTATGACACAGGCGCACGCTTGGCACTACTTTGTTGATGCACGTGCGGCTACTGCGCACACAATTCACAAACACAGAAAATAATTTTTTTTTGGTTTGGACTGGAGTGTACTTTGGGGGTTACAGCACCCTTTAACGGTCTAGCCAGCCGGCCCTTTACTTATGACACAGGCGCACGCTTGGCACTACTTTGTTGATGCACGTGCGGCTACTGCGCACACAATTCACAAACACAGAAAATAATTTTTTTTTTGGTTTGGACTGGAGTGTACTTTGGGGGTTACAGCACCCTTTAACAGTCAAGCCAGCCGGCCCTTTACTTATGACACAGGCGCACGCTTGGCACTACTTTGTTGATGCACGTGTGGCTACTGCGCACACAATTCACAAACACAGAAAATAATTTTTTTTTTGGTTTGGACTGGAGTGTACTTTCGGGGGTTACAGCACCCTTAACGGTCAAGCCAGCCGGCCCTTTACTTATGACACAGGCGCACGCTTGGCACTACTTTGTTGATGCACGTGCGGCTACTGCGCACACAATTCACAAACACAGAAAATAATTTTTTTTTGGTTTGGACTGGAGTGTACTTTCGGGGGTTACAGCACCCTTTAACGGTCAAGCCAGCTGGCCCTTTACTTATGACACAGGCGCACGCTTGGCACTACTTTGTTGATGCACGTGCGGCTACTGCGCACACAATTCACAAACACAGAAAATATATTATTTTTTTAGCACTTGGGGGGAGCACCCCTGATGGACAGAGCACCCCCTGGACAACACTACAGCACTCCTTTAGGACTGGGACACTGCACAGGACTTTGGAGTGGACACAGCCCCTATGGAGAACTGACTGCACAACACAGTCCAGCCAGCCCCTATGGACTTTGAAGTAGTGGACACAGCCCCTATTAACAACAGCAGCACAGCACAACACAGCCAGCCCCTATGGACTTTGAAGTAGTGGACAACAGCAGCACTACACTACACTACACTACACAGCCCTAACTCCCACCCTCCCTCTTCACTGTCCACAGCCGAGTGAGAAAATGGCGCCGACGCGGGTACCTTATATAGGATCCAAAACCCGCGAGACTCGGAAGGCGGGATGATGACGTTTTGCCTCGATTTCAGATCCGAGTCAGGCGGGAAAAGTCGAGCCTGACTCGGATCGGACTCGGATCGGGGGGGCTCGGGGGGGTTCGGATTTCAGAAATCCGAACCCGCTCACCCCTAATATATATATATATAATGTGTGGGTAACGCACCAGAGGACACTCTGAGGCTGATCTGTACACAGGTAATAGACATCTGCTCTATAAGTGAATATTGGGGGCGCTCACAACATGATACAATTTAATCCGGATGACAAAATGCTACATAATGATAACAATAATGTCATTGCTTTCGAAGTGCAGAATTTACTCTATGTTATTAATAAGCAATGACAAACTTCCAATAGTACATATGGGGTGCACAGAATTACCGGAGTCCCAATCACAGCTCCAGTGCAGGGACATAACATAACTTACATATAGATTACAGACAGAGGAAAGATTGACGCTGATCCTGAGGTGCACGCAGAGGCGGCCACGTCTGCGACGTTACGCTAATGACACTGCAAAGCCCTTTCCTGTCCTGTGTATGAATGTGCAAGGGCTGAGACATGCACTCGTAGCATCTATATACGCAGCACTGCGGTCTGCTGTGTAACGACACAACTATCGTATGCACCATTGCTGGCGTAGTTTCTCTGTCCGCGTATGGCCTCCTGTGGGAGAGTTTCTGTACGCAGCCACTTTCAGCGACAGCAGCACTCGCCTATAATACGCTATCTCTGCGAGCATCTATTTGCCCCCACCCCCAGTCGCCATTCAGGACCGCCTCATACATTACTATACAGTTCTCCCTGCGTGCACGTGAATCTGCGACTTTGTATGCATACCATTGGGACACATATACGCATTCCAAATAGTAGGGGATTTCTGTACAAGTTGTATGAAAAATCGCTCACCTCAATGTACATCGCCATTGCGTGCGTCAGGTCCATTGTCTACGCCTAGACTGAGGAGAGTAACTTTCGCCATATTTTTCACATAGATGTCTTATTCCAGAAACCCTGTCCCTGTACCCAGTGATTACTGTGACAGATATAGTTACCCTAAAGCAGAGGTGCAGGGATGGCCATCAACCATCGATGGTATATCACTTAGGGTTGATAGTTTTGCCATCAACGGTGGAGATCTGATGGTTTTCCAATGGCAGAGGTGCAGTGATGGGTTATTATTAGCTGGCTTAGGGTCATGGTGCTTAGTTCTACCACACATGCGTCACTGAGCCCCGACCCCTTCCCACCACCCATTTGCAGCAGTAGCAAGGATGTCCATTGATGATTTCATGCCATCGATGCTAAGTATTGATGGCACCATTGATGGCCATTCCTACAGAGGTGGTGACTGATGGGGTGATTATGAGTCGCCCAAAATTTTCCATCTTGAGCTGCACTGCACCTGCGTCCCAATTAGTTACCGATGAGGGACGCAGATCAAAATTGCATGGAGATCCACGCCCTTTCCATGGGAGTCTCTGGCCGGTAGCTGGGAGGTGGCTAACAGACGGTTGTGGTTCAGTGTCAGCGACTGCATCTATAGAGCGCAGTTGCACTGACAATGGCGGCCATGGTCCCTCCGACATTCTACTCCTGCCACAGGCAGGTGTTATATTCGAAGGTGTGGCCGATGATCCGCAAATAGTGCGTCTTTGTACGCACATTGGCAGATTCATGCCATTGCTGGTGGGCATCTCAATAGGACGCCCAAAGGCTGCGGCATTAACATAATGCAACAGCTTCCACCTCTGAATTCACCCCCCCCCGTCATGATTGTCACATAGGCATGCCCTTTTTTTGAATAACATTACACCCTGGCCCTGTAGCTTACTGCATATGGGGAAGTTCTTGTTCTATCTACAGTACATGTGTTTCCTGTGTGTGGATGTATTGTAGAAGCCTAGAAGTTCTAGTAATAATTCTAGTAACGTTTCCTTGTTATCTCTGTTTTTATTAGTAATTTTACTATTGACCTAAGGGCCTGATTCACTGAGCCCTCGCAAGCGGGTCGATGTTGGCCCAGTGCGCATGCGCACGAGGGAGCCGGCTCCGTCGTGCGCATGTGCGAGACCCGGATAGCGACGGCCAAGCCGTCGCTCCGGGTCTCGCTACGAAGGAGGCGTGCTGTCGATGGTGAGTGACAGCACGCTCCCTTTGGTGGGCGGGCCGGGGGCGTGGCTGCCCAGATGGAGGCGTTCCCATGGGAACGCCTACCGTCTGGGGCCGGCCCCACTGACATCACAAGCGATGTCAGTACGAGTGCTCTCGGCTCTGATAGAGCCGAAAGCACTCCAGGGCTTGCGGCAACGAGATCCTACCACAAGGGTCTCGTCGCAAGCCCGATGGTCGCGATGGACTTGACCATCGCGACCATCTTTTTGGTCGATAGCTATAGCTGTGGGTGGTCACCCACAGCTATGCGAGGGGCCAGGAGGCTGCTCAAAGAAAACACAGGGACGGCCCTGATTCAGAGCGAGCGCTCTGTCAGAGCGTCCGGCTCTGAATCAGGGCCTAAGTGCAGTCATTACTGAACCCTTTAGTGAGCCGGCTCCAATCACATAGCTACGTATCTCCACACCCAGGAAGGAATGTTTAATCAGTAACACTGCTGGATGAAGTCAGTGCGGTGTACATTGTTCCTTGATATCAGGACGACATTGGCTTTCACTACACAAGGAAAAAACTAGAATGAATTCACTGAAGTGTAAATACCAGAGTGTAAGTCTATGTATTAGCCATAACCACACCCCTGAAACATAGACCACCATCATCCCCCCCTATTGGACATACTGCAAATCACCCCAAACCCTTGTATATAGACTAGTGTCATTGATCTCTTGCAGAAAGATCTCGACCTGTCTTTCACGATTTGACACACATTGTTCTGTGTGTGTACGCACGATGAATGATTTATCATCACTTTTCCTGGCCACTCCCCTCCACCATTTTGTGCCAGCCAACAGAGAGACAGAAGATGCATCGTAAGGTTGTTTGCTGCCAAACGATATATATTGTTAACAATTTGCAGTCATTAACGACCCATCTATATCATTTGATCATTTGTACATTCGTATGTATATACACAATATCATTTGTCCGGGAGTGTTCCGGAGTTCAATGGAAATCGTTAACTAAATCGGATTGTTACCTACATCGTACCATGTGTACCCACCTTAAGGTCTAGCCAACACTATTGACTTTCAAATATCATATGTTCTATCGCTATCTAGTTCAAAATCATGTTCTATAGGTGCAATTCCACAATACAAAAGGACCGTACAATGGACTCAGGAGCGAATCCCCCATATAGAACGGATGCTAACTTAAATCATCTTTCAGAATACAAAACAGAAAAACATACATAATAGTAAACAGTATATAGACAATGCCTATAAATGTAGGAATGTAGAGAGAATCCGCACTGATCCTTGTTAGTTGTTTTGTTCTATTCACCTTTCCTCTTAATTCTTATACCTGGTGGGAATATTCACCAATTTGTAAACATATTGATCTTTCCGTAATTCTTGGGAAAAAAAATGGTGTTACTGTACCCTGCTCACAACATGAATACTGGTTATTAATTGTGAGACTGGAGGGTGCACTCTTTGGTGAATAGGGAAAGACAGGGGGGGGAGCTGGGCTCTATTGGTGTTTGTATTACAATAGCATCATAATTGATAAAAAATAACTTTTAGTTGCAAATTTAAAAAAAATATATATATCATTATTATTCATCACATAACTAATTAAAATAAAGAAATGGTGTATAAAGTATGAAAAGTGTATGGTTAAAAAATCCTGATTTGATTGCTGGATCATTTATGCTGGGCATACACTATACATTATCTGTCACATATCTGTCCTATATGGCTGGTTACTAATGCTGGGCATACACTATACATTACCTGTCACATATCTGTCCTATATGGCTGGTTACTAATGCTGGGCATACACTATACATTATCTGTCACATATCTGTCCTATCTGGCTGGTGACTAATGCTGGGCGCACACTATACATTATCTGTCACATATCTGTCCTATCTGGCTGGTTACTAATGCTGGGTGTACACTATACATTATCTGTCACATATCTGTCCTATCTGGCTGGTTACTAATGCTGGGCGTACACTCTACATTATCTGTCACATATCTGTCCTATCTGGCCGGCTACTAATGCTGGGCATACACTATACATTATCTGTCACAGATCTGTCCTATCTGGCCGGTTACTAATGCTGGGCATACAATATACATTATCTGTCACATATCTGTCCTATCTGGCTGGTTACTAATGCTGGGCATACACTATACATTTATCTGTCACATCTCTGTCCTATCTGGCTGGTTACTAATGCTGGGCATACACTATACATTATCTGTCACATCTCTGTCCTATCTGGCTGGTTACTAATGCTGGGCGTACACTTTACATTATCTGTCACATATCTGTCCTATATGGCTGGTTACTAATGCTCGGCGTACACTATACATTATCTGTCACATATCTGTCCTATCTGGCTGGTTACTAATGCTGGGTGTACACTATACATTATCTGTCACATATCTGTCCTATCTGGCTGGTTACTAATGCTGGGCGTACACTATACATTATCTGTCACATATCTGTCCTATCTGGCTGGTTACTAATGCTGGGCGTACACTATACATTATCTGTCACATCTCTGTCCTATCTGGCTGGTTACTAATGCTGGGCGTACACTATACATTATCTGTTACATATCTGTCCTATCTGGCTGGTTACTAATGCTGGGCGTACACTATACATTATCTGTCACATATGTGTCCTATCTGGCTGGTTACTAATGCTGGGCGTACACTATACATCATCTGTCACATATCTGTCCTATCTGGCTGGTTACTAATGCTGGGTGTACACTATACATTATCTGTAACATATGTGTCCTATCTGGCTGGTTACTAATGCTGGGCGTACACTATACATTATCTGTCACATATCTGTCCTATCTGGCTGGTTACTAATGCTGGGCGTACACTGTACATTATCTGTCACATATCTGTCCTATCTGGCTGGTTACTAATGCTGGGAGTACACTATACATTATCTGTCACATATCTGTCCTATCTGGCTGGTTACTAATGCTGGGAGTACACTATACATTATCTGTCACATATCTGTCCTATCTGGCTGGTTACTAATGCTGGGCGTACACTATACATTATCTGTCACATATCTGTCCTATCTGGCTGGTTACTAATGCTGGGCATACACTATACATTATCTGTCACATCTCTGTCCTATCTGGCTGGTTACTAATGCTGGGCATACACTATACATTATCTGTCACATATCTGTCCTATCTGGCTGGTTACTAATGCTGGGCATACACTATACATTATCTGTCACATATCTGTCCTATCTGGCTGGTTACTAATGCTGGGCATACACTATACATTATCTGTCACATCTCTGTCCTATCTGGCTGGTTACTAATGCTGGGCATACACTATACATTATCTGTCACATATCTGTCCTATCTGGCTGGTTACTAATGCTGGGCGTACACTATACATTATCTGTCACATATCTGTCCTATCTGGCTGGTTACTAATGCTGGGCGTACACTATACATTATCTGTCACATATCTGTCCTATCTGTCCGGTTACTAATGCTGGGCATACACTATACATTATCTGTCACATATCTGTCCTATCTGACTGGTTACTAATGCTGGGCGTACACTATACATTATCTGTCACATATCTGTCCTATCTGGCTGGTTACTAATGCTGGGCATACACTATACATTATCTGTCACATATCTGTCCTATCTGGCTGGTGACTAATGCTGGGCGTACACTATACATTATCTGTCACATATCTGTCCTATCTGTCTGGCTACTAATGCTGGGCGTACACTATACATTATCTGTCACATATCTGTCCTATCTGGCTGGTGACTAATGCTGGGCGTACACTATACATTATCTGTCACATATCTGTCCTATCTGTCTGGCTACTAATGCTGGGCGTACACTATACATTATCTGTCACATATCTGTCCTATCTGGCTGGTTACTAATGCTGGGCGTACACTATACATTATCTGTCACATATCTGTCCTATCTGTCCGGTTACTAATGCTGGGCATACACTATACATTATCTGTCACATATCTGTCCTATCTGGCTGGTTACTAATGCTGGGCGTACACTATACATTATCTGTCACATATCTGTCCTATCTGTCTGGTTACTAATGCTGGGCGTACACTATACATCATCTGTCACATATCTTTCCTATCTGGCTGGTTACTAATGCTGGGCGTACACTATACATTATCTGTCACATATCTGTCCTATCTGTCTGGTTACTAATGCTGGGCGTACACTATACATCATCTGTCACATATCTGTCCTATCTGGCTGGTTACTAATGCTGGGCGTACACTATACATTATCTGTCACATATCTGTCCTATCAGTCCGGTTACTAATGCTGGGCATACACTATACATTATCTGTCACATATCTGTCCTATCTGGCTGGTTACTAATGCTGGGCCTACACTATACATTATCTGTCACATATCTGTCCTATCTGGCTGGTTACTAATGCTGGGCGTACACTATACATTATCTGTCACATATCTGACCTATCTGGCTGGTTACTAATGCTGGGTGTACACTATACATTATCTGTCACATATCTGTCCTATCTGGCTGGTTACTAATGCTGGGCGTACACTATACATTATCTGTCACATATCTGTCCTATCTGGCTGGTTACTAATGCTGGGCGTACACTATACATTATCAGTCACATATCTGTCCTATCTGGCCGTACACTATACATTATCTGTCACATATCTGTCCTATCTGGCTGGTTACTAATGCTGGGCGTACACTATACATTATCTGTCACATATCTGTCCTATCTGGCTGGTTACTAATGCTGGGCGTACACTATACATTATCTGTCACATATCTGTCCTATCTGTCGGGTTACTAATGCTGGGCCTACACTATACATTATCTGTCACATATCTGTCCTATCTGGCTGGTTACTAATGCTGGGCGTACACTATACATTATCTGTCACATATCTGTCCTATCTGGCTGGTTACTAATGCTGGGTGTACACTATACATTATCTGTCACATATCTGTCCTATCTGGCTGGTTACTAATGCTGGGCGTACACTATACATTATCTGTCACATATCTGTCCTATCTGGCTGGTTACTAATGCTGGGCGTACACTATACATTATCTGTCACATATCGGTCCTATCTGGCTGGTTACTAATGCTGGGCGTACACTATACATTATCTGTCACATATCTGTCCTATCTGGCTGGTTACTAATGCTGGGCGTACACTATACATTATCTGTCACATATCTGTCCTATCTGGCTGGTTACTAATGCTGGGCGTACACTATACATTATCTGTCACATATCTGTCCTATCTGGCTGGTTACTAATGCTGGGCCTACACTATACATTATCTGTCACATATCTGTCCTATCTGGCTGGTTACTAATGCTGGGCGTACACTATACATTATCTGTCACATATCTGTCCTATCTGGCTGGTTACTAATGCTGGGCGTACACTATACATTATCTGTCACATATCTGTCCTATCTGGCTGGTTACTAATGCTGGGCGTACACTATACATTATCTGTCACATATCTGTCCTATCTGGCTGGCTACTAATGCTGGGCATCCACTATACATTATCTGTCACATATCTGTCCTATCTGGCTGGTTACTAATGCTGGGCGTACACTATACATTATCTGTCACATATCTGTCCTATCTGGCTGGTTACTAATGCTGGGCGTACACTATACATTATCAGGCACATATCTGTCCTATCTGGCCGTACACTATACATTATCTGTCACATATCTGTCCTATCTGGCTGGTTACTAATGCTGGGCGTACACTATACATTATCTGTCACATATCTGTCCTATCTGGCTGGTTACTAATGCTGGGCGTACACTATACATTATCTGTCACATATCTGTCCTATCTGTCCGGTTACTAATGCTGGGCCTACACTATACATTATCTGTCACATATCTGTCCTATCTGGCTGGTTACTAATGCTGGGCGTACACTATACATTATCTGTCACATATCTGTCCTATCTGGCTGGTTACTAATGCTGGGAGTACACTATACATTATCTGTCACATCTCTGTCCTATCTGGCTGGTTACTAATGCTGGGTATACACTATACATTATCTGTCACATATCTGTCCTATCTGGCTGGTTACTAATGCTGGGTGTACACTATACATTATCTGTCACATATCTGTCCTATCTGGCTGGTTACTAATGCTGGGCGTACACTATACATTATCTGTCACATATCTGTCCTATCTGGCTGGTTACTAATGCTGGGCATACAATATACATTATCTGTCACATATCTGTCCTATCTGGCTGGTTACTAATGCTGGGTATACACTATACATTATCAGTCACATATCTGTCCTATCTGGCCGTACACTATACATTATCTGTCACATATCTGTCCTATCTGGCTGGTTACTAATGCTGGGCGTACACTATACATTATCTGTCACATATCTGTCCTATCTGGCTGGTTACTAATGCTGGGCGTACACTATACATTATCTGTCACATATCTGTCCTATCTGTCCGGTTACTAATGCTGGGCCTACACTATACATTATCTGTCACATATCTGTCCTATCTGGCTGGTTACTAATGCTGGGCGTACACTATACATTATCTGTCACATATCTGTCCTATCTGGCTGGTTACTAATGCTGGGAGTACACTATACATTATCTGTCACATCTCTGTCCTATCTGGCTGGTTACTAATGCTGTGTATACACTATACATTATCTGTCACATATCTGTCCTATCTGGCTGGTTACTAATGCTGGGTGTACACTATACATTATCTGTCACATATCTGTCCTATCTGGCTGGTTACTAATGCTGGGCGTACACTATACATTATCTGTCACATATCTGTCCTATCTGGCTGGTTACTAATGCTGGGCATACACTATACATTATCTGTCACATATCTGTCCTATCTGGCTGGTTACTAATGCTGGGCGTACACTATACATTATCTGTCACATATCTGTCCTATCTGGCTGGTTACTAATGCTGGGCGTACACTATACAATTATCTGTCACATATCTGTCCTATCTGGCTGGTTACTAATGCTGGGCGTACACTATACATTATCTGTCACATATCTGTCCTATCTGGCTGGTTACTAATGCTGGGCGTACACTATACATTATCTGTCACATATCTGTCCTATCTGGCTGGTTACTAATGCTGGGCATACACTATACATTATCTGTCACATATCTGTCCTATCTGGCTGGTTACTAATGCTGGGCATACACTATACATTATCTGTCACATATCTGTCCTATCTGATTTGTATATTTACTCTGAGTTGAGTGAATCTCAGGGTGTGTTAATCTGCTTGTTCACTTGTTCTGAGACTCAAGTTTTGCTATTTCCCAGAGCAAAGCAGATATTCTGTATCATAAATCAGTAGCAGCGTTTGTTACAAACAATATTTGTTACAATGTGATTGTTCTTTATATAGTGGATATTCCATCTGCATAGAGATATTTTTTCATCAGTAATTTATATCTTATCTATATTGTTAGAGTCTGTTAGACAGATGGTTATTAGTAAAGTTGATTTCACCATCTGTTTAGAGTCCGTTCACTGGGGCTGATTCAGACCCGCTCGCGAGCGCACAGCGCTCGTTAGCGGATCGATGGTCCCCCACAGCTTAGCGAGGGACCAGGATGCTGTGCAAAAACAAAATGCCGCCCTGATTCAGAGCGAGTGCTCTGAAAGAGCGTCTGGCTCTGAATCAGGCCCTCTGTTACATATATCCATATACAGTTAACCCTGTGTTGTGACAGTCCATTATTTATGCTAACAATACTGGATCAGAACCTCTATACACACCTTCCTATACCTCCTAATATCCTTCCTATACCTTCTAAGGATGACGCTAATTTGCATACGCAGTCATACCGTAAATAAAGACTTAGACGTGGAATCTGTGGTTCCAAAGCACAAGTGTTATTCAGGTAAAAGTTCAGACAGTTACACGCAATAGATCCATGCACAATTTAGGTGCAAAAGGAAATCATACAGGCCCAAGTACAGTATACATACGCAGCGCTTCCGGACCCAGAGATAGGCATCAGCAAGAGACCCCTCGTCATACAGCATTCAGCACGAAGACTAAAAACCAGCGTTCGAGCACACATATTTATACCCCCCCAGAATAAACAGGACAATAGGGAAGTTTGTTACTGATGTCATTGGTTCCCAGGGGAGAAGCATCTGTTACAGCACATTTAACAGGCTGGTTCAAACAGACTCTCCCTGCCTCTAACAGCTGGGGATCTTTCCCTTCCCGCCCCCTGCAACATCCTAACAGTTGTTCAGGAAATATACATTTTGTTGCTTGTAGGCTCTGCGATCCATAACTTGAGTTTGCATGATGTGACCTCCCCACCGATAACACCAGAATACTGTAAAAAGAATACACATCAGTACAAAACCAAACACGGCTTGCTTAGCATGTATAATACCTTAGTTATCAAATACCTTTATTTCTCAGCATTTAAACTAACTGAACCAACCTGAATGATACACTTTAAAGCTTATTGAACCTTATGTGTGAATATGTAATGTGTGGGTATTCAGGGTTTGATATAAGGATACTAGTTAACTTGGGGCAGATGCGTGCGCATAAAGCTAACAATACAGCGGTTTCATACAAAGTCCTATACATTCGCTAACATGCGACTAGTTAACAGCGCAATTGTGAGTATTAATGTGTGTATGTGAAATGATGAAAGATGCAATCGCATGTTGCTGATAGTAATATCGCCACATGTACTAAAGGGTAAGTTTATCTAAAATGACGCTTAGGCGGCCATTCGCAAAATGGCGTCTTGCGATCTCATTTCCAAAATGGAGTCTTGCGGCCAGTCACAAGATGGCGTCGCTGCGATTAAATTTTAAACTGAACTTGTCTCAGCCAATTATTCAGCTTCGACAATGCATATTGTACTGTTGTTTAATTATGACATTATGATTGTTGTATAATCACATGCTTATGTCAAATCTAGTCTGATGCAATAATATTCTGTGCCTATTGTTTATGATTTATACACACTGTTGGTCACTGCTGTATTTAATATGTATGCCCAATATTAATCTTTATGCAAATTGAATTAAGTGAAGTATTTTAGAGTGACTGTAAGCACCAGTCCCGTGCTATCGTCAGAGATGGTAGGCACATATAAGCTTTTTATGCTATATAGTGCTATATCATTAAATACATTCATTCCAATTTGTTAGTGGTCTTCAATGTCTGTCTAATAATCTACTCGTCGGCTGGCTTGGTTCTCAATATGTTTGTAACAGACATATACCAGACCTGTATTAACACTGTTCAATATGGGACTGTTAATATCAGCGGTGTGTTCAATATTAATTGGCACAGCAATGCACTTATATCATGCAATATTGATTAAGCATTTTTTGACTATATCACTGACAGTCTCTGCCACTTGTGTGAGCAGCACTTATTGCCGCGGCTTTGATGCAGCTCATTCCCAGAGTTAGTATCAGTGCAGTGTTATAGCATGAAACGGATCTGCTGATACAGTTTATTAAGACAACTCAGTATTGACATGTGCGTCCCTGTGACCCAGCGGTCTCAGGTGCCGATGCGCGTTTCGCCGGATGTCCGGCTTCCTCAGGGCAAGCCGAGTGCTTGGTCTTGCTTAGTTTAAATCTCTGTCCCTTGGCAACTGTTATTAGGGGGCGTGTATGCCCAATCTGAGATAGCCGCAGTTGATAAGTGTGTATCTCAACTAGCGTTTTGAGATATCGTCGTATTCTTTGGAATAACCTGTTGTATGTTATTACAGAAAAGTTATTTAGAAAGTTATTGATTTTTATTTTTATTAATTTCGTATATGTCATTATCTTGTACATAGCTGGTTCCTTGGTGAATAAATATCTTGCAATAATTAGAATCATAGATAATTAAACTCATATACATACTTTAAACAGATTAATAAAATTATCCACCGATATGTATATTAGGTGAAATTAGGTTTGAACCCTTTTGCCTCTTAGTATTTATTATAAAATCCAAAATAGTGTGGAATGTAAATACATATAAATACATAAAAAAGGATTAAACCATATTAGCTAAAAATTAATGCTGTGTATATAAATGTGTATATTAATTAAGCTACAGCGATGAGCACTAAGTGTGAAAGGGAGCATGTCTTTGGAGAACAATTGGAAAGGTTTACCAATTATCAGGAGGTCATCAATGTATCGATACCAGGCATTAATATATGCCTGGTATCGATACATCGATGACCTCCTGATAATCTGGGAGGGACCACAACATCTATTTAGAGAATTCACAGAGGAATTGAACAAGAACACATTCAATTTGAAACTAACGATGGATATGAGCAAAAAATCAGTTACTTTCCTAGATCTGACTATCAATATCAGCGAAACTGGAAGGATAACTACAGACGTGTTCCCGAAAACAGACGGCCACGAACAGCATACTGCACATCAACAGTTCACACTATAAAGCAGCTAGAGAAAATATTCCCAAAGGCGAGATGTTAAGGATAAAAAGGAACTGTACAAACATCGAGACATTTGAACAAAGGGCGAAAGAACTAGAAAAACACCTAATAAATAGGGGATATAGTAGAATATGCATCAAACGAGCCTATAAAGATGTAAGAAGAAAGGAGAGAATGGAATTATTGAAACCCAAAATAAGAGATATTGATCCAACGAAGCACAAGATCTGGCTTATAGGTACATACTGCAATCAGTCGACAGAAATTTGAGAGGCCTTCCAAAAACATTGGCATGTATTACTTACCGATGAAGATCTGGCGAAACAATAGGGTGACCATGTGGATATTGGCTGGAGAAGAACATCAAACATTGGATACAAACTGGTTCGCAGTCATTTTACTAAAAATAACAGAAAAGAAAGATTAAATGGCAGTTATACATGTGGCAAATGTAAAGCTTGCCAATATATGAGGAATGCTAAAAGCTTCACGGATAAATATAATAAATTAAATACAATTAAGGGATACATCAATTGCGACACACAAGGTGTTATCTCAGGGTTGCCTACCTTTAACATTCTCTTCCCGGGAGAAGCCCGGGTAAGAGATGCAGCAGGGGGCCGACGGGGGCGGGGCTTGATGATTCACGTCATTAAGCCCCGCCCCCTCACGGTAAAATTGCCATGATTTGGGCACAATTTACATAGGGGGCGGGGCCAAATGCTGTGATTCATGCAGAATCACAGCTTAAGCCCCGCCCCCTTCACGGAGACCCGCGATTGCCGCGGGTATTCTCCTTATTCTGCCCACTTCACTAGGAAGTGGGCAGAATGTGGGAGAAATGCGTACCCTTCCGGGGGTGCGGGGGGTTAGCCGAAAAATCGGGAGCCTCCCGCGAAAACCGGGAGGGTAGGCATGTATGTGTTATCTACTCTCTGGAATGTGAATGTCAGAAGAAATATATAGGAATGACCAGCAGGAAACTAAAGCAGAGGATTTTAGAACACATAGGCAATATCAAAAACACTGAGGGGCCCATTTATCAAAGTGCATTTGAGGTAAATTCCCCGAAAACACCTGTTTTCGGAGGTTTACCTCAAATACTAAGTATCCCCCGAATGTATGAAGGAGGAACCGCAGCAGGTATCTCCGATACCTGCTGCGATCCCTCCATTGCTGCTGGCAACCGCCTCCCCCATAGGTTTCTATAGGGGATGCGATGCTGCCAAAGTATCAATATCGGGAATGCAAAGCATTCCCGATATTGACCCCAGCAGCTAACGCCATCTGAAGATATCGTTAGCCGCTGTTTCCTATGGGCACTTACTCGCATTTCAGCCGGCGGAGGGATCTCCCAGATCCCTCCGCCGGCAATGGGCGCCGCTCATGTGCAGTCCGCGGGACTGCGCATGCGCAGCAGCCCGGAATGCGCTCCGGCCACATCGCAGGGACGGGCTCTTTTCGGAGCCCGTCTCCCTGCATGTGCCGGGTCATACATTTGGCCGGTATGATCGCATTTTGCAGTGCGATCATGGGCGGTACTGCATGCCCTGATCGCATTGCAAAATGCGATCCTTTATAAATGGGCCCCTTAAAGAGATCAAGAAAGAACAGAGCAACTTACCAGTGTGGCCTGACACTTCTTGAAGAAGCATGGAGGAAATTCCAGACATCTGAGGGCCTTTGGTATGGAGAAAGTCCATCTGGGGGCCAGAGGTGGAGACTTAAAGAAGGAATTTGCAAGAAAAGAAACTAAAATGATATATGTGATGGATACCATCATACCAAAGGGAATGAACGAAAACAACAACTTCACAGGCTTTTTAGATCGATCCCATATGGTGGAATGCCAATTCCCTAACAGCTTTCATAACAATACAAACTAGAACATCAGTATCTGTGAATACGTATCAGATTGAGTAAAGAAATATACATACAATCTTTAATGTTTTTGTTGCAAAGTGAGTTATTTAATAGGATATTTTTGCTATATTATTATCTGTCAATATGGATATGTAGTGTGCTCCAGTATTATCTAAAATATATCTTTCCCGTACATTAGAGTCCGAGTGTATAAAAAATAGGCTAACTCTTTAACTCTTATATATCAATATACAAAAAGTAATAATATAAAACACATTTTTTTCCCTCAATAACACTAATATCCTTTCCCGCTTATTTAACTTGTATAAAAAATTCTTTTATGAAATTCTTTTATAAATTTATGACAAATTCTTTAAAAATACACAATTTGGTCTGAATATGGGAGAAAGGCACTTATCAAATTATTAGTAAAACAACTAAGGTTTTATAAATTTTTGAGTCGATATATAAGACACAGATTTCCCTTTGACTTTTATTAATTATTAATTAACGAATATATCTGATGATTTAATCATTTATAAATTTTTACACTTTTTTATTTTATGGACATATATTTTATAGATCATTAATATTAATTATGTATTGCGCTTAATGAATTAATACTATAAGTAATTGATTATCTCAACACTTGTATGAGAAAGCAGATAAGATATATAGCTGCCAATATAATTTGCAGGGATTCTGCAACAATCAGACTGTCACCTACCTTAAAGAGTATGGGGGTCATTCAGACCCACTCGCGAGCGGCAGTACGCTCGCAAGTGGGTCAATGTTCCCCACTGCGCATGCGCACGATGGAGGGAGCTCCGTCGTGCGCATTCGCGAGACCCGGCGAGCGACTGGCTTCCCATCGCTCCGGGTCTCGCACCAAAGGGGGCGTGCTGTCGATGTTGATTGACAGCATGCCCCCTTTGGTGGGCGTGCCGGGGGCGTGCCTGCCAGACGGAGGCGTTCCCATGGGAATGCCTACCGTCTGAAGCCGGCCCCCACTGAGCCAAAATCACTCCAGGGCTTGTGGCTGGGAAACCCGACCGCAGGGTTTCCCTCGCAAGTCCGATGGTCGCGATGGTCAAGACCATCGCGACCATCTTCTTGGACGCTCGTATATGCTGTGGGTGGTGACCCACAGCTATACGAGCGTCCAGGAGGACGCTCCATTTTAATGGAGGAGGGCCCTGATTCAGAGCGAGCGCTCTGGTCAGAGCGTCCGGCTCTGAATCAGGCCCTATATGTTGGACTAAAGTCTACATACAGTTTAGGAGATAGGAAGTTTAGTGGCCTATTCATGTAGAACATAAAGTGGCTACTAAAGGATATCACTATATAGCGGATCACATGGATGTGATATATAGTGATGTTTAGTAGCCATTCATGTACACTTACTGGACCGGCGTCTTTGGCCGCTGTCCGGCCCCTCTGCGATCCCTGGAGACAGTGAGAATACAGACATTTCGGGAGCCCGATATGCTGCCTGTGTTCTTACTGAGCATGCCCCGGTGTCTGAGAGCAGCAGGTCAGGTCATACCTGCTGCAATGGACGCTGGGAAAAGGGGGCAGAAAGCAGGGAAGTATTCAGCTTCTCCTCTCTGTCCAGCTTCTGGTAAAGATAACGCATCCTCAGATGGCGAATCTGTACCGCAGGAGGGGACGGAAAAGCTGACAATTCCATTCCTTTATGAATCGCACTCTCCATACAATAGTATAGTGATGAGATGCAGGCATGGAACAGGGGTCATAGGCAAACACAGGGGGGGGGTTCCGTCTGCCTGGAAACCCCCCTCCCCAGCCCACATCCTGACCACAATACAAATAGTAATATAACAGAATGTTACTAGTGCTGCATGTTCTTCTCAGTATCACAAATTAAATAATTAGCACCACCTGTGGATCTTTTAAAATGTGTACTACACCTGTTCACCAACTAGGAGATGTGGAAAACATTCACTGTTAGGGGTGCACTGCTATAGACCATCAATAGGGTTAATTATTAATACTGTATAATAATACACTATCAAGTACATAAGAAGACCCGATATGTACATCTATGTCCAGTGGGAAGGTCTTCTGCTGCTCCCTCAGACTCCCGGACTTGCTCCAATGCTCAGGAATAAAAACATTCTGCTGACACAGGATGGACCTACTGCCGCATCTAATGACTTACTGTGATCACTGGTCCTGTATATGCTGGAATTATGACACACAATACACTATGTATGACACATATAATGGGTTACTGTGATCACTGGTCCTGTATATGCTGGAATTATGACACACAATACACTATGTATGACACATATAATGGGTTACTGTGATCACTGGTCCTGTATATGCTGGAATTATGACACACAATACACTATGTATGACACATATAATGGGTTACTGTGATCACTAGTCCTGTATATGCTGGAATTATGACACACAATACACTATGTATGACACATATAATGGGTTACTGTGATCACTGGTCCTGTATATGCTGTAATTATGACACACAATACACTATGTATGAAACATATAATGGGTTACTGTGATCACTGGTCCTGTATATGCTGGAATTATGACACACAATACACTATGTATGAAACATATAATGGGTTACTGTGATCACTGGTCCTGTATATGCTGGATACATGACACACAATATACTATGTATGACACATATAATGGGTTACTGTTATCACTGGTCCTGTATATGCTGGAATTATGACACACAATACACTATGTATGACACATATAATGGGTTACTGTGATCACTGGTCCTGTATATGCTGGAATTATTACACACAATACACTATGTATGACACATATAATAGGTTACTGTGATCACTGGTCCTGTATATGCTGGATACATGACACACAATACACTATATATGACACATATAATGAGATACTGTGATCACTGGTCCTGTATATGCTGGAATTATGACACATAATACACTATGTATGACACATATAATGGGTTACTGTGATCGCTGGTCCTGTATATTCTGGAATTATAACACACAATACACTATGTATGACACATATAATGGGTTACTGTGATCACTAGTCCTGTATATGCTGGAATTATGACACACAATACACTATGTATGACACATATAATGGGTTACTGTGATCACTGGTCCTGTATATGCTGGAATTATGACACACAATACACTATGTATGACACATATAATGGGTTACTGTGATCACTAGTCCTGTATATGCTGGAATTATGACACACAATACACTATGTATGACACATATAATGGGTTACTGTGATCACTGGTCCTGTATATGCTGGAATTATGACACACAATACACTATGTATGACACATATAATGGGTTACTGTGATCACTAGTCCTGTATATGCTGGAATTATGACACACAATACACTATGTATGACACATATAATGGGTTACTGTGATCACTGGTCCTGTATATGCTGTAATTATGACACACAATACACTATGTATGAAACATATAATGGGTTACTGTGATCACTGGTCCTGTATATGCTGGAATTATGACACACAATACACTATGTATGAAACATATAATGGGTTACTGTGATCACTGGTCCTGTATATGCTGGATACATGACACACAATATACTATGTATGACACATATAATGGGTTACTGTTATCACTGGTCCTGTATATGCTGGAATTATGACACACAATACACTATGTATGACACATATAATGGGTTACTGTGATCACTGGTCCTGTATATGCTGGAATTATTACACACAATACACTATGTATGACACATATAATAGGTTACTGTGATCACTGGTCCTGTATATGCTGGATACATGACACACAATACACTATATATGACACATATAATGAGATACTGTGATCACTGGTCCTGTATATGCTGGAATTATGACACATAATACACTATGTATGACACATATAATGGGTTACTGTGATCGCTGGTCCTGTATATTCTGGAATTATAACACACAATACACTATGTATGACACATATAATGGGTTACTGTGATCACTAGTCCTGTATATGCTGGAATTATGACACACAATACACTATGTATGACACATATAATGGGTTACTGTGATCACTGGTCCTGTATATGCTGGAATTATGACACACAATACACTATGTATGACACATATAATGGGTTACTGTGATCACTAGTCCTGTATATGCTGGAATTATGACACACAATACACTATGTATGACACATATAATGGGTTACTGTGATCACTGGTCCTGTATATGCTGGAATTATGACACACAATACACTATGTATGACACATATAATGGGTTACTGTGATCACTAGTCCTGTATATGCTGGAATTATGACACACAATACACTATGTATGACACATATAAAGGGTTACTGTGATCACTGGTCCTGTATATGCTGGAATTATGACACACAATACACTATGTATGAAACATATAATGGGTTACTGTGATCACTGGTCCTGTATATGCTGGATACATGACACACAATACACTATGTATGACACATATAATGGATTACTGTGATCACTGGTCCTGTATATGCTGGAATTATGACACACAATACACTATGTATGACACATCTAATGGGTTACTGTGATCACTGGTCCTGTATATGCTGGAATTATTACACACAATACACGATGTATGACACATATAATAGGTTACTGTGATCACTGGTCCTGTATATGCTGGATACATGACACACAATACACTATGTATGACACATATAATGAGATACTGTGATCACTGGTCCTGTATATGCTGGAATTATGACACATAATACACTATGTATGACACATATAATGGGTTACTGTGATCGCTGGTCCTGTATATTCTGGAATTATAACACACAATACACTATGTATGACACATATAATGGGTTACTGTGATCACTGGTCCTGTATATGCTGGAATTATGACACACAATACACTATGTATGACACATATAATGGGTTACTGTGATCACTAGTCCTGTATATGCTGGAATTATGACACACAATACACTATGTATGACACATATAATGGGTTACTGAGATCACTAGTCCTGTATATGCTGGAATTATGACACACCATACACTATGTATGACACATATAAAGGGTTACTGTGATCACTGGTCCTGTATATGCTGGAATTATGACACACAATACACTATGTATGAAACATATAATGGGTTACTGTGATCACTGGTCCTGTATATGCTGGATACATGACACACAATACACTATGTATGACACATATAATGGGTTACTGTGATCGCTGGTCCTGTATATGCTGGAATTATGACACACAATACACTATGTATGACACATCTAATGGGTTACTGTGATCGCTGGTCCTGTATATGCTGGAATTATGACACACAATACACTATGTATGACACATATAATGGGTTACTGTGATCGCTGGTCCTGTATATTCTGGAATTATGACACACAATACACTATGTATGACACATATAATGGGTTACTGTGATCACTGGTCCTGTATATGCTGGAATTATGACACACAATACACTATGTATGACACATATAATGGGTTACTGTGATCACTGGTCCTGTATATGCTGGAATTATGACACACAATACACTATGTATGAAACATATAATGGGTTACTGTGATCACTGGTCCTGTATATGCTGGATACATGACACACAATACACTATGTATGACACATATAATGGGTTACTGTGATCACTGGTCCTGTATATGCTGGAATTATGACACACAATACACTATGTATGACACATCTAATGGGTTACTGTGATCACTGGTCCTGTATATGCTGGAATTATTACACACAATACACTATGTATGACACATATAATAGGTTACTGTGATCACTGGTCCTGTATATGCTGGATACATGACACACAATACACTATATATGACACATATAATGAGATACTGTGATCACTGGTCCTGTATATGCTGGAATTATGACACATAATACACTATGTATGACACATATAATGGGTTACTGTGATCGCTGGTCCTGTATATTCTGGCATTATAACACACAATACACTATGTATGACACATATAATGGGTTACTGTGATCACTAGTCCTGTATATGCTGGAATTATGACACACAATACACTATGTATGACACATATAATGGGTTACTGTGATCACTAGTCCTGTATATGCTGGAATTATGACACACAATACACTATGTATGACACATATAATGGGTTACTGTGATCACTAGTCTGTATATGCTGGAATTATGACACACAATACACTATGTATGACACATATAATGGGTTACTGTGATCACTAGTCCTGTATATGCTGGAATTATGACACACAATACACTATGTATGACACATATAAAGGGTTACTGTGATCACTGGTCCTGTATATGCTGGAATTATGACACACAATACACTATGTATGAAACATATAATGGGTTACTGTGATCACTGGTCCTGTATATGCTGGATACATGACACACAATACACTATGTATGACACATATAATGGGTTACTGTGATCACTGGTCCTGTATATGCTGGAATTATGACACACAATACACTATGTATGACACATCTAATGGGTTACTGTGATCACTGGTCCAGTATATGCTGGAATTATTACACACAATACACTATGTATGACACATATAATAGGTTACTGTGATCACTGGTCCTGTATATGCTGGATACATGACACACAATACACTATGTATGACACATATAATGAGATACTGTGATCACTGGTCCTGTATATGCTGGAATTATGACACATAATACACTATGTATGACACATATAATGGGTTACTGTGATCGCTGGTCCTGTATATTCTGGAATTATATTACACAATACACTATGTATGACACATATAATGGGTTACTGTGATCACTGGTCCTGTATATGCTGGAATTATGACACACAATACACTATGTATGACACATATAATGGGTTACTGTGATCACTAGTCGTGTATATGCTGGAATTATGACACACAATACACTATGTATGACACATATAATGGGTTACAGTGATCACTAGTCCTGTATATGCTGGAATTATGACACACAATACACTATGTATGACACATATAAAGGGTTACTGTGATCACTGGTCCTGTATATGCTGGAATTATGACACACAATACACTATGTATGAAACATATAATGGGTTACTGTGATCACTGGTCCTGTATATGCTGGATACATGACACACAATACACTATGTATGATGCATATAATGGGTTACTGTGATCACTGGTCCTGTATATGCTGGAATTATGACACACAATACACTATGTATGACACATCTAATGGGTTACTGTGATCACTGGTCCTGTATATGCTGGAATTATTACACACAATACACTATGTATGACACATATAATAGGTTACTGTGATCACTGGTCCTGTATATGCTGGATACATGACACACAATACACTATGTATGACACATATAATGAGATACTGTGATCACTAGTCCTGTATATGCTGGAATTATGACACATAATACACTATGTATGACACATATAATGGGTTACTGTGATCACTGGTCCTGTATATTCTGGAATTATAACACACAATACACTATGTATGACACATATAATGGGTTACTGTGATCGCTGGTCCTGTATATGCTGGAATTATGACACACAATACACTATGTATGACACATCTAATGGGTTACTGTGATCGCTGGTCCTGTATATGCTGGAATTATGACACACAATACTCTATGTATGACACATATAATGGGTTACTGTGATCGCTGGTCCTGTATATTCTGGAATTATGACACACAATACACTATGTATGACACATAAAATGGGTTACTGTGATCACTGGTCCTGTATATGCTGGAATTATGACACACAATACACTATGTATGACACATATAATGGGTTACTGTGATCACTGGTCCTGTATATGCTGGAATTATGACACACAATACACTATGTATGAAACATATAATGGGTTACTGTGATCACTGGTCCTGTATATGCTGGATACATGACACACAATACACTATGTATGACACATATAATGGGTTACTGTGATCACTGGTCCTGTATATGCTGGAATTATGACACACAATACACTATGTATGACACATCTAATGGGTTACTGTGATCACTGGTCCTATATATGCTGGAATTATGACACACAATACACTATATATGACACATCTAATGGGTTACTGTGATCGCTGGTCCTGTATATGCTGGAATTATGACACACAATACACTATGTATGACACATATAATGGGTTACTGTGATCACTGTTCCTGTATATGCTGGATACATGACACACAATACACTATGTATGACACATATAATGAGATATTGTGATCACTGGTCCTGTATATGCTGGAATTATGACACATAATACACTATGTATGACACATATAATGGGTTACTGTGATCGCTGGTCCTGTATATTCTGGAATTATAACACACAATACACTATGTATGACACATATAATGGGTTACTGTGATCGCTGGTCCTGTATATGCTGGAATTATGACACACAATACACTATGTATGACACATCTAATGGGTTACTGTGATCGCTGGTCCTGTATATGCTGGAATTATGACACACAATACACTATGTATGACACATATAATGGGTTACTGTGATCGCTGGTCCTGTATATTCTGGAATTATGACACACAATACACTATGTATGACACATATAATGGGTTACTGTGATCACTGGTCCTGTATATGCTGGAATTATGACACACAATACACTATGTATGACACATATTATGGGTTACTGTGATCACTGGTCCTGTATATGCTGGAATTATGACACACAATACACTATGTATGAAACATATAATGGGTTACTGTGATCGCTGGTCCTGTATATGCTGGATACATGACACACAATACTCTATGTATGACACATATAATGGGTTACTGTGATCACTGGTCCTGTATATGCTGGAATTATGACACACAATACACTATGTATGACACATCTAATGGGATACTGTGATCACTGGTCCTGTATATGCTGGAATTATTACACACAATACACTATGTATGACACATATAATAGGTTACTGTGATCACTGGTCCTGTATATGCTGGATACATGACACACAATACACTATATATGACACATATAATGAGATACTGTGATCACTGGTCCTGTATATGCTGGAATTATGACACATAATACACTATGTATGACACATATAATGGGTTACTGTGATCGCTGGTCCTGTATATTCTGGAATTATAACACACAATACACTATGTATGACACATATAATGGGTTACTGTGATCACTAGTCCTGTATATGCTGGAATTATGACACACAATACACTATGTATGACACATATAATGGGTTACTGTGATCACTAGTCCTGTATATGCTGGAATTATGACACACAATACACTATGTATGACACATATAATGGGTTACTGTGATCACTAGTCCTGTATATGCTGGAATTATGACACAATACACTATGTATGACACATATAAAGGGTTACTGTGATCACTGGTCCTGTATATGCTGGAATTATGACACACAATACACTATGTATGAAACATATAATGGGTTACTGTGATCACTGGTCCTGTATATGCTGGATACATGACACACAATACACTATGTATGACACATATAATGGGTTACTGTGATCACTGGTCCTGTATATGCTGGAATTATGACACACAATACACTATGTATGACACATCTAATGGGTTACTGTGATCACTGGTCCTGTATATGCTGGAATTATTACACACAATACACTATGTATGACACATATAATAGGTTACTGTGATCACTGGTCCTGTATATGCTGGATACATGACACACAATACACTATGTATTACACATATAATGAGATACTGTGATCACTGGTCCTGTATATGCTGGAATTATGACACATAATACACTATGTATGACACATATAATGGGTTACTGTGATCGCTGGTCCTGTATATTCTGGAATTATATCACACAATACACTATGTATGACACATATAATGGGTTACTGTGATCACTGGTCCTGTATATGCTGGAATTATGACACACAATACACTATGTATGACACATATAATAGGTTACTGTGATCACTAGTCCTGTATATGCTGGAATTATGACACACAATACACTATGTATGACACATATAATGGGTTACTGTGATCACTAGTCCTGTATATGCTGGAATTATGACACACAATACACTATGTATGACACATATAAAGGGTTACTGTGATCACTGGTCCTGTATATGCTGGAATTATGACACACAATACACTATGTATGAAACATATAATGGGTTACTGTGATCACTGGTCCTGTATATGCTGGATACATGACACACAATACACTATGTATGACACATATAATGGGTTACTGTGATCACTGGTCCTGTATATGCTGGAATTATGACACACAATACACTATGTATGACACATCTAATGGGTTACTGTGATCACTGGTCCTGTATATGCTGGAAATATTACACACAATACACTATGTATGACACATATAATAGGTTACTGTGATCACTGGTCCTGTATATGCTGGATACATGACACACAATACACTATGTATGACACATATAATGAAATACTGTGATCACTAGTCCTGTATATGCTGGAATTATGACACATAATACACTATGTATGACACATATAATGGGTTACTGTGATCACTGGTCCTGTATATTCTGGAATTATAACACACAATACACTATGTATGACACATATAATAGGTTACTGTGATCGCTGGTCCTGTATATGCTGGAATTATGACACACAATACACTATGTATGACACATCTAATGGGTTACTGTGATCGCTGGTCCTGTATATGCTGGAATTATGACACACAATACACTATGTATGACACATATAATGGGTTACTGTGATCGCTGGTCCTGTATATTCTGGAATTATGACACACAATACACTATGTATGACACATAAAATGGGTTACTGTGATCACTGGTCCTGTATATGCTGGAATTATGACACACAATACACTATGTATGACACATATAATGGGTTACTGTGATCACTGGTCCTTTATATGCTGGAATTATGACACACAATACACTATGTATGAAACATATAATGGGTTACTGTGATCACTGGTCCTGTATATGCTGGATACATGACACACAATACACTATGTATGACACATATAATGGGTTACTGTGATCACTGGTCCTGTATATGCTGGAATTATGACACACAATACACTATGTATGACACATCTAATGGGTTACTGTGATCACTGGTCCTGTATATGCTGGAATTATGACACACAATACACTATGTATGACACATATAATAGGTTACTGTGATCACTGGTCCTGTATATGCTGGATACATGACACACAATACACTATGTATGACACATATAATGAGATACTGTGATCACTGGTCCTGTATATGCTGGAATTATGACACACAATACACTATGTATGACACATATAATGGGTTACTGTGATCGCTGGTCCTGTATATTCTGGAATTATAACACACAATACACTATGTATGACACATATAATGGGTTACTGTGATCGCTGGTCCTGTATATGCTGGAATTATGACACACAATACACTATGTATGACACATATAATGGGTTACTGTGATCACTAGTCCTGTATATGCTGGAATTATGACACACAATACACTATGTATGACACATATAATGGGTTACTGTGATCACTAGTCCTGTATATGCTGGAATTATGACACACAATACACTATGTATGACACATATAAAGGGTTACTGTGATCACTGGTCCTGTATATGCTGGAATTATGACACACAATACACTATGTATGAAACATATAATGGGTTACTGTGATCACTGGTCCTGTATATGCTGGATACATGACACACAATACACTATGTATGACACATATAATGGGTTACTGTGATCACTGGTCCTGTATATGCTGGAATTATGACACACAATACACTATGTATGACACATCTAATGGGTTACTGTGATCACTGGTCCTGTATATGCTGGAATTATTACACACAATACACTATGTATGACACATATAATAGGTTACTGTGATCACTGGTCCTGTATATGCTGGATACATGACACACAATACACTATGTATGACACATATAATGAGATACTGTGATCACTAGTCCTGTATATGCTGGAATTATGACACATAATACACTATGTATGACACATATAATGGGTTACTGTGATCGCTGGTCCTGTATATTCTGGAATTATAACACACAATACACTATGTATGACACATATAATGGGTTACTGTGATCGCTGGTCCTGTATATGCTGGAATTATGACACACAATACACTATGTATGACACATCTAATGGGTTACTGTGATCGCTGGTCCTGTATATGCTGGAATTATGACACACAATACTCTATGTATGACACATATAATGGGTTACTGTGATCGCTGGTCCTGTATATTCTGGAATTATGACACACAATACACTATGTATGACACATAAAATGGGTTACTGTGATCACTGGTCCTGTATATGCTGGAATTATGACACACAATACACTATGTATGACACATATAATGGGTTACTGTGATCACTGGTCCTGTATATGCTGGAATTATGACACACAATACATTATGTATGAAACATATAATGGGTTACTGTGATCACTGGTCCTGTATATGCTGGATACATGACACACAATACACTATGTATGACACATATAATGGGTTACTGTGATCACTGGTCCTGTATATGCTGGAATTATGACACACAATACACTATGTATGACACATCTAATGGGTTACTGTGATCACTGGTCCTATATATGCTGGAATTATGACACACAATACACTATATATGACACATCTAATGGGTTACTGTGATCGCTGGTCCTGTATATGCTGGAATTATGACACACAATACACTATGTATAACACATATAATGGGTTACTGTGATCACTTGTCCTGTGTATGCTGGATACATGACACACAATACACTATGTATGACACATATAATGAGATACTGTGATCACTGGTCCTGTATATGCTGGAATTATGACACATAATACACTATGTATGACACATATAATGGGTTACTGTGATCGCTGGTCCTGTATATTCTGGAATTATAACACACAATACACTATGTATGACACATATAATGGGTTACTGTGATCGCTGGTCCTGTATATGCTGGAATTATGACACACAATACACTATGTATGACACATCTAATGGGTTACTGTGATCGCTGGTCCTGTATATGCTGGAATTATGACACACAATACACTATGTATGACACATATAATGGGTTACTGTGATCGCTGGTCCTGTATATTCTGGAATTATGACACACAATACACTATGTATGACACATATAATGGGTTACTGTGATCACTGGTCCTGTATATGCTGGAATTATGACACACAATACACTATGTATGACACATATAATGGGTTACTGTGATCACTGGTCCTGTATATGCTGGAATTATGACACACAATACACTATGTATGAAACATATAATGGGTTACTGTGATCGCTGGTCCTGTATATGCTGGATACATGACACACAATACTCTATGTATGACACATATAATGGGTTACTGTGATCACTGGTCCTGTATATGCTGGAATTATGACACACAATACACTATGTATGACACATCTAATGGGATACTGTGATCACTGGTCCTGTATATGCTGGAATTATTACACACAATACACTATGTATGACACATATAATAGGTTACTGTGATCACTGGTCCTGTATATGCTGGATACATGACACACAATACACTATATATGACACATATAATGAGATACTGTGATCACTGGTCCTGTATATGCTGGAATTATGACACATAATACACTTTGTATGACACATGTAATGGGTTACTGTGATCGCTGGTCCTGTATATTCTGGAATTATAACACACAATACACTATGTATGACACATATAATGGGTTACTGTGATCACTAATCCTGTATATGCTGGAATTATGACACACAATACACTATGTATGACACATATAATGGGTTACTGTGATCACTAGTCCTGTATATGCTGGAATTATGACACACAATACACTATGTATGACACATATAATGGGTTACTGTGATCACTAGTCCTGTATATGCTGGAATTATGACACACAATACACTATGTATGACACATATAATGGGTTACTGTGATCACTGGTCCTGTATATGCTGGAATTATGACACACAATACACTATGTATGACACATATAAAGGGTTACTGTGATCACTGGTCCTGTATATGCTGGAATTATGACACACAATACACTATGTATGAAACATATAATGGGTTACTGTGATCACTGGTCCTGTATATGCTGGATACATGACACACAATACACTATGTATGACACATATAATGGGTTACTGTGATCACTAGTCCTGTATATGCTGGAATTATGACACACAATACACTATGTATGACACATATAATGGGTTACTGTGATCACTAGTCCTGTATATGCTGGAATTATGACACACAATACACTATGTATGACACATATAATGGGTTACTGTGATCACTAGTCCTGTATATGCTGGAATTATGACACACAATACACTATGTATGACACATATAATGGGTTACTGTGATCACTAGTCCTGTATATGCTGGAATTATGACACACAATACACTATGTATGACACATATAAAGGGTTACTGTGATCACTGGTCCTGTATATGCTGGAATTATGACACACAATACACTATGTATGAAACATATAATGGGTTACTGTGATCACTGGTCCTGTATATGCTGGATACATGACACACAATACACTATGTATGACACATATAATGGGTTACTGTGATCACTGGTCCTGTATATGCTGGAATTATGACACACAATACACTATGTATGACACATCTATTGGGTTACTGTGATCACTGGTCCTGTATATGCTGGAATTATTACACACAATACACTATGTATGACACATATAATAGGTTACTGTGATCACTGGTCCTGTATATGCTGGATACATGACACACAATACACTATGTATGACACATATAATGAGATACTGTGATCACTAGTCCTGTATATGCTGGAATTATGACACATAATACACTATGTATGACACATATAATGGGTTACTGTGATCGCTGGTCCTGTATATTCTGGAATTATAACACACAATACACTATGTATGACACATATAATGGGTTACTGTGATCGCTGGTCCTGTATATGCTGGAATTATGACACACAATACACTATGAATGACACATCTAATGGGTTACTGTGATCGCTGGTCCTGTATATGCTGGAATTATGACACACAATACACTATGTAAGACACATGTAATGGGTTACTGTGATCGCTGGTCCTGTATATTCTGGAATTATGACACACAATACACTATGTATGACACATAAAATGGGTTACTGTGATCACTGGTCCTGTATATGCTGGAATTATGACACACAATACACTATGTATGACACATATAATGGGTTACTGTGATCACTGGTCCTGTATATGCTGGATACATGACACACAATACACTATGTATGACACATATAATGGGTTACTGTGATCACTGGTCCTGTATATGCTGGAATTATGACACACAATACACTATGTATGACACATCTAATGGGTTACTGTGATCACTGGTCCTGTATATGCTGGAATTATGACACACAATACACTATGTATGACACATATAATAGGTTACTGTGATCACTGGTCCTGTATATGCTGGATACATGACACACAATACACTATGTATGACACATATAATGAGATACTGTGATCACTGGTCCTGTATATGCTGGAATTATGACACACAATACACTATGTATGACACATATAATGGGTTACTGTGATCGCTGGTCCTGTATATTCTGGAATTATAACACACAATACACTATGTATGACACATATAATGGGTTACTGTGATCGCTGGTCCTGTATATGCTGGAATTATGACACACAATACACTATGTATGACACATATAATGGGTTACTGTGATCGCTGGTGCTGTATATTCTGGAATTATGACACACAATACACTATGTATGACACATATAATGGGTTACTGTGATCACTGGTCCTGTATATGCTGGAATTATGACACACAATACACTATGTATGACACATATAATGGGTTACTGTGATCACTGGTTCTGTATTTGTTGGGATTATGACACAATACACTATGTATGACACATATAATGAGATACTGTGATCACTGGTCCTGTATATGCTGGAATTATGACACATAATACACTTTGTATGACACATATAATGGGTTACTTACTGTGATCGCTGGTCCTGTATATTCTGGAATTATGACACACAATACACTATGTATGACACATATAATGGGTTACTGTGATCACTGTACCTGCATATGCTGGATACATGACACACAATACACTATGTATGACACATATAATGGGTTATTGTGATCGCTGGTCCTGTATATGCTGGAATTATGACACACAATACACTATGTATGACACATTTAATGGGTTACTGTGATCGCTGGTCCTGTATATGCTGGAATTATGACACACAATACACTATGTATGACACATCTAATGGGTTACTGTGATCACTGGTCCTGTATATGCTGGAATTATGACACACAATACACTATGTATGACACATATAATGGGTTACTGTGATTGCTGGTCCTGTATATTCTGGAATTATGACATACAATACACTATGTATGACACATATAATGGGTTACTGTGATCACTGGTCCTGTATATGCTAGAATTAAGACACACAATACACTATGTTTGACACATATAATGGGTTACTGTGATCACTGGTCCTGTATATGTTGGGATTATGACACAATACACTATGTATGACACATATAATGAGATACTGTGATCACTGGTCCTGTATATGCTGGAATTATGACACATAATACACTATGTATGACACATATAATGGGTTACTGTGATCGCTGGTCCTGTATATTCTGGAATTATGACACAATACACTATGTATGACACATATAATGGGTTACTGTGATCGCTGGTCCTGTATATGCTGGAATTATGACACACAATACACTATGTATGACACATATAATGGGTTACTGTGATCACTGGTCCTGTATATGCTGGAATTATGACACACAATACACTATGTATGACACATATAATTGGTTACTGTGATCACTGGTCCTGTATATTCTGGAATTATGACACACAATACACTATGTATGACACATATAATGGGTTACTGTGATCACTGGTCCTGTATATGCTGGAATTATTACACACAATACACTATGTATGACACATCTAATGGGTTACTGTGATCACTGGTCCTGTATATGCTGGAATTATGACACACAATACACTATGTATGACACATATAATGGGTTACTGTGATCGCTGGTCCTGTATATGCTGGAATTATGACACACAATACACTATGTATGACACATATAATGGGTTACTGTGATCACTAGTCCTGTATATGCTGGAATTATGATACACAATACACTATGTATGACACATATAATGGGTTACTGTGATCACTAGTCCTGTATATGCTGGAATTATGACACCCAATACACTATGTATGACACATATAAAGGGTTACTGTGATCACTGGTCCTGTATATGCTGGAATTATTACGCACAATACACTATGTATGACACATATAATGGGTTACTGTGATCACTGGTCCTGCATATGCTGGATACATGACACACAATACACTATGTATGACACATATAATGGGTTACTGTGATCGCTGGTCCTGTATATTCTGGAATTATGACACACAATACACTATGTATGACACATATAATGGGTTACTGTGATCGCTGGTCCTGTATATGCTGGAATTATGACACACAATACACTATGTATGACACATATAATGGGTTACTGTGATCACTGGTCCTGTATATGCTGGAATTATGACACACAATACACTATGTATGACACATATAATGGGTTGCTGTGATCACTAGTCCTGTATATGCTGGAATTATGACACACAATACACTATGTATGACACATATAATGGGTTACTGTGATCACTAGTCCTGTATATGCTGGAATTATGACACACAATACACTATGTATGACACATATAAAGTGTTACTGTGATCACTGGTCCTGTATATGCTGGAATTATGACACACAATACACTATGTATGAAACATATAATGGGTTACTGTGATCACTGGTCCTGTATATGCTGGAATTATGACACACAATACACTATGTATGACACATCTAATGGGTTACTGTGATCACTGGTCCTGTATATGCTGGAATTATTACACACAATACACTATGTATGACACATATAATAGGTTACTGTGATCACTGGTCCTGTATATGCTGGATACATGACACACAATACACTATGTATGACACATATAATGAGATACTGTGATCACTAGTCCTGTATATGCTGGAATTATGACACTTAATACACTATGTATGACACATATAATGGGTTACTGTGATCGCTGGTCCTGTATATTCTGGAATTATGACACACAATACACTATGTATGACACATATAATGGGTTACTGTGATCACTGGTCCTGTATATGCTGGAATTATTACACACAATACACTATGTATGACACATCTAATGGGTTACTGTGATCACTGGTCCTGTATATGCTGGAATTATGACACACAATACACTATGTATGACACATATAATGGGTTACTGTGATCGCTGGTCCTGTATATGCTGGAATTATGACACACAATACACTATGTATGACACATATAATGGGTTACTGTGATCGCTGGTCCTGTATATTCTGGAATTATGACACAATACACTATGTATGACACATATAATGGGTTACTGTGATCGCTGGTCCTGTATATTCTGGAATTATGACACACAATACACTATGTATGACACATATAATGGGTTACTGTGATCACTGGTCCTGTATATGCTAGAATTAAGACACACAATACACTATGTTTGACACATATAATGGGTTACTGTGATCACTGGTCCTGTATATGTTGGGATTATGACACAATACACTATGTATGACACATATAATGAGATACTGTGATCACTGGTCCTGTATATGCTGGAATTATGACACATAATACACTATGTATGACACATATAATGGGTTACTGTGATCGCTGGTCCTGTATATTCTGGAATTATGACACAATACACTATGTATGACACATATAATGGGTTACTGTGATCGCTGGTCCTGTATATGCTGGAATTATGACACACAATACACTATGTATGACACATATAATGGGTTACTGTGATCACTGGTCCTGTATATGCTGGAATTATGACACACAATACACTATGTATGACACATATAATTGGTTACTGTGATCACTGGTCCTGTATATTCTGGAATTATGACACACAATACACTATGTATGACACATATAATGGGTTACTGTGATCACTGGTCCTGTATATGCTGGAATTATTACACACAATACACTATGTATGACACATCTAATGGGTTACTGTGATCACTGGTCCTGTATATGCTGGAATTATGACACACAATACACTATGTATGACACATATAATGGGTTACTGTGATCGCTGGTCCTGTATATGCTGGAATTATGACACACAATACACTATGTATGACACATATAATGGGTTACTGTGATCGCTGGTCCTGTATATTCTTGAATTATGACACAATACACTATGTATGACACATATAATGGGTTACTGTGATCGCTGGTCCTGTATATGCTGGAATTATGACACACAATACACTATGTATGACACATATAATGGGTTACTGTGATCACTGGTCCTGTATATGCTAGAATTAAGACACACAATACACTATGTTTGACACATATAATGGGTTACTGTGATCACTGGTCCTGTATATGTTGGGATTATGACACAATACACTATGTATGACACATATAATGAGATACTGTGATCACTGGTCCTGTATATGCTGGAATTATGACACATAATACACTATGTATGACACATATAATGGGTTACTGTGATCACTGGTCCTGTATATGCTAGAATTAAGACACACAATACACTATGTTTGACACATATAATGGGTTACTGTGATCACTGGTCCTGTATATGTTGGGATTATGACACAATACACTATGTATGACACATATAATGAGATACTGTGATCACTGGTCCTGTATATGCTGGAATTATGACACATAATACACTATGTATGACACATATAATGGGTTACTGTGATCGCTGGTCCTGTATATTCTGGAATTATGACACAATACACTATGTATGACACATATAATGGGTTACTGTGATCGCTGGTCCTGTATATGCTGGAATTATGACACACAATACACTATGTATGACACATATAATGGGTTACTGTGATCACTGGTCCTGTATATGCTGGAATTATGACACACAATACACTATGTATGACACATATAATTGGTTACTGTGATCACTGGTCCTGTATATTCTGGAATTATGACACACAATACACTATGTATGACACATATAATGGGTTACTGTGATCACTGGTCCTGTATATGCTGGAATTATTACACACAATACACTATGTATGACACATCTAATGGGTTACTGTGATCACTGGTCCTGTATATGCTGGAATTATGACACACAATACACTATGTATGACACATATAATGGGTTACTGTGATCGCTGGTCCTGTATATGCTGGAATTATGACACACAATACACTATGTATGACACATATAATGGGTTACTGTGATCACTAGTCCTGTATATGCTGGAATTATGATACACAATACACTATGTATGACACATATAATGGGTTACTGTGATCACTAGTCCTGTATATGCTGGAATTATGACACCCAATACACTATGTATGACACATATAAAGGGTTACTGTGATCACTGGTCCTGTATATGCTGGAATTATTACGCACAATACACTATGTATGACACATATAATGGGTTACTGTGATCACTGGTCCTGCATATGCTGGATACATGACACACAATACACTATGTATGACACATATAATGGGTTACTGTGATCGCTGGTCCTGTATATTCTGGAATTATGACACACAATACACTATGTATGACACATATAATGGGTTACTGTGATCGCTGGTCCTGTATATGCTGGAATTATGACACACAATACACTATGTATGACACATATAATGGGTTACTGTGATCACTGGTTCTGTATTTGTTGGGATTATGACACAATACACTATGTATGACACATATAATGAGATACTGTGATCACTGGTCCTGTATATGCTGGAATTATGACACATAATACACTTTGTATGACACATATAATGGGTTACTTACTGTGATCGCTGGTCCTGTATATTCTGGAATTATGACACACAATACACTATGTATGACACATATAATGGGTTACTGTGATCGCTGGTCCTGTATATGCTGGAATTATGACACACAATACACTATGTATGACACATATAATGGGTTACTGTGATCACTGGTCCTGTATATGCTGGAATTATGACACACAATACACTATGTATGACACATATAATGGGTTACTGTGATCACTGGTCCTGTATATGCTGGAATTATTACGCACAATACACTATGTATGACACATATAATGGGTTACTGTGATCACTGGTCCTGCATATGCTGGATACATGACACACAATACACTATGTATGACACATATAATGGGTTACTGTGATCGCTGGTCCTGTATATGCTGGAATTATGACACACAATACACTATGTATGACACATTTAATGGGTTACTGTGATCGCTGGTCCTGTATATGCTGGAATTATGACACACAATACACTATGTATGACACATCTAATGAGATACTGTGATCACTGGTCCTGTATATGCTGGAATTATGACACACAATACACTATGTATGACACATATAATGGGTTACTGTGATCGCTGGTCCTGTATATTCTGGAATTATAACACACAATACACTATGTATGACACATATAATGGGTTACTGTGATCGCTGGTCCTGTATATGCTGGAATTATGACACACAATACACTATGTATGACACATGTAATGGGTTACTGTGATCACTGGTCCTGTATATGTTGGGATTATGACACACAATACACTATGTATGACACATATAATGGGTTACTGTGATCACTGGTCCTGTATATGCTGGAATTATGACACACAATACACTATGTATGACACATATAATGGATTACTGTGATCGCTGGTCCTGTATATTCTGGAATTATGACACACAATACACTATGCATGACACATATAATGGGTTACTGTGATCACTGGTCCTGTATATGCTGGAATTATGACACACAATACACTATGTATGACACATATAATGGGTTACTGTGATCACTGGTCCTGTATATGTTGGGATTATGACACAATACACTATGTATGACACATATAATGAGATACTGTGATCACTGGTCCTGTATATGCTGGAATTATGACACATAATACACTTTGTATGACACATATAATGGGTTACTGTGATCGCTGGTCCTGTATATTCTGGAATTATGACACACAATACACTATGTATGACACATATAATGGGTTACTGTGATCGCTGGTCCTGTATATGCTGGAATTATGACACACAATACACTATGTATGACACATATAATGGGTTACTGTGATCACTGGTCCTGTATATGCTGGAATAATGACACACAATACACTATGTATGACACATATAATGGGTTACTGTGATCACTGGTCCTGTATATGCTGGAATTATTACGCACAATACACTATGTATGACACATATAATGGGTTACTGTGATCACTGGTCCTGCATATGCTGGATACATGACACACAATACACTATGTATGACACATATAATGGGTTACTGTGATCGCTGGTCCTGTATATGCTGGAATTATGACACACAATACACTATGTATGACACATATAATGGGTTACTGTGATCGCTGGTCCTGTATATTCTGGAATTATGACACAATACACTATGTATGACACATATAATGGGTTACTGTGATCGCTGGTCCTGTATATGCTGGAATTATGACACACAATACACTATGTATGACACATATAATGGGTTACTGTGATCACTGGTCCTGTATATGCTAGAATTAAGACACACAATACACTATGTTTGACACATATAATGGGTTACTGTGATCACTGGTCCTGTATATGTTGGGATTATGACACAATACACTATGTATGACACATATAATGAGATACTGTGATCACTGGTCCTGTATATGCTGGAATTATGACACATAATACACTATGTATGACACATATAATGGGTTACTGTGATCACTGGTCCTGTATATGCTAGAATTAAGACACACAATACACTATGTTTGACACATATAATGGGTTACTGTGATCACGTCCTGTATATTCTGGAATTATGACATACAATACACTATGTATGACACATATAATGGGTTACTGTGATCACTGGTCCTGTATATGCTAGAATTAAGACACACAATACACTATGTTTGACACATATAATGGGTTACTGTGATCACTGGTCCTGTATATGTTGGGATTATGACACAATACACTATGTATGACACATATAATGAGATACTGTGATCACTGGTCCTGTATATGCTGGAATTATGACACATAATACACTATGTATGACACATATAATGGGTTACTGTGATCGCTGGTCCTGTATATTCTGGAATTATGACACAATACACTATGTATGACACATATAATGGGTTACTGTGATCGCTGGTCCTGTATATGCTGGAATTATGACACACAATACACTATGTATGACACATATAATGGGTTACTGTGATCACTGGTCCTGTATATGCTGGAATTATGACACACAATACACTATGTATGACACATATAATTGGTTACTGTGATCACTGGTCCTGTATATTCTGGAATTATGACACACAATACACTATGTATGACACATATAATGGGTTACTGTGATCACTGGTCCTGTATATGCTGGAATTATTACACACAATACACTATGTATGACACATCTAATGGGTTACTGTGATCACTGGTCCTGTATATGCTGGAATTATGACACACAATACACTATGTATGACACATATAATGGGTTACTGTGATCGCTGGTCCTGTATATGCTGGAATTATGACACACAATACACTATGTATGACACATATAATGGGTTACTGTGATCACTAGTCCTGTATATGCTGGAATTATGATACACAATACACTATGTATGACACATATAATGGGTTACTGTGATCACTAGTCCTGTATATGCTGGAATTATGACACCCAATACACTATGTATGACACATATAAAGGGTTACTGTGATCACTGGTCCTGTATATGCTGGAATTATTACGCACAATACACTATGTATGACACATATAATGGGTTACTGTGATCACTGGTCCTGCATATGCTGGATACATGACACACAATACACTATGTATGACACATATAATGGGTTACTGTGATCGCTGGTCCTGTATATTCTGGAATTATGACACACAATACACTATGTATGACACATATAATGGGTTACTGTGATCGCTGGTCCTGTATATGCTGGAATTATGACACACAATACACTATGTATGACACATATAATGGGTTACTGTGATCACTGGTCCTGTATATGCTGGAATTATGACACACAATACACTATGTATGACACATATAATGGGTTGCTGTGATCACTAGTCCTGTATATGCTGGAATTATGACACACAATACACTATGTATGACACATATAATGGGTTACTGTGATCACTAGTCCTGTATATGCTGGAATTATGACACACAATACACTATGTATGACACATATAAAGTGTTACTGTGATCACTGGTCCTGTATATGCTGGAATTATGACACACAATACACTATGTATGAAACATATAATGGGTTACTGTGATCACTGGTCCTGTATATGCTGGATACATGACACACAATACACTATGTATGACACATATAATGGGTTACTGTGATCACTGGTCCTGTATATGCTGGAATTATGACACACAATACACTATGTATGACACATCTAATGGGTTACTGTGATCACTGGTCCTGTATATGCTGGAATTATTACACACAATACACTATGTATGACACATATAATAGGTTACTGTGATCACTGGTCCTGTATATGCTGGATACATGACACACAATACACTATGTATGACACATATAATGAGATACTGTGATCACTAGTCCTGTATATGCTGGAATTATGACACTTAATACACTATGTATGACACATATAATGGGTTACTGTGATCGCTGGTCCTGTATATTCTGGAATTATAACACACAATACACTATGTATGACACATATAATGGGTTACTGTGATCGCTGGTCCTGTATATGCTGGAATTATGACACACAATACACTATGTATGACACATCTAATGTGTTACTGTGATCGCTGGTCCTGTATATGCTGGAATTATGACACACAATACACTATGTATGACACATATAATGGGTTACTGTGATCGCTGGTCCTGTATATTCTTGAATTATGACACACAATACACTATGTATGACACATAAAATGGGTTACTGTGATCACTGGTCCTGTATATGCTGGAATTATGACACACAATACACTATGTATGACACATATAATGGGTTACTGTGATCACTGGTCCTGTATATGCTGGAATTATGACACACAATACACTATGTATGAAACATATAATGGGTTACTGTGATCACTGGTCCTGTATATGCTGGATACATGACACACAATACACTATGTATGACACATATAATGGGTTACTGTGATCACTGGTCCTGTATATGCTGGAATTATGACACACAATACACTATGTATGACACATCTAATGGGTTACTGTGATCACTGGTCCTGTATATGCTGGAATTATGACACACAATACACTATGTATGACACATATAATAGGTTACTGTGATCACTGGTCCTGTATATGCTGGATACATGACACACAATACACTATGTATGACACATATAATGAGATACTGTGATCACTGGTCCTGTATATGCTGGAATTATGACACACAATACACTATGTATGACACATATAATGGGTTACTGTGAAAGCTGGTCCTGTATATGCTGGAATTATGACACACAATACACTATGTATGACACATATAATGGGTTACTGTGATCACTGGTCCTGTATATGTTGGGATTATGACACAATACACTATGTATGACACATATAATGAGATACTGTGATCACTGGTCCTGTATATGCTGGAATTATGACACATAATACACTATGTATGACACATATAATGGGTTACTGTGATCGCTGGTCCTGTATATTCTGAAATTATGACACACAATACACTATGTATGACACATATAAAGGGTTACTGTGATCGCTGGTCCTGTATATGCTGGAATTATGACACACAATACACTATGTATGACACATATAATGGGTTACTGTGATCACTGGTCCTGTATATGCTGGAATTATGACACACAATACACTATGTATGACACATATAATGGGTTACTGTGATCACTGGTCCTGTATATGCTGGAATTATTACACACAATACACTATGTATGACACATATAATGGGTTACTGTGATCACTGGTCCTGTATATGCTGGAATTATTACACACAATACACTATGTATGACACATATAATGGGTTACTGTGATCACTGGTCCTGTATATGCTGGATACATGACACACAATACACTATGTATGACACATATAATGGGTTACTGTGATCACTGGTCCTGTATATTCTGGAATTATGACACACAATACACTATGTATGACACATATAATGGGTTACTGTGATCGCTGGTCCTGTATATGCTGGAATTATGACACACAATACACTATGTATGACACATCTAATGGGTTACTGTGATCGCTGGTCCTGTATATGCTGGAATTATGACACACAATACACTATGTATGACACATATAATGGGTTACTGTGATCGCTGGTCCTGTATAATCTGGAATTATGACACACAATACACTATGTATGACACATATAATGGGTTACTGTGATCACTGGTCCTGTATATGCTGGAATTGTGACACACAATACACTATGTATGACACATATAATGGGTTACTGTGATCGCTGGTCCTGTATATGCTGGATACATGACACACAATACACTATGTATGACACATATAATGGGTTACTGTGATCACTGGTCCTGTATATGCTGGAATTATGACACACAATACACTATGTATGTCACATATAATGGGTTACTGTGATCACTGGTCCTGTATATGCTGGATACATGACACACAATACACTATGTATGACACATATAATGGGTTACTGTGATCACTGGTCCTGTATATGCTGGAATTATGACACACAATACACTTTGTATGACACATATAATGGGTTACTGTGATCGCTGGTCCTGTGTATGCTGGAATTATGACACACAATACACTATGTATGACACATATAATGGGTTACTGTGATAGCTGGTCCTGTATATTCTGGAATTATGACACACAATACACTATGTATGACACATATAATGGGTTACTGTGATCGCTGGTCCTGTATATGCTGGAATTATGACACACAATACACTATGTATGACACATATAATGGGTTACTGTGATCACTGGTCCTGTATATGCTGGAATTATGACACACAATACACTATGTATGACACATATAATGGGTTACTGTGATCACTGGTTCTGTATTTGTTGGGATTATGACACAATACACTATGTATGACACATATAATGAGATACTGTGATCACTGGTCCTGTATATGCTGGAATTATGACACATAATACACTTTGTATGACACATATAATGGGTTACTTACTGTGATCGCTGGTCCTGTATATTCTGGAATTATGACACACAATACACTATGTATGACACATATAATGGGTTACTGTGATCGCTGGTCCTGTATATGCTGGAATTATGACACACAATACACTATGTATGACACATATAATGGGTTACTGTGATCACTGGTCCTGTATATGCTGGAATTATGACACACAATACACTATGTATGACACATATAATGGGTTACTGTGATCACTGGTCCTGTATATGCTGGAATTATTACGCACAATACACTATGTATGACACATATAATGGGTTACTGTGATCACTGGTCCTGCATATGCTGGATACATGACACACAATACACTATGTATGACACATATAATGGGTTACTGTGATCGCTGGTCCTGTATATGCTGGAATTATGACACACAATACACTATGTATGACACATTTAATGGGTTACTGTGATCGCTGGTCCTGTATATGCTGGAATTATGACACACAATACACTATGTATGACACATCTAATGGGTTACTGTGATCACTGGTCCTGTATATGCTGGAATTATGACACACAATACACTATGTATGACACATATAATGGGTTACTGTGATCGCTGGTCCTGTATATTCTGGAATTATGACATACAATACACTATGTATGACACATATAATGGGTTACTGTGATCACTGGTCCTGTATATGCTAGAATTAAGACACACAATACACTATGTTTGACACATATAATGGGTTACTGTGATCACTGGTCCTGTATATGTTGGGATTATGACACAATACACTATGTATGACACATATAATGAGATACTGTGATCACTGGTCCTGTATATGCTGGAATTATGACACATAATACACTATGTATGACACATATAATGGGTTACTGTGATCGCTGGTCCTGTATATTCTGGAATTATGACACAATACACTATGTATGACACATATAATGGGTTACTGTGATCGCTGGTCCTGTATATGCTGGAATTATGACACACAATACACTATGTATGACACATATAATGGGTTACTGTGATCACTGGTCCTGTATATGCTGGAATTATGACACACAATACACTATGTATGACACATATAATTGGTTACTGTGATCACTGGTCCTGTATATTCTGGAATTATGACACACAATACACTATGTATGACACATATAATGGGTTACTGTGATCACTGGTCCTGTATATGCTGGAATTATTACACACAATACACTATGTATGACACATCTAATGGGTTACTGTGATCACTGGTCCTGTATATGCTGGAATTATGACACACAATACACTATGTATGACACATATAATGGGTTACTGTGATCGCTGGTCCTGTATATGCTGGAATTATGACACACAATACACTATGTATGACACATATAATGGGTTACTGTGATCACTAGTCCTGTATATGCTGGAATTATGATACACAATACACTATGTATGACACATATAATGGGTTACTGTGATCACTAGTCCTGTATATGCTGGAATTATGACACCCAATACACTATGTATGACACATATAAAGGGTTACTGTGATCACTGGTCCTGTATATGCTGGAATTATTACGCACAATACACTATGTATGACACATATAATGGGTTACTGTGATCACTGGTCCTGCATATGCTGGATACATGACACACAATACACTATGTATGACACATATAATGGGTTACTGTGATCGCTGGTCCTGTATATTCTGGAATTATGACACACAATACACTATGTATGACACATATAATGGGTTACTGTGATCGCTGGTCCTGTATATGCTGGAATTATGACACACAATACACTATGTATGACACATATAATGGGTTACTGTGATCACTGGTCCTGTATATGCTGGAATTATGACACACAATACACTATGTATGACACATATAATGGGTTGCTGTGATCACTAGTCCTGTATATGCTGGAATTATGACACACAATACACTATGTATGACACATATAATGGGTTACTGTGATCACTAGTCCTGTATATGCTGGAATTATGACACACAATACACTATGTATGACACATATAAAGTGTTACTGTGATCACTGGTCCTGTATATGCTGGAATTATGACACACAATACACTATGTATGAAACATATAATGGGTTACTGTGATCACTGGTCCTGTATATGCTGGATACATGACACACAATACACTATGTATGACACATATAATGGGTTACTGTGATCACTGGTCCTGTATATGCTGGAATTATGACACACAATACACTATGTATGACACATCTAATGGGTTACTGTGATCACTGGTCCTGTATATGCTGGAATTATGACACACAATACACTATGTATGACACATATAATAGGTTACTGTGATCACTGGTCCTGTATATGCTGGATACATGACACACAATACACTATGTATGACACATATAATGAGATACTGTGATCACTAGTCCTGTATATGCTGGAATTATGACACTTAATACACTATGTATGACACATATAATGGGTTACTGTGATCGCTGGTCCTGTATATTCTGGAATTATAACACACAATACACTATGTATGACACATATAATGGGTTACTGTGATCGCTGGTCCTGTATATGCTGGAATTATGACACACAATACACTATGTATGACACATCTAATGTGTTACTGTGATCGCTGGTCCTGTATATGCTGGAATTATGACACACAATACACTATGTATGACACATATAATGGGTTACTGTGATCGCTGGTCCTGTATATTCTTGAATTATGACACACAATACACTATGTATGACACATAAAATGGGTTACTGTGATCACTGGTCCTGTATATGCTGGAATTATGACACACAATACACTATGTATGACACATATAATGGGTTACTGTGATCACTGGTCCTGTATATGCTGGAATTATGACACACAATACACTATGTATGAAACATATAATGGGTTACTGTGATCACTGGTCCTGTATATGCTGGATACATGACACACAATACACTATGTATGACACATATAATGGGTTACTGTGATCACTGGTCCTGTATATGCTGGAATTATGACACACAATACACTATGTATGACACATCTAATGGGTTACTGTGATCACTGGTCCTGTATATGCTGGAATTATGACACACAATACACTATGTATGACACATATAATAGGTTACTGTGATCACTGGTCCTGTATATGCTGGATACATGACACACAATACACTATGTATGACACATATAATGAGATACTGTGATCACTGGTCCTGTATATGCTGGAATTATGACACACAATACACTATGTATGACACATATAATGGGTTACTGTGATCGCTGGTCCTGTATATTCTGGAATTATAACACACAATACACTATGTATGACACATATAATGGGTTACTGTAATCGCTGGTCCTGTATATGCTGGAATTATGACACACAATACACTATGTATGACACATGTAATGGGTTACTGTGATCGCTGGTCCTGTATATGCTGGAATTATGACACACAATACACTATGTATGACACATATAATGGGTTACTGTGATCACTGGTCCTGTATATGCTGGAATTATGACACACAATACACTATGTATGACACATATAATGGATTACTGTGATCGCTGGTCCTGTATATTCTGGAATTATGACACACAATACACTATGTATGACACATATAATGGGTTACTGTGATCACTGGTCCTGTATATGCTGGAATTATGACACACAATACACTATGTATGACACATATAATGGGTTACTGTGATCACTGGTCCTGTATATGTTGGGATTATGACACAATACACTATGTATGACACATATAATGAGATACTGTGATCACTGGTCCTGTATATGCTGGAATTATGACACAATACACTTTGTATGACACATATAATGGGTTACTGTGATCGCTGGTCCTGTTTATTCTGGAATTATGACACACAATACACTATGTATGACACATATAATGGGTTACTGTGATCGCTGGTCCTGTATATGCTGGAATTATGACACACAATACACTATGTATGACACATATAATGGGTTACTGTGATCACTGGTCCTGTATATGCTGGAATAATGACACACAATACACTATGTATGACACATATAATGGGTTACTGTGATCACTGGTCCTGTATATGCTGGAATTATTACGCACAATACACTATGTATGACACATATAATGGGTTACTGTGATCACTGGTCCTGCATATGCTGGATACATGACACACAATACACTATGTATGACACATATAATGGGTTACTGTGATCACTGGTCCTGTATATTCTGGAATTATGACACACAATACACTATGTATGACACATATAATGGGTTACTGTGGTTGCTGGTCCTGTATATGCTGGAATTATGACACACAATACACTATGTATGACACATCTAATGGGTTACTGTGATCGCTGGTCCTGTATATGCTGGAAATATGACACACAATACACTATGTATGACACATATAATGGGTTACTGTGATCGCTGGTCCTGTATATGCTGGAATTATGACACACAATACACTATGTATGACACATTTAATGGGTTACTGTGATCGCTGGTCCTGTATATGCTGGAATTATGACACACAATACACTATGTATGACACATCTAATGGGTTACTGTGATCGCTGGTCCTGTATATGCTGGAGTTATGACACACAATACACTATGTATGACACATATAATGGGTTACTGTGATCGCTGGTCCTGTATATTCTGGAATTATGACACACAATACACTATGTATGACACATATAATGGGTTACTGTGATCACTGGTCCTGTATATGCTGGAATTATGACACACAATACACTATGTATGACACATATAATGGGTTACTGTGATCACTGGTCCTGTATATGTTGAGATTATGACACAATACACTATGTATGACACATATAATGAGATACTGTGATCACTGGACCTGTATATGCTGGAATTATGACACACAATACACTATGTATGACACATCTAATGGGTTACTGTGATCGCTGGTCCTGTATATGCTGGAATTATGACACACAATACTCTATGTATGACACATATAATGGGTTACTGTGATCGCTGGTCCTGTATATGCTGGAATTATGACACACAATACACGATGTATGACACATTTAATGGGCTACTGTGATCGCTGGTCCTGTATATGCTGGAATTATGACACACAATACACTATGTATGACACATCTAATGGGTTACTGTGATCGCTGGTCCTGTATATGCTGGAATTATGACACACAATACACTATGTATGACACATATAATGGGTTACTGTGATCGCTGGTCCTGTATATTCTGGAATTATGACACACAATACACTATGTATGACACATATAATGGGTTACTGTGAAAGCTGGTCCTGTATATGCTGGAATTATGACACACAATACACTATGTATGACACATATAATGGGTTACTGTGATCACTGGTCCTGTATATGTTGGGATTATGACACAATACACTATGTATGACACATATAATGAGATACTGTGATCACTGGTCCTGTATATGCTGGAATTATGACACATAATACACTATGTATGACACATATAATGGGTTACTGTGATCGCTGGTCCTGTATATTCTGAAATTATGACACACAATACACTATGTATGACACATATAAAGGGTTACTGTGATCGCTGGTCCTGTATATGCTGGAATTATGACACACAATACACTATGTATGACACATATAATGGGTTACTGTGATCACTGGTCCTGTATATGCTGGAATTATGACACACAATACACTATGTATGACACATATAATGGGTTACTGTGATCACTGGTCCTGTATATGCTGGAATTATTACACACAATACACTATGTATGACACATATAATGGGTTACTGTGATCACTGGTCCTGTATATGCTGGAATTATTACACACAATACACTATGTATGACACATATAATGGGTTACTGTGATCACTGGTCCTGTATATGCTGGATACATGACACACAATACACTATGTATGACACATATAATGGGTTACTGTGATCACTGGTCCTGTATATTCTGGAATTATGACACACAATACACTATGTATGACACATATAATGGGTTACTGTGATCGCTGGTCCTGTATATGCTGGAATTATGACACACAATACACTATGTATGACACATCTAATGGGTTACTGTGATCGCTGGTCCTGTATATGCTGGAATTATGACACACAATACACTATGTATGACACATATAATGGGTTACTGTGATCACTGGTCCTGTATAATCTGGAATTATGACACACAATACACTATGTATGACACATATAATGGGTTACTGTGATCACTGGTCCTGTATATGCTGGAATTGTGACACACAATACACCATGTATGACACATATAATGGGTTACTGTGATCGCTGGTCCTGTATATGCTGGATACATGACACACAATACACTATGTATGACACATATAATGGGTTACTGTGATCACTGGTCCTGTATATGCTGGAATTATGACACACAATACACTATGTATGTCACATATAATGGGTTACTGTGATCACTGGTCCTGTATATGCTGGATACATGACACACAATACACTATGTATGACACATATAATGGGTTACTGTGATCACTGGTCCTGTATATGCTGGAATTATGACACACAATACACTTTGTATGACACATATAATGGGTTACTGTGATCGCTGGTCCTGTGTATGCTGGAATTATGACACACAATACACTATGTATGACACATATAATGGGTTACTGTGATAGCTGGTCCTGTATATTCTGGAATTATGACACACAATACACTATGTATGACACATATAATGGGTTACTGTGATCGCTGGTCCTGTATATGCTGGAATTATGACACACAATACACTATGTATGACACATATAATGGGTTACTGTGATCGCTGGTCCTGTATATTCTGGAATTATGACACACAATACACTATGTATGACACATATAATGGGTTACTGTGATCGCTGGTCCTGTATATGCTGGAATTATGACACAATACACTATGTATGACACATATAATGGGTTACTGTGATCGCTTGTCCTGAATATTCTGGAATTATGACACACAATACACTATGTATGACACATATAATGGGTTACTGTGATCACTGGTCCTGTATATTCTGGAATTATGACACACAATACACTATGTATGACACATATAATGGGTTACTATGATCGCTGGTCCTGTATATGCTGGAAATATGACACACAATACACTATGTATGACATATATAATGGCTACTGTGATCGCTGGTCCTGTATATGCTGGAATTATGACACACAATACACTATGTATGACACATCTAATGGGTTACTGTGATCGCTGGTCCTGTATATGCTGGAATTATGACACAATACACTATGTATGACACATAATGGGTTACTGTGATCGCTGGTCCTGTATTTTCTGGAATTATGACACACAATACACTATGTATGTCACATATAATGGGTTACTGTGATCACTGGTCCTGTATATGCTGGATACAAGACACACAATACACTATGTATGTCACATATAATGGGTTACTGTGATCACTGGTCCTGTATATGCTGGATACATGACACACAATACACTATGTACGACACATATAATGGGTTACTGTGATCACTGGTCCTGTATATGCTGGAATTGTGACACACAGTACACTATGTATGACACATATAATGGGTTACTGTGATCGCTGGTCCTGTATATGCTGGAATTATGACACACAATACACTATGTATGACACATATAATGGGTTACTGTGATCGCTGGTCCTGTATATTCTGGAATTATGACACACAATACTCTATGTATGACACATATAATGGGTTACTGTGATCGCTGGTCCTGTATATGCTGGAATTATGACACACAATACACTATGTATGACACATCTAATGGGTTACTGTGATCGCTGGTCCTGTATATGCTGGAATTATGACACACAATACACTATGTATGACACATATAATGGGTTACTGTGATCGCTGGTCCTGTATATTCTGGAATTATGACACACAATACACTATGTATGACACATATAATGGCTTACTGTGATCACTGGTCCTGTATATGCTGGAATTTTGACACACAATACACTATGTATGACACATATAATGGGTTACTGTTATCGCTGGTCCTGTATATGCTGGATACATGACACACAATACACTATGTATGACACATATAATGGGTTACTGTGATCACTGGTCCTGTATATGCTGGAATTATGACACACAATACACTATGTATGTCACATATAATGGGTTACTGTGATCACTGGTCCTGTATATGCTGGATACAAGACACACAATACACTATGTATGACACATATAATGGGTTACTGTGATCACTGGTCCTGTATATGCTGGATACATGACACACAATACACTATGTATGACACATATAATGGGTTACTGTGATCACTGGTCCTGTATATGCTGGATACATGATACACAATACACTATGTATGACACATATAATGGGTTACTGTGATCACTGGTCCTGTATATGCTGGAATTATGACACACAATACACTATGTATGACACATCTAATGGGTTCCTGTGATCACTGGTCCTGTATATGCTGGATAAATGACACACAATACACTATGTATGACACATATAATAGGTTACTGTGATCACTGGTCCTGTATATTCTGGAATTATAACACACAATACACTATGTATGACACATATAATGGGTTACTGTGATCGCTGGTCCTGTATATGCTGGAATTATGACACACAATACACTATGTATGACACATGTAATGGGTTACTGTGATCGCTGGTCCAGTATATGCTGGAATTATGACACACAATACACTATGTATGACACATATAATGGGTTACTGTGATCACTGGTCCTGTATATGCTGGAATTATGACACACAATACACTATGTATGACACACATAATGGGTTACTGTGATCGCTGGTCCTGTATATTCTGGAATTATGACACACAATACACTATGTATGACACATATAATGGGTTACTGTGATCACTGGTCCTGTATATGCTGGAATTATGACACACAATACACTATGTATGACACATATAATGGGTTACTGTGATCACTGGTCCTGTATATGTTGGGATTATGACACAATACACTATGTATGACACATATAATGAGATACTGTGATCACTGGTCCTGTATATGCTGGAATTATGACACATAATACACTTTGTATGACACATATAATGGGTTACTGTGATCACTGGTCCTGTATATTCTGGAATTATGACACACAATACACTATGTATGACACATATAATAGGTTACTGTGATCGCTGGTCCTGTATATGCTGGAATTATGACACACAATACACTATGTATGACACATATAATCGGTTACTGTGATCACTGGTCCTGTATATGCTGGAATTATGACACACAATACACTATGTATGACACATATAATGGGTTACTGTGATCACTGGTCCTGTATATGCTGGAATTATTACGCACAATACACTATGTATGACACATATAATGGGTTACTGTGATCACTGGTCCTGCATATGCTGGATACATGACACACAATACACTATGTATGACACATATAATGGGTTACTGTGATCACTGGTCCTGTATATTCTGGAATTATGACACACAATACACTATGTATGACACATATAATGGGTTACTGTGATCGCTGGTCCTGTATATGCTGGAATTATGACACACAATACTCTATGTATGACACATCTAATGGGTTACTGTGATCGCTGGTCCTGTATATGCTGGAATTATGACACACAATACACTATGTATGACACATATAATGGGTTACTGTGATCGCTGGTCCTGTATATGCTGGAATTATGACACACAATACACTATGTATGACACATTTAATGGGTTACTGTGATCGCTGGTCCTGTATATGCTGGAATTATGACACACAATACACTATGTATGACACATATAATGGGTTACTGTGATCGCTGGTCCTGTATATTCTGGAATATGAGACACAATACACTATGTATGACACATATAATGGGTTACTGTGATCACTGGTCCTGTATATGCTGGAATTATGACACACAATACACTATGTATGACACATATAATGGGTTACTGTGATCACTGGTCCTGTATATGTTGGGATTATGACACAATACACTATGTATGACACATATAATGAGATACTGTGATCACTGGTCCTGTATATGCTGGAATTATGACACATAATACACTATGTATGACACATATAATGGGTTACTGTGATCGCTGGTCCTGTATATTCTGGAATTATGACACACAATACACTATGTATGACACATATAATGGGTTACTGTGATCGCTGGTCCTGTATATGCTGGAATTATGACACACAATACACTATGTATGACACATATAATGGGTTACTGTGATCGCTGGTCCTGTATATGCTGGAATTATGACACACAATACACTATGTATGACACATATAATGGGTTACTGTGATCACTGGTCCTGTATATGTTGGGATTATGACACAATACACTATGTATGACACATATAATGAGATACTGTGATCACTGGTCCTGTATATGCTGGAATTATGACACATAATACACTATGTATGACACATATAATGGGTTACTGTGATCGCTGGTCCTGTATATTCTGAAATTTTGACACACAATACACTATGTATGACACATATAAAGGGTTACTGTGATCGCTGGTCCTGTATATGCTGGAATTATGACACACAATACTCTATGTATGACACATATAATGGGTTACTGTGATCGCTGGTCCTGTATATGCTGGAATTATGACACACAATACACTATGTATGACACATTTAATGGGTTACTGTGATCGCTGGTCCTGTATATGCTGGAATTATGACACACAATACACTATGTATGACACATCTAATGGGTTACTGTGATCGCTGGTCCTGAATATGCTGGAATTATGACACACAATACACTATGTATGACACATATAATGGGTTACTGTGATCGCTGGTCCTGTATATTCTGGAATTATGACACACAATACACTATGTATGACACATATAATGGGTTACTGTGATAGCTGGTCCTGTATATGCTGGAATTATGACACACAATACACTATGTATGACACATATAATGGGTTACTGTGATCACTGGTCCTGTATATGTTGGGATTATGACACAATACACTATGTATGACACATATAATGAGATACTGTGATCACTGGTCCTGTATATGCTGGAATTATGACACATAATACACTATGTATGACACATATAATGGGTTACTGTGATCGCTGGTCCTGTATATTCTGAAATTATGACACACAATACACTATGTATGACACATATAAAGGGTTACTGTGATCGCTGGTCCTGTATATGCTGGAATTATGACACACAATACACTATGTATGACACATATAATGGGTTACTGTGATCACTGGTCCTGTATATGCTGGAATTATGACACACAATACACTATGTATGACACATATAATGGGTTACTGTGATCACTGGTCCTGTATATGCTGGAATTATTACACACAATACACTATGTATGACACATATAATGGGTTACTGTGATCACTGGTCCTGTATATGCTGGAATTATTACACACAATACACTATGTATGACACATATAATGGGTTACTGTGATCACTGGTCCTGTATATGCTGGATACATGACACACAATACACTATGTATGACACATATAATGGGTTACTGTGATCACTGGTCCTGTATATTCTGGAATTAAGACACACAATACACTATGTATGACACATATAATGGGTTACTGTGATCGCTGGTCCTGTATATGCTGGAATTATGACACACAATACACTATGTATGACACATCTAATGGGTTACTGTGATCGCTGGTCCTGTATATGCTGGAATTATGACACACAATACACTATGTATGACACATATAATGGGTTACTGTGATCGCTGGTCCTGTATATGCTGGAATTATGACACACAATACACTATGTATGACACATTTAATGGGTTATTGTGATCGTTGGTCCTGTATATGCTGGAATTATGACACACAATACACTATGTATGACACATATAATGGGTTACTGTGATCGCTGGTCCTGTATAATCTGGAATTATGACACACAATACACTATGTATGATACATATAATGGGTTACTGTGATCACTGGTCCTGTATATGCTGGAATTGTGACACACAATACACTATGTATGACACATATAATGGGTTACTGTGATCGCTGGTCCTGTATATGCTGGATACATGACACACAATACACTATGTATGACACATATAATGGGTTACTGTGATCACTGGTCCTGTATATGCTGGAATTATGACACACAATACACTATGTATGTCACATATAATGGGTTACTGTGATCACTGGTCCTGTATATGCTGGATACATGACACACAATACACTATGTATGACACATATAATGGGTTACTGTGATCACTGGTCCTGTATATGCTGGAATTATGACACACAATACACTTTGTATGACACATATAATGGGTTACTGTGATCGCTGGTCCTGTATATGCTGGAATTATAACACACAATACACTATATATGACACATATAATGGGTTACTGTGATCGCTGGTCCTGTGTATGCTGGAATTATGACACACAATACACTATGTATGACACATATAATGGGTTACTGTGATAGCTGGTCCTGTATATTCTGGAATTATGACACACAATACACTATGTATGACACATATAATGGGTTACTGTGATCGCTGGTCCTGTATATGCTGGAATTATGACACACAATACACTATGTATGACACATATAATGGGTTACTGTGATAGCTGGTCCTGTATATTCTGGAATTATGACACACAATACACTATGTATGACACATCTAATGGGTTACTGTGATCGCTGGTCCTGTATATGCTGGAATTATGACACAATACACTATGTATGACACATATAATGGGTTACTGTGATCGCTTGTCCTGAATATTCTGGAATTATGACACACAATACACTATGTATGACACATATAATGGGTTACTGTGATCACTGGTCCTGTATATGCTGGAATTGTGACACACAATACACTATGTATGACACATATAATGGGTTACTGTGATCGCTGGTCCTGTATATGCTGGATACATGACACACAATACACTATGTATGACACATATAATGGGTTACTGTGATCACTGGTCCTGTATATGCTGGAATTATGACACACAATACACTATGTATGTCACATATAATGGGTTACTGTGATCACTGGTCCTGTATATGCTGGATACATGACACACAATACACTATGTATGACACATATAATGGGTTACTGTGATCACTGTTCCTGTATATGCTGGAATTATGACACACAATACACTTTGTATGACACATATAATGGGTTACTGTGATCACTGGTCCTGTATATGCTGGAATTATGACACACAATACACTATATATGACACATATAATGGGTTACTGTGATCGCTGGTCCTGTATATTCTGGAATTATGACACACAATACACTATGTATGACACATATAATGGGTTACTATGATCGCTGGTCCTGTATATGCTAGAATTATGACACACAATACACTATGTATGACATATATAATGGTTACTGTGATCGCTGGTCCTGTATATGCTGGAATTATGACACACAATACACTATGTATGACACATCTAATGGGTTACTGTGATCGCTGGTCCTGTATATGCTGGAATTATGACACAATACACTATGTATGACACATATAATGGGTTACTGTGATCGCTTGTCCTGAATATTCTGGAATTATGACACACAATACACTATGTATGACACATATAATGGGTTACTGTGATCACTGGTCCTGTATATGCTGGATACATGACACACAATACACTATGTATGACACATATAATGGGTTACTATGATCGCTGGTCCTGTATATGCTGGAATTATGACACACAATACACTATGTATGACATATATAATGGTTACTGTGATCGCTGGTCCTGTATATGCTGGAATTATGACACACAATACACTATGTATGACACATCTAATGGGTTACTGTGATCGCTGGTCCTGTATATGCTGGAATTATGACACAATACACTATGTATGACACATATAATGGGTTACTGTGATCGCTTGTCCTGAATATTCTGGAATTATGACACACAATACACTATGTATGACACATATAATGGGTTACTGTGATCACTGGTCCTGTATATGCTGGATACATGACACACAATACACTATGTACGACACATATAATGGGTTACTGTGATCACTGGTCCTGTATATGCTGGAATTGTGACACACAGTACACTATGTATGACACATATAATGGGTTACTGTGATCGCTGGTCCTGTATATGCTGGAATTATGACACACAATACACTATGTATGACACATCTAATGGGTTACTGTGATCGCTGGTCCTGTATATGCTGGAATTATGACACACAATACACTATGTATGACACATATAATGGGTTACTGTGATCGCAGGTCCTGTATATTCTGGAATTATGACACACAATACACTATGTATGACACATATAATGGCTTACTGTGATCACTGGTCCTGTATATGCTGGAATTGTGACACACAATACACTATGTATGACACATATAATGGGTTACTGTGATCGCTGGTCCTGTATATGCTGGATACATGACACACAATACACTATGTATGACACATATAATGGGTTACTGTGATCACTGGTCCTGTATATGCTGGAATTATGACACACAATACACTATGTATGTCACATATAATGGGTTACTGTGATCACTGGTCCTGTATATGCTGGATACAAGACACACAATACACTATGTATGACACATATAATGGGTTACTGTGATCACTGGTCCTGTATATGCTGGATACATGACACACAATACACTATGTATTACACATATAATGGGTTACTGTGATCACTGTTCCTGTATATGCTGGAATTATGACACACAATACACTTTGTATAACACATATAATGGGTTACTGTGATCGCTGGTCCTGTTTATGCTGGAATTATGACACACAATACACTATGTATGACACACACAATGGGTTACTGTGATCGCTTGTCCTGTATAAAATGGAATTATGACACACAATACACTATGTATGACACATATAATGGGTTACTGTGATCGCTGGTCCTGTATATGCTGGAATTATGACACACAATACACTATGTATGACACATCTAATGGGTTACTGGGATCGCTGGTCCTGTATATGCTGGAATTATGACACAATACACTATGTATGACACATAATGGGTTACTGAGATCGCTGTTCCTGTATTTTCTGGAATTATGACACACAATACACTATGTACGACACATATAATGGGTTACTGTGATCACTGGTCCTGTATATGCTGGAATTGTGACACACAGTGCACTATGTATGACACATATAATGGGTTACTGTGATCGCTGGTCCTGTATATGCTGGAATTATGACACACAATACACTATGTATGACACATCTAATGGGTTACTGTGATCGCTGGTCCTGTATATGCTGGAATTATGACACACAATACACTATGTATGACACATATAATGGGTTACTGTGATCGCAGGTCCTGTATATTCTGGAATTATGACACACAATACACTATGTATGACACATATATAATGGGTTACTGTGATCACTGGTCCTGTATATGCTGGAATTATGATACACAATACACTATGTATGACGCATATAATGGGTTACTGTGATCACTGGTCCTGTATATGCTGGAATTATGACACACAATACACTATGTATGACACATATAATGGCTTACTGTGATCACTGGTCCTGTATATGCTGGAATTGTGAGACACAATACACTATGTATGACACATATAATGGGTTACTGTGATCGCTGGTCCTGTATATGCTGGAATTATGACACACAATACACTATGTATGACACATATAATGGCTTACTGTGATCACTGGTCCTGTATATGCTGGAATTATGACACACAATACACTATATATGACACATATAATGGGTTACTGTGATCGCTGGTCCTGTGTATGCTGGAATTATGACACACAATACACTATGTATGACACATATAATGGGTTACTGTGATAGCTGGTCCTGTATATTCTGGAATTATGACACACAATACACTATGTATGACACATATAATGGGTTACTGTGATCGCTGGTCCTGTATATGCTGGAATTATGACACACAATACACTATGTATGACACATATAATGGGTTACTGTGATCGCTGGTCCTGTATATTCTGGAATTATGACACACAATACACTATGTATGACACATATAATGGGTTACTGTGATCGCTGGTCCTGTATATGCTAAAATTATGACACAATACACTATATATGACATATATAATGGTTACTGTGATCGCTGGTCCTGTATATGCTGGAATTATGACACACAATACACTATGTATGACACATCTAATGGGTTACTGTGATCGCTGGTCCTGTATATGCTGGAATTATGACACAATACACTATGTATGACACATATAATGGGTTACTGTGATCGCTTGTCCTGAATATTCTGGAATTATGACACACAATACACTATGTATGACACATATAATGGGTTACTGTGATCACTGGTCCTGTATATGCTGGAATTGTGACACACAATACACTATGTATGACACATATAATGGGTTACTGTGATCGCTGGTCCTGTATATGCTGGATACATGACACACAATACACTATGTATGACACATATAATGGGTTACTGTGATCACTGGTCCTGTATATGCTGGAATTATGACACACAATACACTATGTATGTCACATATAATGGGTTACTGTGATCACTGGTCCTGTATATGCTGGATACATGACACACAATACACTATGTATGACACATATAATGGGTTACTGTGATCACTGTTCCTGTATATGCTGGAATTATGACACACAATACACTTTGTATGACACATATAATGGGTTACTGTGATCGCTGGTCCTGTATATGCTGGAATTATGACACACAATACACTATATATGACACATATAATGGGTTACTGTGATCGCTGGTCCTGTATATTCTGGAATTATGACACACAATACACTATGTATGACACATATAATGGGTTACTATGATCGCTGGTCCTGTATATGCTAGAATTATGACACACAATACACTATGTATGACATATATAATGGTTACTGTGATCGCTGGTCCTGTATATGCTGGAATTATGACACACAATACACTATGTATGACACATCTAATGGGTTACTGTGATCGCTGGTCCTGTATATGCTGGAATTATGACACAATACACTATGTATGACACATATAATGGGTTACTGTGATCGCTTGTCCTGAATATTCTGGAATTATGACACACAATACACTATGTATGACACATATAATGGGTTACTGTGATCACTGGTCCTGTATATGCTGGATACATGACACACAATACACTATGTATGACACATATAATGGGTTACTATGATCGCTGGTCCTGTATATGCTGGAATTATGACACACAATACACTATGTATGACATATATAATGGTTACTGTGATCGCTGGTCCTGTATATGCTGGAATTATGACACACAATACACTATGTATGACACATCTAATGGGTTACTGTGATCGCTGGTCCTGTATATGCTGGAATTATGACACAATACACTATGTATGACACATATAATGGGTTACTGTGATCGCTTGTCCTGAATATTCTGGAATTATGACACACAATACACTATGTATGACACATATAATGGGTTACTGTGATCACTGGTCCTGTATATGCTGGATACATGACACACAATACACTATGTACGACACATATAATGGGTTACTGTGATCACTGGTCCTGTATATGCTGGAATTGTGACACACAGTACACTATGTATGACACATATAATGGGTTACTGTGATCGCTGGTCCTGTATATGCTGGAATTATGACACACAATACACTATGTATGACACATATAATGGGTTACTGTGATCGCTGGTCCAGTATATTCTGGAATTATGACACACAATACTCTATGTATGACACATATAATGGGTTACTGTGATCGCTGGTCCTGTATATGCTGGAATTATGACACACAATACACTATGTATGACACATCTAATGGGTTACTGTGATCGCTGGTCCTGTATATGCTGGAATTATGACACACAATACACTATGTATGACACATATAATGGGTTACTGTGATCGCAGGTCCTGTATATTCTGGAATTATGACACACAATACACTATGTATGACACATATAATGGCTTACTGTGATCACTGGTCCTGTATATGCTGGAATTGTGACACACAATACACTATGTATGACACATATAATGGGTTACTGTGATCGCTGGTCCTGTATATGCTGGATACATGACACACAATACACTATGTATGACACATATAATGGGTTACTGTGATCACTGGTCCTGTATATGCTGGAATTATGACACACAATACACTATGTATGTCACATATAATGGGTTACTGTGATCACTGGTCCTGTATATGCTGGATACAAGACACACAATACACTATGTATGACACATATAATGGGTTACTGTGATCACTGGTCCTGTATATGCTGGATACATGACACACAATACACTATGTATTACACATATAATGGGTTACTGTGATCACTGTTCCTGTATATGCTGGAATTATGACACACAATACACTTTGTATGACACATATAATGGGTTACTGTGATCGCTGGTCCTGTTTATGCTGGAATTATGACACACAATACACTATGTATGACACACATAATGGGTTACTGTGATCGCTTGTCCTGTATAAAATGGAATTATGACACACAATACACTATGTATGACACATATAATGGGTTACTGAGATCGCTGGTCCTGTATATGCTGGAATTATGACACACAATACACTATGTATGACACATCTAATGGGTTACTGGGATCGCTGGTCCTGTATATGCTGGAATTATGACACAATACACTATGTATGACACATAATGGGTTACTGAGATCGCTGTTCCTGTATTTTCTGGAATTATGACACACAATACACTATGTACGACTCATATAATGGGTTACTGTGATCACTGGTCCTGTATATGCTGGAATTGTGACACACAGTACACTATGTATGACACATATAATGGGTTACTGTGATCGCTGGTCCTGTATATGCTGGAATTATGACACACAATACACTATGTATGACACATCTAATGGGTTACTGTGATCGCTGGTCCTGTATATGCTGGAATTATGACACACAATACACTATGTATGACACATATAATGGGTTACTGTGATCGCAGGTCCTGTATATTCTGGAATTATGACACACAATACACTATGTATGACACATATATAATGGGTTACTGTGATCACTGGTCCTGTATATGCTGGAATTATGATACACAATACACTATGTATGACGCATATAATGGGTTACTGTGATCACTGGTCCTGTATATGCTGGAATTATGACACACAATACACTATGTATGACACATATAATGGCTTACTGTGATCACTGGTCCTGTATATGCTGGAATTGTGAGACACAATACACTATGTATGACACATATAATGGGTTACTGTGATCGCTGGTCCTGTATATGCTGGAATTATGACACACAATACACTATGTATGACACATATAATGGCTTACTGTGATCACTGGTCCTGTATATGCTGGAATTGTGACACACAATACACTATGTATGACACATATAATGGGTTACTGTGATCGCTGGTCCTGTATATGCTGGATACATGACACACAATACACTATGTATGACACATATAATGGGTTACTGTGATCACTGGTCCTGTATATGCTGGAATTATGACACACAATACACTATGTATGTCACATATAATGGGTTACTGTGATCACTGGTCCTGTATATGCTGGATACAAGACACACAATACACTATGTATGACACATATAATGGGTTACTGTGATCACTGGTCCTGTATATGCTGGATAAATGACACACAATACACTATGTATGACACATATAATGGGTTACTGTGATCACTGTTCCTGTATATGCTGGAATTATGACACACAATACACTTTGTATGACACATATAATGGGTTACTGTGATCGCTGGTCCTGTTTATGCTGGAATTATGACACACAATACACTATGTATGACACACATAATGGGTTACTGTGATCGCTTGTCCTGTATAAGATGGAATTATGACACACAATACACTATGTATGACACATATAATGGGTTACTGTGATCGCTGGTCCTGTATATGCTGGAATTATGACACACAATACACTATGTATGACACATCTAATGGGTTACTGGGATCGCTGGTCCTGTATATGCTGGAATTATGACACAATACACTATGTATGACACATAATGGGTTACTGAGATCGCTGTTCCTGTATTTTCTGGAATTATGACACACAATACACTATGTACGACACATATAATGGGTTACTGTGATCACTGGTCCTGTATATGCTGGAATTGTGACACACAGTACACTATGTATGACACATATAATGGGTTACTGTGATCGCTGGTCCTGTATATTCTGGAATTATGACACACAATACACTATGTATGACACATCTAATGGGTTACTGTGATCGCTGGTCCTGTATATGCTGGAATTATGACACACAATACACTATGTATGACACATATAATGGGTTACTGTGATCGCTGGTCCTGTATATTCTGGAATTATGACACACAATACACTATGTATGACACATAAAATGGCTTACTGTGATCACTGGTCCTGTATATGCTGGAATTGTGACACACAATACACTATGTATGACACATATAATGGGTTACTGTGATCGCTGGTCCTGTATATGCTGGATACATGACACACAATACACTATGTATGACACATATAATGGGTTACTGTGATCACTGGTCCTGTATATGCTGGAATTATGACACACAATACACTATGTATGTCACATATAGTGGGTTACTGTGATCACTGGTCCTGTATATGCTGGATACAAGACACACAATACACTATGTATGTCACATATAATGGGTTACTGTGATCACTGGTCCTGTATATGCTGGATACATGACACACAATACACTATGTAAGACACATATAATGGGTTACTGTGATCACTGTTCCTGTATATGCTGGAATTATGACACACAATACACTTTGTATGACACATATTATGGGTTACTGTGATCGCTGCTCCTGTATATGCTGGAATTATGACACACAATACACTATATATGACACATATAATGGGTTACTGTGATCGCTGGTCCTGTATATTCTGGAATTATGACACACAATACACTATGTATGACACATATAATGGGTTACTATGATCGCTGGTCCTGTATATGCTGGAATTATGACACACAATACACTATGTATGACATATATAATGGTTACTGTGATCGCTGGTCCTGTATATGCTGGAATTATGACACACAATAAACTATGTATGACACATATAATTGGTTACTGTGATCGCTGGTCCTGTATATTCTGGAATTATGACACACAATACACTATGTATGACACATATAATGGCTTACTGTGATCACTGGTCCTGTATATGCTGGAATTGTGACACACAATACACTATGTATGACACATATAATGGGTTACTGTGATCGCTGGTCCTGTATATGCTGGATACATGACACACAATACACTATGTATGACACATATAATGGGTTACTGTGATCACTGGTCCTGTATATGCTGGAAATATGACACACAATACACTATGTATGTCACATATAATGGGTTACTGTGATCACTGGTCCTGTATATGCTGGATACAAGACACACAATACACTATGTATGACACATATAATGGGTTACTGTGATTACTGGTCCTGTATATGCTGGAATTATGACACACAATACACTATGTATGACACATATAATGGGTTACTGTGATCGCTTGTCCGGTATAAGCTGGAATTATGACACACAATACACTATGTATGACACATATAATGGGTTACTGTGATCGCTGGTCCTGTATATGCTGGAATTATGACACACAATACACTATGTATGACACACATAATGGGTTACTGTGATCGCTTGTCCTGTATAAGATGGAATTATGACACACAATACACTATGTATGACACATATAATGGGTTACTGTGATCACTGGTCCTGTATATGCTGGAATTATGACACACAATACACTATGTATGTCACATATAATGGGTTACTGTGATCACTGGTCCTGTATATGCTGGATACATGACACACAATACACTATGTATGACACATATAATGGGTTACTGTGATCACTGGTCCTGTATATGCTGGAATTATGACACACAATACACTTTGTATGACACATATAATGGGTTACTGTGATCGCTGGTCCTGTATATGCTGGAATTATGACACACAATACACTATATATGACACATATAATGGGTTACTGTGATCGCTGGTCCTGTGTATGCTGGAATTATGACACACAATACACTATGTATGACACATATAATGGGTTACTGTGATAGCTGGTCCTGTATATTCTGGAATTATGACACACAATACACTATGTATGACACATATAATGGGTTACTGTGATCGCTGGTCCTGTATATGCTGGAATTATGACACACAATACACTATGTATGACACATATAATGGGTTACTGTGATCGCTGGTCCTGTATATTCTGGAATTATGACACACAATACACTATGTATGACACATATAATGGGTTACTGTGATCGCTGGTCCTGTATATGCTAAAATTATGACACAATACACTATATATGACATATATAATGGTTACTGTGATCGCTGGTCCTGTATATGCTGGAATTATGACACACAATACACTATGTATGACACATCTAATGGGTTACTGTGATCGCTGGTCCTGTATATGCTGGAATTATGACACAATACACTATGTATGACACATATAATGGGTTACTGTGATCGCTTGTCCTGAATATTCTGGAATTATGACACACAATACACTATGTATGACACATATAATGGGTTACTGTGATCACTGGTCCTGTATATGCTGGAATTGTGACACACAATACACTATGTATGACACATATAATGGGTTACTGTGATCGCTGGTCCTGTATATGCTGGATACATGACACACAATACACTATGTATGACACATATAATGGGTTACTGTGATCGCTGGTCCTGTATATGCTGGAATTATGACACACAATACACTATATATGACACATATAATGGGTTACTGTGATCGCTGGTCCTGTATATTCTGGAATTATGACACACAATACACTATGTATGACGCATATAATGGGTTACTGTGATCACTGGTCCTGTATATGCTGGAATTATGACACACAATACACTATGTATGACACATATAATGGCTTACTGTGATCACTGGTCCTGTATATGCTGGAATTGTGAGACACAATACACTATGTATGACACATATAATGGGTTACTGTGATCGCTGGTCCTGTATATGCTGGAATTATGACACACAATACACTATGTATGACACATATAATGGCTTACTGTGATCACTGGTCCTGTATATGCTGGAATTGTGACACACAATACACTATGTATGACACATATAATGGGTTACTGTGATCGCTGGTCCAGTATATGCTGGATACATGACACACAATACACTATGTATGACACATATAATGGGTTACTGTGATCACTGGTCCTGTATATGCTGGAATTATGACACACAATACACTATGTATGTCACATATAATGGGTTACTGTGATCACTGGTCCTGTATATGCTGGATACAAGACACACAATACACTATGTATGACACATATAATGGGTTACTGTGATCACTGGTCCTGTATATGCTGGATAAATGACACACAATACACTATGTATGACACATATAATGGGTTACTGTGATCACTGTTCCTGTATATGCTGGAATTATGACACACAATACACTTTGTATGACACATATAATGGGTTACTGTGATCGCTGGTCCTGTTTATGCTGGAATTATGACACACAATACACTATGTATGACACACATAATGGGTTACTGTGATCGCTTGTCCTGTATAAGATGGAATTATGACACACAATACACTATGTATGACACATATAATGGGTTACTGTGATCGCTGGTCCTGTATATGCTGGAATTATGACACACAATACACTATGTATGACACATCTAATGGGTTACTGGGATCGCTGGTTGTATATGCTGGAATTATGACACAATACACTATGTATGACACATAATGGGTTACTGAGATCGCTGTTCCTGTATTTTCTGGAATTATGACACACAATACACTATGTACGACACATATAATGGGTTACTGTGATCACTGGTCCTGTATATGCTGGAATTGTGACACACAGTACACTATGTATGACACATATAATGGGTTTCTGTGATCGCTGGTCCTGTATATTCTGGAATTATGACACACAATACACTATGTATGACACATCTAATGGGTTACTGTGATCGCTGGTCCTGTATATGCTGGAATTATGACACACAATACACTATGTATGACACATATAATGGGTTACTGTGATTGCTGGTCCTGTATATTCTGGAATTATGACACACAATACACTATGTATGACACATAAAATGGCTTACTGTGATCACTGGTCCTGTATATGCTGGAATTGTGACACACAATACACTATGTATGACACATATAATGGGTTACTGTGATCGCTGGTCCTGTATATGCTGGATACATGACACACAATACACTATGTATGACACATATAATGGGTTACTGTGATCACTGGTCCTGTATATGCTGGAATTATGACACACAATACACTATGTATGTCACATATAGTGGGTTACTGTGATCACTGGTCCTGTATATGCTGGATACAAGACACACAATACACTATGTATTTCACATATAATGGGTTACTGTGATCACTGGTCCTGTATATGCTGGATACATGACACACAATACACTATGTAAGACACATATAATGGGTTACTGTGATCACTGTTCCTGTATATGCTGGAATTATGACACACAATACACTTTGTATGACACATATTATGGGTTACTGTGATCGCTGCTCCTGTATATGCTGGAATTATGACACACAATACACTATATATGACACATATAATGGGTTACTGTGATCGCTGGTCCTGTATATTCTGGAATTATGACACACAATACACTATGTATGACACATATAATGGGTTACTATGATCGCTGGTCCTGTATATGCTGGAATTATGACACACAATACACTATGTATGACATATATAATGGTTACTGTGATCGCTGGTCCTGTATATGCTGGAATTATGACACACAATAAACTATGTATGACACATATAATTGGTTACTGTGATCGCTGGTCCTGTATATTCTGGAATTATGACACACAATACACTATGTATGACACATATAATGGCTTACTGTGATCACTGGTCCTGTATATGCTGGAATTGTGACACACAATACACTATGTATGACACATATAATGGGTTACTGTGATCGCTGGTCCTGTATATGCTGGATACATGACACACAATACACTATGTATGACACATATAATGGGTTACTGTGATCACTGGTCCTGTATATGCTGGAAATATGACACACAATACACTATGTATGTCACATATAATGGGTTACTGTGATCACTGGTCCTGTATATGCTGGATACAAGACACACAATACACTATGTATGACACATATAATGGGTTACTGTGATCACTGGTCCTGTATATGCTGGAATTATGACACACAATACACTATGTATGACACATATAATGGGTTACTGTGATCGCTTGTCCGGTATAAGCTGGAATTATGACACACAATACACTATGTATGACACATATAATGGGTTACTGTGATCGCTGGTCCTGTATATGCTGGAATTATGACACACAATACACTATGTATGACACACATAATGGGTTACTGTGATCGCTTGTCCTGTATAAGATGGAATTATGACACACAATACACTATGTATGACACATATAATGGGTTACTGTGATCACTGGTCCTGTATATGCTGGAATTATGACACACAATACACTATGTATGTCACATATAATGGGTTACTGTGATCACTGGTCCTGTATATGCTGGATACATGACACACAATACACTATGTATGACACATATAATGGGTTACTGTGATCGCTGGTCCTGTGTATGCTGGAATTATGACACACAATACACTATGTATGACACATATAATGGGTTACTGTGATAGCTGGTCCTGTATATTCTGGAATTATGACACACAATACACTATGTATGACACATATAATGGGTTACTGTGATCGCTGGTCCTGTATATGCTGGAATTATGACACACAATACACTATGTATGACACATATAATGGGTTACTGTGATCGCTGGTCCTGTATATTCTGGAATTATGACACACAATACACTATGTATGACACATATAATGGGTTACTGTGATCGCTGGTCCTGTATATGCTAAAATTATGACACAATACACTATATATGACATATATAATGGTTACTGTGATCGCTGGTCCTGTATATGCTGGAATTATGACACACAATACACTATGTATGACACATCTAATGGGTTACTGTGATCGCTGGTCCTGTATATGCTGGAATTATGACACAATACACTATGTATGACACATATAATGGGTTACTGTGATCGCTTGTCCTGAATATTCTGGAATTATGACACACAATACACTATGTATGACACATATAATGGGTTACTGTGATCACTGGTCCTGTATATGCTGGAATTGTGACACACAATACACTATGTATGACACATATAATGGGTTACTGTGATCGCTGGTCCTGTATATGCTGGATACATGACACACAATACACTATGTATGACACATATAATGGGTTACTGTGATCACTGGTCCTGTATATGCTGGAATTATGACACACAATACACTATGTATGTCACATATAATGGGTTACTGTGATCACTGGTCCTGTATATGCTGGATACATGACACACAATACACTATGTATGACACATATAATGGGTTACTGTGATCACTGTTCCTGTATATGCTGGAATTATGACACACAATACACTTTGTATGACACATATAATGGGTTACTGTGATCGCTGGTCCTGTATATGCTGGAATTATGACACACAATACACTATATATGACACATATAATGGGTTACTGTGATCGCTGGTCCTGTATATTCTGGAATTATGACACACAATACACTATGTATGACACATATAATGGGTTACTATGATCGCTGGTCCTGTATATGCTGGAATTATGACACACAATACACTATGTATGACATATATAATGGTTACTGTGATCGCTGGTCCTGTATATGATGAATTATGACACACAATACACTATGTATGACACATCTAATGGGTTTCTGTGATAGCTGGTCCTGTATATGCTGGAATTATGACACAATACACTATGTATGACACATATAATGGGTTACTGTGATCGCTTGTCCTGAATATTCTGGAATTATGACACACAATATACTATGTATGACACATATAATGGGTTACTGTGATCACTGGTCCTGTATATGCTGGATACATGACACACAATACACTATGTACGACACATATAATGGGTTACTGTGATCACTGGTCCTGTATATGCTGGAATTGTGACACACAGTACACTATGTATGACACATATAATGGGTTACTGTGATCGCTGGTCCTGTATATGCTGGAATTATGACACACAATACACTATGTATGACACATATAATGGGTAACTGTGATCGCTGGTCCTGTATATTCTGGAATTATGACACACAATACTCTATGTATGACACATATAATGGGTTACTGTGATCGCTGGTCCTGTATATGCTGGAATTATGACACACAATACACTATGTATGACACATCTAATGGGTTACTGTGATCGCTGGTCCTGTATATGCTGGAATTGTGACACACAATACACTATGTATGACACATATAATGGGTTACTGTGATCGCTGGTCCTGTATATGCTGGATACATGACACACAATACACTATGTATGACACATATAATGGGTTACTGTGATCACTGGTCCTGTATATGCTGGAATTATGACACACAATACACTATGTATGTCACATATAATGGGTTACTGTGATCACTGGTCCTGTATATGCTGGATACAAGACACACAATACACTATGTATGACACATATAATGGGTTACTGTGATCACTGGTCCTGTATATGCTGGATACATGACACACAATACACTATGTATGACACATATAATGGGTTACTGTGATCACTGTTCCTGTATATGCTGGAATTATGACACACAATACACTTTGTATGACACATATAATGGGTTACTGTGATCGCTGGTCCTGTTTATGCTGGAATTATGACACACAATACACTATGTATGACACACATAATGGGTTACTGTGATCGCTTGTCCTGTATAAGATGGAATTATGACACACAATACACTATGTATGACACATATAATGGGTTACTGTGATCGCTGGTCCTGTATATGCTGGAATTATGACACACAATACACTATGTATGACACATCTAATGGGTTACTGGGATCGCTGGTCCTGTATATGCTGGAATTATGACACAATACACTATGTATGACACATAATGGGTTACTGAGATCGCTGTTCCTGTATTTTCTGGAATTATGACACACAATACACTATGTACGACACATATAATGGGTTACTGTGATCACTGGTCCTGTATATGCTGGAATTGTGACACACAGTACACTATGTATGACACATATAATGGGTTACTGTGATCGCTGGTCCTGTATATGCTGGAATTATGACACACAATACACTATGTATGACACATCTAATGGGTTACTGTGATCGCTGGTCCTGTATATGCTGGAATTATGACACACAATACACTATGTATGACACATATAATGGGTTACTGTGATCGCTGGTCCTGTATATTCTGGAATTATGACACACAATACACTATGTATGACACATATAATGGGTTACTGTGATCGCTGGTCCTGTATATGCTGGATACATGACACACAATACACTATGTATGATACATATAATGGGTTACTGTGATCACTGGTCCTGTATATGCTGGAATTATGACACACAATACACTATGTATGTCACATATAATGGGTTACTGTGATCACTGGTCCTGTATATGCTGGATACAAGACACACAATACACTATGTATGTCACATATAATGGGTTACTGTGATCACTGGTCCTGTATATGCTGGATACATGACACACAATACACTATGTATGACACATATAATGGGTTACTGTGATCACTGTTCCTGTATATGCTGGAATAATGACACACAATACACTTTGTATGACACATATAATGGGTTACTGTGATCGCTGGTCCTGTATATGCTGGAATTATGACACACAATATACTATATATGACACATATAATGGGTTACTGTGATCGCTGGTCCTGTATATGCTGGAATTATGACACACAATACACTATGTATGACACATATAATTGGTTACTGTGATCGCTGGTCCTGTATATTCTGGAATTATGACACACAATACACTATGTATGACACATATAATGGCTACTATGATCACTGGTCCTGTATATGCTGGAATTGTGACACACAATACACTATGTATGACACATATAATGGGTTACTGTGATCGCTGGTCCTGTATATGCTGGATACATGACACACAATACACTATGTATGACACATATAATGGGTTACTGTGATCACTGGTCCTGTATATGCTGGAATTATGACACACAATACACTATGTATGTCACATATAATGGGTTACTGTGATCACTGGTCCTGTATATGCTGGAATTATGACACACAATACACTATGTATGACACATATAATGGGTTACTGTGATCGCTTGTCCGGTATAAACTGGAATTATGACACACAATACACTATGTATGACACATATAATGGGTTACTGTGATCGCTGGTCCTGTATATGCTGGATACAAGACACACAATACACTATGTATGACACATATAATGGGTTACTGTGATCACTGGTCCTGTATATGCTGGAATTATGACACACAATACACTATGTATGACATATAATGGGTTACTGTGATCGCTTGTCCGGTATAAACTGGAATTATGACACACAATACACTATGTATGACACATATAATGGGTTACTGTGATCGCTGGTCCTGTATATGCTGGAATTATGACACACAATACACTATGTATGACACACATAATGGGTTACTGTGATCGCTTGTCCTGTATAAGATGGAATTATGACACACAATACACTATGTATGACACATATAATGGGTTACTGTGATCGCTGGTCCTGTATATGCTGGAATTATGACACACAATACACCATGTATGACACATCTAATGGGTTACTGTGATCGCTGGTCCTGTATATGCTGGAATTATGACACAATACACTATGTATGACACATAATGGGTTACTGAGATCGCTGTTCCTGTATTTTCTGGAATTATGACACACAATACACTATGTACGACACATATAATGGGTTACTGTGATCACTGGTCCTGTATATGCTGGAATTGTGACACACAGTACACTATGTATGACACATATAATGGGTTACTGTGATCGCTGGTCCTGTATATGCTGGAATTATGACACACAATACACTATGTATGACACATATAATGGGTTACTGTGATCGCTGGTCCTGTATATTCTGGAATTATGACACACAATACTCTATGTATGACACATATAATGGGTTACTGTGATCGCTGGTCCTGTATATGCTGGAATTATGACACACAATACACTATGTATGACACATCTAATGGGTTACTGTGATCGCTGGTCCTGAATATGCTGGAATTATGACACACAATACACTATGTATGACACATATAATGGGTTACTGTGATCGCTGGTCCTGTATATTCTGGAATTATGACACACAATACACTATGTATGACACATATAATGGCTTACTGTGATCACTGGTCCTGTATATGCTGGAATTGTGACACACAATACACTATGTATGACACATATAATGGGTTACTGTGATCGCTGGTCCTGTATATGCTGGATACATGACACACAATACACTATGTATGACACATATAATGGGTTACTGTGATCACTGGTCCTGTATATGCTGGAATTATGACACACAATACACTATGTATGTCACATATAATGGGTTACTGTGATCACTGGTCCTGTATATGCTGGATACAAGACACACAATACACTATGTATGTCACATATAATGGGTTACTGTGATCACTGGTCCTGTATATGCTGGATACATGACACACAATACACTATGTATGACACATATAATGGGTTACTGTGATCACTGTTCCTGTATATGCTGGAATTATGACACACAATACACTTTGTATGACACATATAATGGGTTACTGTGATCGCTGGTCCTGTATATGCTGGAATTATGACACACAATACACTATATATGACACATATAATGGGTTACTGTGATCGCTGGTCCTGTATATTCTGGAATTATGACACACAATACACTATGTATGACACATATAATGGGTTACTATGATCGCTGGTCCTGTATATGCTGGAATTATGACACACAATACACTATGTATGACATATATAATGGTTACTGTGATCGCTGGTCCTGTATATGCTGGAATTATGACACACAATACACTATGTATGACACATCTAATGGGTTACTGTGATCGCTGGTCCTGTATATGCTGGAATTATGACACAATACACTATGTATGACACATAATGGGTTACTGTGATCGCTGGTCCTGTATTTTCAGGAATTATGACACACAATACACTATGTATGACACATATAATGGGTTACTGTGATCAATGGTCCTGTATATGCTGGAATTGTGACACACAATACACTATGTATGACACATATAATGGGTTACTGTGATCGCTGGTCCTGTATATGCTGGATACATGACACACAATACACTATGTATGACACATATAAAGGGTTACTGTGATCACTGGTCCTATATATGCTGGAATTATGACACACAATACACTATGTATGACACATAAAATGGGTTACTGTGATCACTGGTCCTTTATATGCTGGAATTATTACACACAATACACTATGTATGACACATATAATGGGTTACTGTGATCACTGGTCCTGTATATGCTGGAATTATTACACACAATACACTATGTATGACACATATAATGGGTTACTGTGATCACTGGTCCTGTATATGCTGGATACATGACACACAATACACTATGTATGACACATATAATGGGTTACTGTGATCACTGGTCCTGTATATTCTGGAATTATGACACACAATACACTATGTATGACACATATAATGGGTTACTGTGATCGCTGGTCCTGTATATGCTGGAATTATGACACACAATACACTATGTATGACACATCTAATGGGTAACTGTGATCGCTGGTCCTGTATATGCTGGAATTATGACACACAATACACTATGTATGACACATATAATGGGTTACTGTGATCGCTGGTCCTGTAAATGCTGGATTTATGACACACAATACACTATGTATGACACATCTAATGGGTTACTGTGATCGCTGGTCCTGTATATGCTGGAATTATGACACACAATACACTATGTATGACACATAAAATGGGTTACTGTGATCGCTGGTCCTGTATATGCTGGATACATGACACACAATACACTATGTATGACACATATAATGGGTTACTGTGATCACTGGTCCTGTATATGCTGGAATTATGACACACAATACACTATGTATGTCACATATAATGGGTTACTGTGATCACTGGTCCAGTATATGCTGGATACATGACACACAATACACTATGTATGACACATATAATGGGTTACTGTGATCACTGGTCCTGCATATGCTGGAATTATGACACACAATACACTTTGTATGACACATATAATGGGTTACTGTGATCGCTGGTCCTGTATATTCTGGAATTATGACACACAATACACTATATATGACACATATTATGGGTTACTGTGATCGCTGGTCCTGTGTATGCTGGAATTATGACACACAATACACTATGTATGACACATATAATGGGTTACTGTGATCTCTGGTCCTGTATATTCTGGAATTATGACACACAGTACACTATGTATGACACATATAATGGGTTACTGTGATCGCTGGTCCTGTATATGCTGGAATTATGACACACAATACACTATGTATGACACATATAATGGGTTACTGTGATCGCTGGTCCTGTATATTCTGGAATTATGACACACAATACTCTATGTATGACACATATAATGGGTTACTGTGATCGCTGGTCCTGTATATGCTGGAATTATGACACACAATACACTATGTATGACACATATAATGGGTTACTGTGATCGCTGGTCCTGTATATGCTGGAATTATGACACACAATACACTATGTATGACACATCTAATGGGTTACTGTGATCGCTGGTCCTGTATATGCTGGAATTATGACACACAATACACTATGTATGACACATATAATGGGTTACTGTGATCGCTGGTCCTGTATATTCTGGAATTATGACACACAATACACTATGTATGACACATATAATGGCTTACTGTGATCACTGGTCCTGTATATGCTGGAATTGTGACACACAATACACTATGTATGACACATATAATGGGTTACTGTGATCGCTGGTCCTGTATATGCTGGATACATGACACACAATACACTATGTATGACACATATAATGGGTTACTGTGATCACTGGTCCTGTATATGCTGGAATTATGACACACAATACACTATGTATGACACATATAATGGGTTACTGTGATCGCTGGTCCTGTATATTCTGGAATTATGACACACAATACACTATGTATGACACATATAATGGGTTACTGTGATCGCTGGTCCTGTATATGCTGGAATTATGACACACAATACACTATGTATGACACATATAATGGGTTACTGTGATCGCTGGTCATGTATATTCTGGAATTATGACACACAATACACTATGTATGACACATATAATAGGTTACTGTGATCGCTGGTCCTGTATATGCTGGAATTATGACACAATACACTATGTATCACTTATATAATGGTTACTGTGATCGCTGGTCCTGTATATGCTGGAATTATGACACAATACACTATGTATGACATATATAATGGTTACTGTGATCGCTGGTCCTGTATATGCTGGAATTATGACACACAATACACTATGTATGACACATCTAATGGGTTACTGTGATCGCTGGTCCTGTATATGCTGGATTTATGACACAATACACTATGTATGACACATATAATGGGTTACTGTGATCGCTTGTCCTGTATATTCTGGAATTATGACACACAATACACTATGTATGACACATATAATGGGTTACTGTGATCACTGGTCCTGTATATGCTGGAATTGTGACACACAATACACTATGTATGACACATATAATGGGTTACTGTGATCGCTGCTCCTGTATATGCTGGATACATGACACACAATACACTATGTATGACACATATAATGGGTTACTGTGATCACTGGTCCTGTATATGCTGGAATTATGACACACAATACATTATGTATGTCACATATAATGGGTTACTGTGATCACTGGTCCTGTATATGCTGGATACATGACACACAATACACTATGTATGACACATATAATGGGTTACTGTGATCACTGGTCCTGTATATGCTGGAATTATGACACACAATACACTTTGTATGACACATATAATGGGTTACTGTGATCGCTGGTCCTGTATATGCTGGAATTATGACACACAATACACTATATATAACACATATAATGGGTTACTGTGATCGCTGGTCCTGTATAAGCTGGCATTATGACACACAATACACTATGTATGACACATATAATGGGTTACTGTGATCGCTGGTCCTGTATATTCTGGAATTATGACACACAATACACTATGTATGACACATATAATGGGTTACTGTGATCGCTGGTCCTGTTTATGCTGGAATTATGACACACAATACACTATGTATGACACATATAATGGGTTACTGTGATCGCTGGTCCTGTATTTTCTGGAATTATGACACACAATACACTATGTATGACACATATAATGGGTTACTGTGATCACTGGTCCTGTATATGCTGGAATTGTGACACACAATACACTATGTATGACACATATAATGGGTTACTGTAATCGCTGGTCCTGTATATGCTAGATACATGACACACAATACACTATGTATGACACATATAATGGGTTACTGTGATCACTGGTCCTATATATGCTGGAATTATGACACACAATACACTATGTATGTCACATATAATGGGTTACTGTGATCACTGGTCCTGTATATGCCGGATACATGACACACAATACACTATGTATGACACATATAATGCGTTACTGTGATCACTGGTCCTGTATATGCTGGAATTATGACACACAATACACTATGTATGACACATATAATGGGTTACTGTGATCGCTTGTCCTGTATAAGATGAAATTTTGACACACAATACACTATGTATGACACATATAATGGGTTACTGTGATCGCTGGTCCTGTATATGCTGGAATTATGACACACAATACACTATGTATGACACACATAATGGGTTACTGTGATCGCTTGTCCTGTATAAGCTGGAATTATGACACACAATACACTATGTATGACACACATAATGGGTTACTGTGATCGCTTGTCCTGTATAAGCTGGAATTATGACACACAATACACTATGTATGACACATATAATGGGTTACTGTGATCGCTGGTCCTGTATATGCTGGAATTATGGCACACAATACACTTTGTATGACACATATAATGGGTTACTGTGATCGCTGGTCCTGTATATTCTGGAATTATGACACACAATACACTATGTATGACACATATAATGGCTTACTGTGATCACTGGTCCTGTATATGCTGGAATTGTGACACACAATACACTATGTATGACACATATAATGGGTTACTGTGATCGCTGGTCCTGTATATGCTGGATACATGACACACAATACACTATGTATGACACATATAATGGGTTACTGTGATCACTGGTCCTGTATATGCTGGAATTATGACACACAATACACTATGTATGTCACATATAATGGGTTACTGTGATCACTGGTCCTGTATATGCTGGATACAAGACACACAATACACTATGTATGACACATATAATGGGTTACTGTGATCACTGGTCCTGTATATGCTGGAATTATGACACACAATACACTATGTATGACACATATAATGGGTTACTGTGATCACTGGTCCTGTATATGCTGGAATTGAGACACACAATACACTATGTATGTCACATATAATGGGTTACTGTGATCACTGGTCCTGTATATGCTGGATACAAGACACACAATACACTATGTATGACACATATAATGGGTTACTGTGATCACTGGTCCTGTATATGCTGGAATTATGACACACAATACACTTTGTATGACACATATAATGGGTTACTGTGATCGCTGGTCCTGTATATGCTGGAATTATGACACACAATACACTATATATAACACATATAATGGGTTACTGTGATCGCTGGTCCTGTATAAGCTGGCATTATGACACACAATACACTATGTATGACACATATAATGGGTTAGTGTGATCGCTGGTCCTGTATATTCTGGAATTATGACACACAATACACTATGTATGACACATATAATGGGTTACTGTGATCGCTGGTCCTGTTTATGCTGGAATTATGACACACAATACACTATGTATGACATATATAATGGTTACTGTGATCGCTGGTCCTGTATATGCTGGAATTATGACACACAATACACTATGTATGACACATATAATGGGTTACTGTGATCTCTGGTCCTGTATTTTCTGGAATTATGACACACAATACACTATGTATGACACATATAATGGGTTACTGTGATCACTGGTCCTGTATATGCTGGAATTGTGACACACAATACACTATGTATGACACATATAATGGGTTACTGTGATCGCTGGTCCTGTATATGCTGGATACATGACACACAATACACTATGTATGACACATATAATGGGTTACTGTGATCACTGGTCCTATATATGCTGGAATTATGACACACAATACACTATGTATGTCAAATATAATGGGTTACTGTGATCACTGGTCCTGTATATGCCGGATACATGACACACAATACACTATGTATGACACATATAATGGGTTACTGTGATCACTGGTCCTGTATAAGCTGGAATTATGACACACAATACACTATGTATGACACATATAATGGCTTACTGTGATCACTGGTCCTGTATATGCTGGAATTGAGACACACAATACACTATGTATGTCACATATAATGGGTTACTGTGATCACTGGTCCTGTATATGCTGGATACAAGACACACAATACACTATGTATGACACATATAATGGGTTACTGTGATCGCTTGTCCTGTATAAGCTGGAATTATGACACACAATACACTATGTATGACACATATAATGGGTTAATGTGATCGCTGGTCCTGTATATGCTGGAATTATGACACACAATACACTATGTATTATACATATAATGGGGAACTGTGATCACTGGTCCTGTATATGCTGGAATTAGGACACACAATACACTATGTATGACACATCTAATGGGTTACTGTGATCGCTGGTCCTGTATATGCTGGAATTATGACACACAATACACTATGTATGACACATATAATGGGTTACTGTGATCGCAGGTCCTGTATATTCTGGAATTATGACACACAATACACTATGTATGACACATATAATGGCTTACTGTGATCACTGGTCCTGTATATGCTGGAATTGTGACACACAATACACTATGTATGACACATATAATGGGTTACTGTGATCGCTGGTCCTGTATATGCTGGATACATGACACACAATACACTATGTATGACACATATAATGGGTTACTGTGATCACTGGTCCTGTATATGCTGGAATTATGACACACAATACACTATGTATGTCACATATAATGGGTTACTGTGATCACTGGTCCTGTATATGCTGGATACAAGACACACAATACACTATGTATGACACATATAATGGGTTACTGTGATCACTGGTCCTGTATATGCTGGATACATGACACACAATACACTATGTATTACACATATAATGGGTTACTGTGATCACTGTTCCTGTATATGCTGGAATTATGACACACAATACACTTTGTATGACACATATAATGGGTTACTGTGATCGCTGGTCCTGTTTATGCTGGAATTATGACACACAATACACTATGTATGACACACATAATGGGTTACTGTGATCGCTTGTCCTGTATAAAATGGAATTATGACACACAATACACTATGTATGACACATATAATGGGTTACTGTGATCGCTGGTCCTGTATATGCTGGAATTATGACACACAATACACTATGTATGACACATCTAATGGGTTACTGGGATCGCTGGTCCTGTATATGCTGGATTTATGACACAATACACTATGTATGACACATAATGGGTTACTGAGATCGCTGTTCCTGTATTTTCTGGAATTATGACACACAATACACTATGTACGACACATATAATGGGTTACTGTGATCACTGGTCCTGTATATGCTGGAATTGTGACACACAGTACACTATGTATGACACATATAATGGGTTACTGTGATCGCTGGTCCTGTATATGCTGGAATTATGACACACAATACACTATGTATGACACATCTAATGGGTTACTGTGATCGCTGGTCCTGTATATGCTGGAATTATGACACACAATACACTATGTATGACACATATAATGGGTTACTGTGATCGCAGGTTCTGTATATTCTGGAATTATGACACACAATACACTATGTATGACACATATATAATGGGTTACTGTGATCACTGGTCCTGTATATGCTGGAATTATGATACACAATACACTATGTATGACGCATATAATGGGTTACTGTGATCACTGGTCCTGTAAATGCTGGAATTATGACACACAATACACTATGTATGACACATATAATGGCTTACTGTGATCACTGGTCCTGTATATGCTGGAATTGTGAGACACAATACACTATGTATGACACATATAATGGGTTACTGTGATCGCTGGTCCTGTATATGCTGGAATTATGACACACAATACACTATGTATGACACATATAATGGCTTACTGTGATCACTGTTCCTGTATATGCTGGAATTGTGACACACAATACACTATGTATGACACATATAATGGGTTACTGTGATCGCTGGTCCTGTATATGCTGGATACATGACACACAATACACTATGTATGACACATATAATGGGTTACTGTGATCACTGGTCCTGTATATGCTGGAATTATGACACACAATACACTAAGTATGTCACATATAATGGGTTACTGTGATCACTGGTCCTGTATATGCTGGATACAAGACACACAATACACTATGTATGACACATATAATGGGTTACTGTGATCACTGGTCCTGTATATGCTGGATAAATGACACACAATACACTATGTATGACACATATAATGGGTTACTGTGATCACTGTTCCTGTATATGCTGGAATTATGACACACAATACACTTTGTATGACACATATAATGGGTTACTGTGATCGCTGGTCCTGTATATGCTGGAATTATGACACACAATACACTATGTATGACACATCTAATGGGTTACTGGGATCGCTGGTCCTGTATATGCTGGAATTATGACACAATACACTATGTATGACACATAATGGGTTACTGAGATCGCTGTTCCTGTATTTTCTGGAATTATGACACACAATACACTATGTACGACACATATAATGGGTTACTGTGATCACTGGTCCTGTATATGCTGGAATTGTGACACACAGTACACTATGTATGACACATATAATGGGTTACTGTGATCGCTGGTCCTGTATATTCTGGAATTATGACACACAATACACTATGTATGACACATCTAATGGGTTACTGTGATCGCTGGTCCTGTATATGCTGGAATTATGACACACAATACACTATGTATGACACATATAATGGGTTACTGTGATCGCTGGTCCTGTATATTCTGGAATTATGACACACAATACACTATGTATGACACATAAAATGGCTTACTGTGATCACTGGTCCTGTATATGCTGGAATTGTGACACACAATACACTATGTATGACACATATAATGGGTTACTGTGATCGCTGGTCCTGTATATGCTGGATACATGACACACAATACACTATGTATGACACATATAATGGGTTACTGTGATCACTGGTCCTGTATATGCTGGAATTATGACACACAATACACTATGTATGTCACATATAGTGGGTTACTGTGATCACTGGTGCTGTATATGCTGGATACAAGACACACAATACACTATGTATGTCACATATAATGGGTTACTGTGATCACTGGTCCTGTATATGCTGGATACATGACACACAATACACTATGTAAGACACATATAATGGGTTACTGTGATCACTGTTCCTGTATATGCTGGAATTATGACACACAATACACTTTGTATGACACATATTATGGGTTACTGTGATCGCTGCTCCTGTATATGCTGGAATTATGACACACAATACACTATATATGACACATATAATGGGTTACTGTGATCGCTGGTCCTGTATATTCTGGAATTATGACACACAATACACTATGTATGACACATATAATGGGTTACTATGATCGCTGGTCCTGTATATGCTGGAATTATGACACACAATACACTATGTATGACATATATAATGGTTACTGTGATCGCTGGTCCTGTATATGCTGGAATTATGACACACAATAAACTATGTATGACACATATAATTGGTTACTGTGATCGCTGGTCCTGTATATTCTGGAATTATGACACACAATACACTATGTATGACACATATAATGGCTTACTGTGATCACTGGTCCTGTATATGCTGGAATTGTGACACACAATACACTATGTATGACACATATAATGGGTTACTGTGATCGCTGGTCCTGTATATGCTGGATACATGAAACACAATACACTATGTATGACACATATAATGGGTTACTGTGATCACTGGTCCTGTATATGCTGGAAATATGACACACAATACACTATGTATGTCACATATAATGGGTTACTGTGATCACTGGTCCTGTATATGCTGGATACAAGACACACAATACACTATGTATGACACATATAATGGGTTACTGTGATCACTGGTCCTGTATATGCTGGAATTATGACACACAATACACTATGTATGACACATATAATGGGTTACTGTGATCGCTTGTCCGGTATAAGCTGGAATTATGACACACAATACACTATGTATGACACATATAATGGGTTACTGTGATCGCTGGTCCTGTATATGCTGGAATTATGACACACAATACACTATGTATGACACACATAATGGGTTACTGTGATCGCTTGTCCTGTATAAGATGGAATTATGACACACAATACACTATGTATGACACATATAATGGGTTACTGTGATCACTGGTCCTGTATATGCTGGAATTATGACACACAATACACTATGTATGTCACATATAATGGGTTACTGTGATCACTGGTCCTGTATATGCTGGATACATGACACACAATACACTATGTATGACACATATAATGGGTTACTGTGATCACTGGTCCTGTATATGCTGGAATTATGACACACAATACACTTTGTATGACACATATAATGGGTTACTGTGATCGCTGGTCCTGTATATGCTGGAATTATGACACACAATACACTATATATGACACATATAATGGGTTACTGTGATCGCTGGTCCTGTGTATGCTGGAATTATGACACACAATACACTATGTATGACACATATAATGGGTTACTGTGATAGCTGGTCCTGTATATTCTGGAATTATGACACACAATACACTATGTATGACACATATAATGGGTTACTGTGATCGCTGGTCCTGTATATGCTGGAATTATGACACACAATACACTATGTATGACACATATAATGGGTTACTGTGATCGCTGGTCCTGTATATTCTGGAATTATGACACACAATACACTATGTATGACACATATAATGGGTTACTGTGATCGCTGGTCCTGTATATGCTAAAATTATGACACAATACACTATATATGACATATATAATGGTTACTGTGATCGCTGGTCCTGTATATGCTGGAATTATGACACACAATACACTATGTATGACACATCTAATGGGTTACTGTGATCGCTGGTCCTGTATATGCTGGAATTATGACACAATACACTATGTATGACACATATAATGGGTTACTGTGATCGCTTGTCCTGAATATTCTGGAATTATGACACACAATACACTATGTATGACACATATAATGGGTTACTGTGATCACTGGTCCTGTATATGCTGGAATTGTGACACACAATACACTATGTATGACACATATAATGGGTTACTGTGATCGCTGGTCCTGTATATGCTGGATACATGACACACAATACACTATGTATGACACATATAATGGGTTACTGTGATCGCTGGTCCTGTATATGCTGGAATTATGACACACAATACACTATATATGACACATATAATGGGTTACTGTGATCGCTGGTCCTGTATATTCTGGAATTATGACACACAATACACTATGTATGACGCATATAATGGGTTACTGTGATCACTGGTCCTGTATATGCTGGAATTATGACACACAATACACTATGTATGACACATATAATGGCTTACTGTGATCACTGGTCCTGTATATGCTGGAATTGTGAGACACAATACACTATGTATGACACATATAATGGGTTACTGTGATCGCTGGTCCTGTATATGCTGGAATTATGACACACAATACACTATGTATGACACATATAATGGCTTACTGTGATCACTGGTCCTGTATATGCTGGAATTGTGACACACAATACACTATGTATGACACATATAATGGGTTACTGTGATCGCTGGTCCTGTATATGCTGGATACATGACACACAATACACTATGTATGACACATAATGGGTTACTGAGATCGCTGTTCCTGTATTTTCTGGAATTATGACACACAATACACTATGTACGACACATATAATGGGTTACTGTGATCACTGGTCCTGTATATGCTGGAATTGTGACACACAGTACACTATGTATGACACATATAATGGGTTACTGTGATCGCTGGTCCTGTATATTCTGGAATTATGACACACAATACACTATGTATGACACATCTAATGGGTTACTGTGATCGCTGGTCCTGTATATGCTGGAATTATGACACACAATACACTATGTATGACACATATAATGGGTTACTGTGATCGCTGGTCCTGTATATTCTGGAATTATGACACACAATACACTATGTATGACACATAAAATGGCTTACTGTGATCACTGGTCCTGTATATGCTGGAATTGTGACACACAATACACTATGTATGACACATATAATGGGTTACTGTGATCGCTGGTCCTGTATATGCTGGATACATGACACACAATACACTATGTATGACACATATAATGGGTTACTGTGATCACTGGTCCTGTATATGCTGGAATTATGACACACAATACACTATGTATGTCACATATAGTGGGTTACTGTGATCGCTGCTCCTGTATATGCTGGAATTATGACACACAATACACTATGTATGACACATATAATGGCTTACTGTGAACACTGGTCCTGTATATGCTGGAATTGTGACACACAATACACTATGTATGACACATATAATGGGTTACTGTGATCGCTGGTCCTGTATATGCTGGATACATGACACACAATACACTATGTAAGACACATATAATGGGTTACTGTGATCACTGTTCCTGTATATGCTGGAATTATGACACACAATACACTTTGTATGACACATATTATGGGTTACTGTGATCGCTGCTCCTGTATATGCTGGAATTATGACACACAATACACTATATATGACACATATAATGGGTTACTGTGATCGCTGGTCCTGTATATTCTGGAATTATGACACACAATACACTATGTATGACACATATAATGGGTTACTATGATCGCTGGTCCTGTATATGCTGGAATTATGACACACAATACACTATGTATGACATATATAATGGTTACTGTGATCGCTGGTCCTGTATATGCTGGAATTATGACACACAATAAACTATGTATGACACATATAATTGGTTACTGTGATCGCTGGTCCTGTATATTCTGGAATTATGACACACAATACACTATGTATGACACATATAATGGCTTACTGTGATCACTGGTCCTGTATATGCTGGAATTGTGACACACAATACACTATGTATGACACATATAATGGGTTACTGTGATCGCTGGTCCTGTATATGCTGGATACATGACACACAATACACTATGTATGACACATATAATGGGTTACTGTGATCACTGGTCCTGTATATGCTGGAAATATGACACACAATACACTATGTATGTCACATATAATGGGTTACTGTGATCACTGGTCCTGTATATGCTGGATACAAGACACACAATACACTATGTATGACACATATAATGGGTTACTGTGATCACTGGTCCTGTATATGCTGGAATTATGACACACAATACACTATGTATGACACATATAATGGGTTACTGTGATCGCTTGTCCGGTATAAGCTGGAATTATGACACACAATACACTATGTATGACACATATAATGGGTTACTGTGATCGCTGGTCCTGTATATGCTGGAATTATGACACACAATACACTATGTATGACACACATAATGGGTTACTGTGATCGCTTGTCCTGTATAAGATGGAATTATGACACACAATACACTATGTATGACACATATAATGGGTTACTGTGATCACTGGTCCTGTATATGCTGGAATTATGACACACAATACACTATGTATGTCACATATAATGGGTTACTGTGATCACTGGTCCTGTATATGCTGGATACATGACACACAATACACTATGTATGACACATATAATGGGTTACTGTGATCACTGGTCCTGTATATGCTGGAATTATGACACACAATACACTTTGTATGACACATATAATGGGTTACTGTGATCGCTGGTCCTGTATATGCTGGAATTATGACACACAATACACTATATATGACACATATAATGGCTTACTGTGATCGCTGGTCCTGTGTATGCTGGAATTATGACACACAATACACTATGTATGACACATATAATGGGTTACTGTGATAGCTGGTCCTGTATATTCTGGAATTATGACACACAATACACTATGTATGACACATATAATGGGTTACTGTGATCGCTGGTCCTGTATATGCTGGAATTATGACACACAATACACTATGTATGACACATATAATGGGTTACTGTGATCGCTGGTCCTGTATATTCTGGAATTATGACACACAATACACTATGTATGACACATATAATGGGTTACTGTGATCGCTGGTCCTGTATATGCTAAAATTATGACACAATACACTATATATGACATATATAATGGTTACTGTGATCGCTGGTCCTGTATATGCTGGAATTATGACACACAATACACTATGTATGACACATCTAATGGGTTACTGTGATCGCTGGTCCTGTATATGCTGGAATTATGACACAATACACTATGTATGACACATATAATGGGTTACTGTGATCGCTTGTCCTGAATATTCTGGAATTATGACACACAATACACTATGTATGACACATATAATGGGTTACTGTGATCACTGGTCCTGTATATGCTGGAATTGTGACACACAATACACTATGTATGACACATATAATGGGTTACTGTGATCGCTGGTCCTGTATATGCTGGATACATGACACACAATACACTATGTATGACACATATAATGGGTTACTGTGATCACTGGTCCTGTATATGCTGGAATTATGACACACAATACACTATGTATGTCACATATAATGGGTTACTGTGATCACTGGTCCTGTATATGCTGGATACATGACACACAATACACTATGTATGACACATATAATGGGTTACTGTGATCACTGTTCCTGTATATGCTGGAATTATGACACACAATACACTTTGTATGACACATATAATGGGTTACTGTGATCGCTGGTCCTGTATATGCTGGAATTATGACACACAATACACTATATATGACACATATAATGGGTTACTGTGATCGCTGGTCCTGTATATTCTGGAATTATGACACACAATACACTATGTATGACACATATAATGGGTTACTATGATCGCTGGTCCTGTATATGCTGGAATTATGACACACAATACACTATGTATGACATATATAATGGTTACTGTGATCGCTGGTCCTGTATATGCTGGAATTATGACACACAATACACTATGTATGACACATCTAATGGGTTACTGTGATCGCTGGTCCTGTATATGCTGGAATTATGACACAATACACTATGTATGACACATATAATGGGTTACTGTGATCGCTTGTCCTGAATATTCTGGAATTATGACACACAATATACTATGTATGACACATATAATGGGTTACTGTGATCACTGGTCCTGTATATGCTGGATACATGACACACAATACACTATGTACGACACATATAATGGGTTACTGTGATCACTGGTCCTGTATATGCTGGAATTGTGACACACAGTACACTATGTATGACACATATAATGGGTTATTGTGATCGCTGGTCCTGTATATGCTGGAATTATGACACACAATACACTATGTATGACACATATAATGGGTTACTGTGATCGCTGGTCCTGTATATGCTGGAATTATGACACACAATACACTATGTATGACACATCTAATGGGTTACTGTGATCGCTGGTCCTGTATATGCTGGAATTGTGACACACAATACACTATGTATGACACATATAATGGGTTACTGTGATCGCTGGTCCTGTATATGCTGGATACATGACACACAATACACTATGTATGACACATATAATGGGTTACTGTGATCACTGGTCCTGTATATGCTGGAATTATGACACACAATACACTATGTATGTCACATATAATGGGTTACTGTGATCACTGGTCCTGTATATGCTGGATACAAGACACACAATACACTATGTATGACACATATAATGGGTTACTGTGATCACTGGTCCTGTATATGCTGGATACATGACACACAATACACTATGTATGACACATATAATGGGTTACTGTGATCACTGTTCCTGTATATGCTGGAATTATGACACACAATACACTTTGTATGACACATATAATGGGTTACTGTGATCGCTGGTCCTGTTTATGCTGGAATTATGACACACAATACACTATGTATGACACACATATTGGGTTACTGTGATCGCTTGTCCTGTATAAGATGGAATTATGACACACAATACACTATGTATGACACATATAATGGGTTACTGTGATCGCTGGTCCTGTATATGCTGGAATTATGACACACAATACACTATGTATGACACATCTAATGGGTTACTGGGATCGCTGGTCCTGTATATGCTGGAATTATGACACAATACACTATGTATGACACATAATGGGTTACTGAGATCGCTGTTCCTGTATTTTCTGGAATTATGACACACAATACACTATGTACGACACATATAATGGGTTACTGTGATCACTGGTCCTGTATATGCTGGAATTGTGACACACAGTACACTATGTATGACACATATAATGGGTTACTGTGATCGCTGGTCCTGTATATGCTGGAATTATGACACACAATACACTATGTATGACACATCTAATGGGTTACTGTGATCGCTGGTCCTGTATATGCTGGAATTATGACACACAATACACTATGTATGACACATATAATGGGTTACTGTGATCGCTGGTCCTGTATATTCTGGAATTATGACACACAATACACTATGTATGACACATAAAATGGCTTACTGTGATCACTGGTCCTGTATATGCTGGAATTATGACACACAATACACTATGTATGACACATATAATGGGTTACTGTGATCGCTGGTCCTGTATATGCTGGATACATGACACACAATACACTATGTATGATACATATAATGGGTTACTGTGATCACTGGTCCTGTATATGCTGGAATTATGACACACAATACACTATGTATGTCACATATAATGGGTTACTGTGATCACTGGTCCTGTATATGCTGGATACAAGACACACAATACACTATGTATGTCACATATAATGGGTTACTGTGATCACTGGTCCTGTATATGCTGGATACATGACACACAATACACTATGTATGACACATATAATGGGTTACTGTGATCACTGTTCCTGTATATGCTGGAATTATGACACACAATACACTTTGTATGACACATATAATGGGTTACTGTGATCGCTGGTCCTGTATATGCTGGAATTATGACACACAATACACTATATATGACACATATAATGGGTTACTGTGATCGCTGGTCCTGTATATTCTGGAATTATGACACACAATACTCTATGTATGACACATATAATGGGTTACTATGATCGCTGGTCCTGTATATGCTGGAATTATGACACACAATACACTATGTATGACATATATAATGGTTACTGTGATCGCTGGTCCTGTATATGCTGGAATTATGACACACAATACACTATGTATGACACATATAATTGGTTACTGTGATCGCTGGTCCTGTATATTCTGGAATTATGACACACAATACACTATGTATGACACATATAATGGCTTACTGTGATCACTGGTCCTGTATATGCTGGAATTGTGACACACAATACACTATGTATGACACATATAATGGGTTACTGTGATCGCTGGTCCTGTATATGCTGGATACATGACACACAATACACTATGTATGACACATATAATGGGTTACTGTGATCACTGGTCCTGTATATGCTGGAATTATGACACACAATACACTATGTATGTCACATATAATGGGTTACTGTGATCACTGGTCCTGTATATGCTGGATACAAGACACACAATACACTATGTATGACACATATAATGGGTTACTGTGATCACTGGTCCTGTATATGCTGGAATTATGACACACAATACACTATGTATGACACATATAATGGGTTACTGTGATCGCTTGTCCGGTATAAACTGGAATTATGACACACAATACACTATGTATGACACATATAATGGGTTACTGTGATCGCTGGTCCTGTATATGCTGGAATTATGACACACAATACACTATGTATGACACACATAATGGGTTACTGTGATCGCTTGTCCTGTATAAGATGGAATTATGACACACAATACACTATGTATGACACATATAATGGGTTACTGTGATCGCTGGTCCTGTATATGCTGGAATTATGACACACAATACACCATGTATGACACATCTAATGGGTTACTGTGATCGCTGGTCCTGTATATGCTGGAATTATGACACAATACACTATGTATGACACATAATGGGTTACTGAGATCGCTGTTCCTGTATTTTCTGGAATTATGACACACAATACACTATGTACGACACATATAATGGGTTACTGTGATCACTGGTCCTGTATATGCTGGAATTGTGACACACAGTACACTATGTATGACACATATAATGGGTTACTGTGATCGCTGGTCCTGTATATGCTGGAATTATGACACACAATACACTATGTATGACACATATAATGGGTTACTGTGATCGCTGGTCCTGTATATTCTGGAATTATGACACACAATACACTATGTATGACACATATAATGGGTTACTGTGATCGCTGGTCCTGTATATGCTGGATACATGACACACAATACACTATGTATGACACATATAATGGGTTACTGTGATCACTGGTCCTGTATATGCTGGAATTATGACACACAATACACTATGTATGTCACATATAATGGGTTACTGTGATCACTGGTCCTGTATATGCTGGATACATGACACACAATACACTATGTATGACACATATAATGGGTTACTGTGATCACTGTTCCTGTATATGCTGGAATTATGACACACAATACACTTTGTATGACACATATAATGGGTTACTGTGATCGCTGGTCCTGTATATGCTGGAATTATGACACACAATACACTATATATGACACATATAATGGGTTACTGTGATCGCTGGTCCTGTATATTCTGGAATTATGACACACAATACACTATGTATGACACATATAATGGGTTACTATGATCGCTGGTCCTGTATATGCTGGAATTATGACACACAATACACTATGTATGACATATATAATGGTTACTGTGATCGCTGGTCCTGTATATGCTGGAATTATGACACACAATACACTATGTATGACACATCTAATGGGTTACTGTGATCGCTGGTCCTGTATATGCTGGAATTATGACACAATACACTATGTATGACACATATAATGGGTTACTGTGATCGCTTGTCCTGAATATTCTGGAATTATGACACACAATATACTATGTATGACACATATAATGGGTTACTGTGATCACTGGTCCTGTATATGCTGGATACATGACACACAATACACTATGTACGACACATATAATGGGTTACTGTGATCACTGGTCCTGTATATGCTGGAATTGTGACACACAGTACACTATGTATGACACATATAATGGGTTATTGTGATCGCTGGTCCTGTATATGCTGGAATTATGACACACAATACACTATGTATGACACATATAATGGGTTACTGTGATCGCTGGTCCTGTATATGCTGGAATTATGACACACAATACACTATGTATGACACATCTAATGGGTTACTGTGATCGCTGGTCCTGTATATGCTGGAATTGTGACACACAATACACTATGTATGACACATATAATGGGTTACTGTGATCGCTGGTCCTGTATATGCTGGATACATGACACACAATACACTATGTATGACACATATAATGGGTTACTGTGATCACTGGTCCTGTATATGCTGGAATTATGACACACAATACACTATGTATGTCACATATAATGGGTTACTGTGATCACTGGTCCTGTATATGCTGGATACAAGACACACAATACACTATGTATGACACATATAATGGGTTACTGTGATCACTGGTCCTGTATATGCTGGATACATGACACACAATACACTATGTATGACACATATAATGGGTTACTGTGATCACTGTTCCTGTATATGCTGGAATTATGACACACAATACACTTTGTATGACACATATAATGGGTTACTGTGATCGCTGGTCCTGTTTATGCTGGAATTATGACACACAATACACTATGTATGACACACATATTGGGTTACTGTGATCGCTTGTCCTGTATAAGATGGAATTATGACACACAATACACTATGTATGACACATATAATGGGTTACTGTGATCGCTGGTCCTGTATATGCTGGAATTATGACACACAATACACTATGTATGACACATCTAATGGGTTACTGGGATCGCTGGTCCTGTATATGCTGGAATTATGACACAATACACTATGTATGACACATAATGGGTTACTGAGATCGCTGTTCCTGTATTTTCTGGAATTATGACACACAATACACTATGTACGACACATATAATGGGTTACTGTGATCACTGGTCCTGTATATGCTGGAATTGTGACACACAGTACACTATGTATGACACATATAATGGGTTACTGTGATCGCTGGTCCTGTATATGCTGGAATTATGACACACAATACACTATGTATGACACATCTAATGGGTTACTGTGATCGCTGGTCCTGTATATGCTGGAATTATGACACACAATACACTATGTATGACACATATAATGGGTTACTGTGATCGCTGGTCCTGTATATTCTGGAATTATGACACACAATACACTATGTATGACACATAAAATGGCTTACTGTGATCACTGGTCCTGTATATGCTGGAATTATGACACACAATACACTATGTATGACACATATAATGGGTTACTGTGATCGCTGGTCCTGTATATGCTGGATACATGACACACAATACACTATGTATGATACATATAATGGGTTACTGTGATCACTGGTCCTGTATATGCTGGAATTATGACACACAATACACTATGTATGTCACATATAATGGGTTACTGTGATCACTGGTCCTGTATATGCTGGATACAAGACACACAATACACTATGTATGTCACATATAATGGGTTACTGTGATCACTGGTCCTGTATATGCTGGATACATGACACACAATACACTATGTATGACACATATAATGGGTTACTGTGATCACTGTTCCTGTATATGCTGGAATTATGACACACAATACACTTTGTATGACACATATAATGGGTTACTGTGATCGCTGGTCCTGTATATGCTGGAATTATGACACACAATACACTATATATGACACATATAATGGGTTACTGTGATCGCTGGTCCTGTATATTCTGGAATTATGACACACAATACTCTATGTATGACACATATAATGGGTTACTATGATCGCTGGTCCTGTATATGCTGGAATTATGACACACAATACACTATGTATGACATATATAATGGTTACTGTGATCGCTGGTCCTGTATATGCTGGAATTATGACACACAATACACTATGTATGACACATATAATTGGTTACTGTGATCGCTGGTCCTGTATATTCTGGAATTATGACACACAATACACTATGTATGACACATATAATGGCTTACTGTGATCACTGGTCCTGTATATGCTGGAATTGTGACACACAATACACTATGTATGACACATATAATGGGTTACTGTGATCGCTGGTCCTGTATATGCTGGATACATGACACACAATACACTATGTATGACACATATAATGGGTTACTGTGATCACTGGTCCTGTATATGCTGGAATTATGACACACAATACACTATGTATGTCACATATAATGGGTTACTGTGATCACTGGTCCTGTATATGCTGGATACAAGACACACAATACACTATGTATGACACATATAATGGGTTACTGTGATCACTGGTCCTGTATATGCTGGAATTATGACACACAATACACTATGTATGACACATATAATGGGTTACTGTGATCGCTTGTCCGGTATAAACTGGAATTATGACACACAATACACTATGTATGACACATATAATGGGTTACTGTGATCGCTGGTCCTGTATATGCTGGAATTATGACACACAATACACTATGTATGACACACATAATGGGTTACTGTGATCGCTTGTCCTGTATAAGATGGAATTATGACACACAATACACTATGTATGACACATATAATGGGTTACTGTGATCGCTGGTCCTGTATATGCTGGAATTATGACACACAATACACCATGTATGACACATCTAATGGGTTACTGTGATCGCTGGTCCTGTATATGCTGGAATTATGACACAATACACTATGTATGACACATAATGGGTTACTGAGATCGCTGTTCCTGTATTTTCTGGAATTATGACACACAATACACTATGTACGACACATATAATGGGTTACTGTGATCACTGGTCCTGTATATGCTGGAATTGTGACACACAGTACACTATGTATGACACATATAATGGGTTACTGTGATCGCTGGTCCTGTATATGCTGGAATTATGACACACAATACACTATGTATGACACATATAATGGGTTACTGTGATCGCTGGTCCTGTATATTCTGGAATTATGACACACAATACTCTATGTATGACACATATAATGGGTTACTGTGATCGCTGGTCCTGTATATGCTGGAATTATGACACACAATACACTATGTATGACACATCTAATGGGTTACTGTGATCGCTGGTCCTGAATATGCTGGAATTATGACACACAATACACTATGTATGACACATATAATGGGTTACTGTGATCGCTGGTCCTGTATATTCTGGAATTATGACACACAATACACTATGTATGACACATATAATGGCTTACTGTGATCACTGGTCCTGTATATGCTGGAATTGTGACACACAATACACTATGTATGACACATATAATGGGTTACTGTGATCGCTGGTCCTGTATATGCTGGATACATGACACACAATACACTATGTATGACACATATAATGGGTTACTGTGATCACTGGTCCTGTATATGCTGGAATTATGACACACAATACACTATGTATGTCACATATAATGGGTTACTGTGATCACTGGTCCTGTATATGCTGGATACAAGACACACAATACACTATGTATGTCACATATAATGGGTTACTGTGATCACTGGTCCTGTATATGCTGGATACATGACACACAATACACTATGTATGACACATATAATGGGTTACTGTGATCACTGTTCCTGTATATGCTGGAATTATGACACACAATACACTTTGTATGACACATATAATGGGTTACTGTGATCGCTGGTCCTGTATATGCTGGAATTATGACACACAATACACTATATATGACACATATAATGGGTTACTGTGATCGCTGGTCCTGTATATTCTGGAATTATGACACACAATACACTATGTATGACACATATAATGGGTTACTATGATCGCTGGTCCTGTATATGCTGGAATTATGACACACAATACACTATGTATGACACATCTAATGGGTTACTGTGATCGCTGGTCCTGTATATGCTGGAATTATGACACAATACACTATGTATGACACATAATGGGTTACTGTGATCGCTGGTCCTGTATTTTCAGGAATTATGACACACAATACACTATGTATGACACATATAATGGGTTACTGTGATCAATGGTCCTGTATATGCTGGAATTGTGACACACAATACACTATGTATGACACATATAATGGGTTACTGTGATCGCTGGTCCTGTATATGCTGGATACATGACACACAATACACTATGTATGACACATATAAAGGGTTACTGTGATCACTGGTCCTATATATGCTGGAATTATGACACACAATACACTATGTATGACACATAAAATGGGTTACTGTGATCACTGGTCCTTTATATGCTGGAATTATTACACACAATACACTATGTATGACACATATAATGGGTTACTGTGATCACTGGTCCTGTATATGCTGGAATTATTACACACAATACACTATGTATGACACATATAATGGGTTACTGTGATCACTGGTCCTGTATATGCTGGATACATGACACACAATACACTATGTATGACACATATAATGGGTTACTGTGATCACTGGTCCTGTATATTCTGGAATTATGACACACAATACACTATGTATGACACATATAATGGGTTACTGTGATCGCTGGTCCTGTATATGCTGGTATTATGACACACAATACACTATGTATGACACATCTAATGGGTAACTGTGATCGCTGGTCCTGTATATGCTGGAATTATGACACACAATACACTATGTATGACACATATAATGGGTTACTGTGATCGCTGGTCCTGTAAATGCTGGATTTATGACACACAATACACTATGTATGACACATCTAATGGGTTACTGTGATCGCTGGTCCTGTATATGTTGGAATTATGACACACAATACACTATGTATGACACATATAATGGGTTACTGTGATCGCTGGTCCTGTATATGCTGGATACATGACACACAATACACTATGTATGACACATATAATGGGTTACTGTGATCACTGGTCCTGTATATGCTGGAATTATGACACACAATACACTATGTATGTCACATATAATGGGTTACTGTGATCACTGGTCCAGTATATGCTGGATACATGACACACAATACACTATGTATGACACATATAATGGGTTACTGTGATCACTGGTCCTGCATATGCTGGAATTATGACACACAATACACTTTGTATGACACATATAATGGGTTACTGTGATCGCTGGTCCTGTATATTCTGGAATTATGACACACAATACACTATATATGACACATATAATGGGTTACTGTGATCGCTGGTCCTGTGTATGCTGGAATTATGACACACAATACACTATGTATGACACATATAATGGGTTACTGTGATCTCTGGTCCTGTATATTCTGGAATTATGACACACAGTACACTATGTATGACACATATAATGGGTTACTGTGATCGCTGGTCCTGTATATGCTGGAATTATGACACACAATACACTATGTATGACACATATAATGGGTTACTGTGATCGCTGGTGCTGTATATTCTGGAATTATGACACACAATACTCTATGTATGACACATATAATGGGTTACTGTGATCGCTGGTCCTGTATATGCTGGAATTATGACACACAATACACTATGTATGACACATATAATGGGTTACTGTGATCGCTGGTCCTGTATATGCTGGAATTATGACACACAATACACTATGTATGACACATCTAATGGGTTACTGTGATCGCTGGTCCTGTATATGCTGGAATTATGACACACAATACACTATGTATGACACATATAATGGGTTACTGTGATCACTGGTCCTGTATATGCTGGAATTGTGACACACAATACACTATGTATGACACATATAATGGGTTACTGTGATCGCTGGTCCTGTATATGCTGGATACATGACACACAATACACTATGTATGACACATATAATGGGTTACTGTGATCACTGGTCCTGTATATGCTGGAATTATGACACACAATACACTATGTATGACACATATAATGGGTTACTGTGATCGCTGGTCCTGTATATTCTGGAATTATGACACACAATACACTATGTATGACACATATAATGGGTTACTGTGATCGCTGGTCCTGTATATGCTGGAATTATGACACACAATACACTATGTATGACACATATAATGGGCTACTGTGATCGCTGGTCCTGTATATGCTGGAATTATGACACAATACACTATGTATCACTTATATAATGGTTACTGTGATCGCTGGTCCTGTATATGCTGGAATTATGACACAATACACTATGTATGACATATATAATGGTTACTGTGATCGCTGGTCCTGTATATGCTGGAATTATGACACACAATACACTATGTATGACACATCTAATGGGTTACTGTGATCGCTGGTCCTGTATATGCTGGATTTATGACACAATACACTATGTATGACACATATAATGGGTTACTGTGATCGCTTGTCCTGTATATTCTGGAATTATGACACACAATACACTATGTATGACACATATAATTGGTTACTGTGATCACTGGTCCTGTATATGCTGGAATTGTGACACACAATACACTATGTATGACACATATAATGGGTTACTGTGATCGCTGCTCCTGTATATGCTGGATACATGACACACAATACACTATGTATGACACATATAATGGGTTACTGTGATCACTGGTCCTGTATATGCTGGAATTATGACACACAATACATTATGTATGTCACATATAATGGGTTACTGTGATCACTGGTCCTGTATATGCTGGATACATGACACACAATACACTATGTATGACACATATAATGGGTTACTGTGATCACTGGTCCTGTATATGCTGGAATTATGACACACAATACACTTTGTATGACACATATAATGGGTTACTGTGATCGCTGGTCCTGTATATGCTGGAATTATGACACACAATACACTATATATAACACATATAATGGGTTACTGTGATCGCTGGTCCTGTATAAGCTGGCATTATGACACACAATACACTATGTATGACACATATAATGGGTTACTGTGATCGCTGGTCCTGTATATTCTGGAATTATGACACACAATACACTATGTATGACACATATAATGGGTTACTGTGATCGCTGGTCCTGTTTATGCTGGAATTATGACACACAATACACTATGTATGACATATATAATGGTTACTGTGATCGCTGGTCCTGTATATGCTGGAATTATGACACACAATACACTATGTATGACACATATAATGGGTTACTGTGATCGCTGGTCCTGTATTTTCTGGAATTATGACACACAATACACTATGTATGACACATATAATGGGTTACTGTGATCACTGGTCCTGTATATGCTGGAATTGTGACACACAATACACTATGTATGACACATATAATGGGTTACTGTGATCGCTGGTCCTGTATATGCTGGATACATGACACACAATACACTATGTATGACACATATAATGGGTTACTGTGATCACTGGTCCTATATATGCTGGAATTATGACACACAATACACTATGTATGTCACATATAATGGGTTACTGTGATCACTGGTCCTGTATATGCCGGATACATGACACACAATACACTATGTATGACACATATAATGGGTTACTGTGATCACTGGTCCTGTATATGCTGGAATTATGACACACAATACACTATGTATGACACATATAATGGGTTACTGTGATCGCTTGTCCTGTATAAGCTGAAATTTTGACACACAATACACTATGTATGACACATATAATGGGTTACTGTGATCGCTGGTCCTGTATATGCTGGAATTATGACACACAATACACTTTGTATGACACATATAATGGGTTACTGTGATCGCTGGTCCTGTATATGCTGGAATTATGACACACAATACACTATATATGACACATATAATGGGTTACTGTGATCGCTGGTCCTGTATATTCTGGAATTATGACACACAATACACTATGTATGACACATATAATGGGTTACTATGATCGCTGGTCCTGTATATGCTGGAATTATGACACACAATACACTATGTATGACATATATAATGGTTACTGTGATCGCTGGTCCTGTATATGCTGGAATTATGACACACAATACACTATGTATGACACATCTAATGGGTTACTGTGATCGCTGGTCCTGTATATGCTGGAATTATGACACAATACACTATGTATGACACATAATGGGTTACTGTGATCGCTGGTCCTGTATTTTCAGGAATTATGACACACAATACACTATGTATGACACATATAATGGGTTACTGTGATCAATGGTCCTGTATATGCTGGAATTGTGACACACAATACACTATGTATGACACATATAATGGGTTACTGTGATCGCTGGTCCTGTATATGCTGGATACATGACACACAATACACTATGTATGACACATATAAAGGGTTACTGTGATCACTGGTCCTATATATGCTGGAATTATGACACACAATACACTATGTATGACACATAAAATGGGTTACTGTGATCACTGGTCCTTTATATGCTGGAATTATTACACACAATACACTATGTATGACACATATAATGGGTTACTGTGATCACTGGTCCTGTATATGCTGGAATTATTACACACAATACACTATGTATGACACATATAATGGGTTACTGTGATCACTGGTCCTGTATATGCTGGATACATGACACACAATACACTATGTATGACACATATAATGGGTTACTGTGATCACTGGTCCTGTATATTCTGGAATTATGACACACAATACACTTTGTATGACACATATAATGGGTTACTGTGATCGCTGGTCCTGTATATTCTGGAATTATGACACACAATACACTATATATGACACATATAATGGGTTACTGTGATCGCTGGTCCTGTGTATGCTGGAATTATGACACACAATACACTATGTATGACACATATAATGGGTTACTGTGATCTCTGGTCCTGTATATTCTGGAATTATGACACACAGTACACTATGTATGACACATATAATGGGTTACTGTGATCGCTGGTCCTGTATATGCTGGAATTATGACACACAATACACTATGTATGACACATATAATGGGTTACTGTGATCGCTGGTCCTGTATATTCTGGAATTATGACACACAATACTCTATGTATGACACATATAATGGGTTACTGTGATCGCTGGACCTGTATATGCTGGAATTATGACACACAATACACTATGTATGACACATATAATGGGTTACTGTGATCGCTGGTCCTGTATATGCTGGAATTATGACACACAATACACTATGTATGACACATCTAATGGGTTACTGTGATCGCTGGTCCTGTATATGCTGGAATTATGACACACAATACACTATGTATGACACATATAATGGGTTACTGTGATCGCTGGTCCTGTATATTCTGGAATTATGACACACAATACACTATGTATGACACATATAATGGCTTACTGTGATCACTGGTCCTGTATATGCTGGAATTGTGACACACAATACACTATGTATGACACATATAATGGGTTACTGTGATCGCTGGTCCTGTATATGCTGGATACATGACACACAATACACTATGTATGACACATATAATGGGTTACTGTGATCACTGGTCCTGTATATGCTGGAATTATGACACACAATACACTATGTATGACACATATAATGGGTTACTGTGATCGCTGGTCCTGTATATTCTGGAATTATGACACACAATACACTATGTATGACACATATAATGGGTTACTGTGATCGCTGGTCCTGTATATGCTGGAATTATGACACACAATACACTATGTATGACACATATAATGGGTTACTGTGATCGCTGGTCCTGTATATGCTGGAATTATGACACAATACACTATGTATCACTTATATAATGGTTACTGTGATCGCTGGTCCTGTATATGCTGGAATTATGACACAATACACTATGTATGACATATATAATGGTTACTGTGATCGCTGGTCCTGTATATGCTGGAATTATGACACACAATACACTATGTATGACACATCTAATGGGTTACTGTGATCGCTGGTCCTGTATATGCTGGATTTATGACACAATACACTATGTATGACACATATAATGGGTTACTGTGATCGCTTGTCCTGTATATTCTGGAATTATGACACACAATACACTATGTATGACACATATAATGGGTTACTGTGATCACTGGTCCTGTATATGCTGGAATTGTGACACACAATACACTATGTATGACACATATAATGGGTTACTGTGATCGCTGCTCCTGTATATGCTGGATACATGACACACAATACACTATGTATGACACATATAATGGGTTACTGTGATCACTGGTCCTGTATATGCTGGAATTATGACACACAATACATTATGTATGTCACATATAATGGGTTACTGTGATCACTGGTCCTGTATATGCTGGATACATGACACACAATACACTATGTATGACACATATAATGGGTTACTGTGATCACTGGTCCTGTATATGCTGGAATTATGACACACAATACACTTTGTATGACACATATAATGGGTTACTGTGATCGCTGGTCCTGTATATGCTGGAATTATGACACACAATACACTATATATAACACATATAATGGGTTACTGTGATCGCTGGTCCTGTATAAGCTGGCATTATGACACACAATACACTATGTATGACACATATAATGGGTTACTGTGATCGCTGGTCCTGTATATTCTGGAATTATGACACACAATACACTATGTATGACACATATAATGGGTTACTGTGATCGATGGTCCTGTTTATGCTGGAATTATGACACACAATACACTATGTATGACATATATAATGGTTACTGTGATCGCTGGTCCTGTATATGCTGGAATTATGACACACAATACACTATGTATGACACATATAATGGGTTACTGTGATCGCTGGTCCTGTATTTTCTGGAATTATGACACACAATACACTATGTATGACACATATAATGGGTTACTGTGATCACTGGTCCTGTATATGCTGGAATTGTGACACACAATACACTATGTATGACACATATAATGGGTTACTGTGATCGCTGGTCCTGTATATGCTGGATACATGACACACAATACACTATGTATGACACATATAATGGGTTACTGTGATCACTGGTCCTGTATATGCTGGAATTATGACACACAATACTCTATGTATGACACATATAATGGGTTACTGTGATCGCTGGTCCTGTATATGCTGGAATTATGACACACAATACACTATGTATGACACATATAATGGGTTACTGTGATCGCTGGTCCTGTATATGCTGGAATTATGACACACAATACACTATGTATGACACATCTAATGGGTTACTGTGATCGCTGGTCCTGTATATGCTGGAATTATGACACACAATACACTATGTATGACACATATAATGGGTTACTGTGATCGCTGGTCCTGTATATTCTGGAATTATGACACACAATACACTATGTATGACACATATAATGGCTTACTGTGATCACTGGTCCTGTATATGCTGGAATTGTGACACACAATACACTATGTATGACACATATAATGGGTTACTGTGATCGCTGGTCCTGTATATGCTGGATACATGACACTCAATACACTATGTATGACACATATAATGGGTTACTGTGATCACTGGTCCTGTATATGCTGGAATTATGACACACAATACACTATGTATGACACATATAATGGGTTACTGTGATCGCTGGTCCTGTATATTCTGGAATTATGACACACAATACACTATGTATGACACATATAATGGGTTACTGTGATCGCTGGTCCTGTATATGCTGGAATTATGACACACAATACACTATGTATGACACATATAATGGGTTACTGTGATCGCTGGTCCTGTATATGCTGGAATTATGACACAATACACTATGTATCACTTATATAATGGTTACTGTGATCGCTGGTCCTGTATATGCTGGAATTATGACACAATACACTATGTATGACATATATAATGGTTACTGTGATCGCTGGTCCTGTATATGCTGGAATTATGACACACAATACACTATGTATGACACATCTAATGGGTTACTGTGATCGCTGGTCCTGTATATGCTGGATTTATGACACACAATACACTATGTATGACACATATAATGGGTTACTGTGATCGCTTGTCCTGTATATTCTGGAATTATGACACACAATACACTATGTATGACACATATAATGGGTTACTGTGATCACTGGTCCTGTATATGCTGGAATTGTGACACACAATACACTATGTATGACACATATAATGGGTTACTGTGATCGCTGCTCCTGTATATGCTGGATACATGACACACAATACACTATGTATGACACATATAATGGGTTACTGTGATCACTGGTCCTGTATATGCTGGAATTATGACACACAATACATTATGTATGTCACATATAATGGGTTACTGTGATCACTGGTCCTGTATATGCTGGATACATGACACACAATACACTATGTATGACACATATAATGGGTTACTGTGATCACTGGTCCTGTATATGCTGGAATTATGACACACAATACACTTTGTATGACACATATAATGGGTTACTGTGATCGCTGGTCCTGTATATGCTGGAATTATGACACACAATACACTATATATAACACATATAATGGGTTACTGTGATCGCTGGTCCTGTATAAGCTGGCATTATGACACACAATACACTATGTATGACACATATAATGGGTTACTGTGATCGCTGGTCCTGTATATTCTGGAATTATGACACACAATACACTATGTATGACACATATAATGGGTTACTGTGATCGCTGGTCCTGTTTATGCTGGAATTATGACACACAATACACTATGTATGACATATATAATGGTTACTGTGATCGCTGGTCCTGTATATGCTGGAATTATGACACACAATACACTATGTATGACACATATAATGGGTTACTGTGATCGCTGGTCCTGTATTTTCTGGAATTATGACACACAATACACTATGTATGACACATATAATGGGTTACTGTGATCACTGGTCCTGTATATGCTGGAATTGTGACACACAATACACTATGTATGACACATATAATGGGTTACTGTGATCGCTGGTCCTGTATATGCTGGATACATGACACACAATACACTATGTATGACACATATAATGGGTTACTGTGATCACTGGTCCTATATATGCTGGAATTATGACACACAATACACTATGTATGTCACATATAATGGGTTACTGTGATCACTGGTCCTGTATATGCCGGATACATGACACACAATACACTATGTATGACACATATAATGGGTTACTGTGATCACTGGTCCTGTATATGCTGGAATTATGACACACAATACACTATGTATGACACATATAATGGGTTACTGTGATCGCTTGTCCTGTATAAGCTGAAATTTTGACACACAATACACTATGTATGACACATATAATGGGTTACTGTGATCGCTGGTCCTGTATATGCTGGAATTATGACACACAATACACTTTGTATGACACATATAATGGGTTACTGTGATCGCTGGTCCTGTATATGCTGGAATTATGACACACAATACACTATATATGACACATATAATGGGTTACTGTGATCGCTGGTCCTGTATATTCTGGAATTATGACACACAATACACTATGTATGACACATATAATGGGTTACTATGATCGCTGGTCCTGTATATGCTGGAATTATGACACACAATACACTATGTATGACATATATAATGGTTACTGTGATCGCTGGTCCTGTATATGCTGGAATTATGACACACAATACACTATGTATGACACATCTAATGGGTTACTGTGATCGCTGGTCCTGTATATGCTGGAATTATGACACAATACACTATGTATGACACATAATGGGTTACTGTGATCGCTGGTCCTGTATTTTCAGGAATTATGACACACAATACACTATGTATGACACATATAATGGGTTACTGTGATCAATGGTCCTGTATATGCTGGAATTGTGACACACAATACACTATGTATGACACATATAATGGGTTACTGTGATCGCTGGTCCTGTATATGCTGGATACATGACACACAATACACTATGTATGACACATATAAAGGGTTACTGTGATCACTGGTACTATATATGCTGGAATTATGACTCACAATACACTATGTATGACACATAAAATGGGTTACTGTGATCACTGGTCCTTTATATGCTGGAATTATTACACACAATACACTATGTATGACACATATAATGGGTTACTGTGATCACTGGTCCTGTATATGCTGGAATTATTACACACAATACACTATGTATGACACATATAATGGGTTACTGTGATCACTGGTCCTGTATATGCTGGATACATGACACACAATACACTATGTATGACACATATAATGGGTTACAGTGATCACTGGTCCTGTATATTCTGGAATTATGACACACAATACACTTTGTATGACACATATAATGGGTTACTGTGATCGCTGGTCCTGTATATTCTGGAATTATGACACACAATACACTATATATGACACATATAATGGGTTACTGTGATCGCTGGTCCTGTGTATGCTGGAATTATGACACACAATACACTATGTATGACACATATAATGGGTTACTGTGATCTCTGGTCCTGTATATTCTGGAATTATGACACACAGTACACTATGTATGACACATATAATGGGTTACTGTGATCGCTGGTCCTGTATATGCTGGAATTATGACACACAATACACTATCTATGACACATATAATGGGTTACTGTGATCGCTGGTCCTGTATATTCTGGAATTATGACACACAATACTCTATGTATGACACATATAATGGGTTACTGTGATCGCTGGACCTGTATATGCTGGAATTATGACACACAATACACTATGTATGACACATATAATGGGTTACTGTGATCGCTGGTCCTGTATATGCTGGAATTATGACACACAATACACTATGTATGACACATCTAATGGGTTACTGTGATCGCTGGTCCTGTATATGCTGGAATTATGACACACAATACACTATGTATGACACATATAATGGGTTACTGTGATCGCTGGTCCTGTATATTCTGGAATTATGACACACAATACACTATGTATGACACATATAATGGCTTACTGTGATCACTGGTCCTGTATATGCTGGAATTGTGACACACAATACACTATGTATGACACATATAATGGGTTACTGTGATCGCTGGTCCTGTATATGCTGGATACATGACACACAATACACTATGTATGACACATATAATGGGTTACTGTGATCACTGGTCCTGTATATGCTGGAATTATGACACACAATACACTATGTATGACACATATAATGGGTTACTGTGATCGCTGGTCCTGTATATTCTGGAATTATGACACACAATACACTATGTATGACACATATAATGGGTTACTGTGATCGCTGGTCCTGTATATGCTGGAATTATGACACACAATACACTATGTATGACACATATAATGGGTTACTGTGATCGCTGGTCCTGTATATGCTGGAATTATGACACAATACACTATGTATCACTTATATAATGGTTACTGTGATCGCTGGTCCTGTATATGTTGGAATTATGACACAATACACTATGTATGACATATATAATGGTTACTGTGATCGCTGGTCCTGTATATGCTGGAATTATGACACACAATACACTATGTATGACACATCTAATGGGTTACTGTGATCGCTGGTCCTGTATATGCTGGATTTATGACACAATACACTATGTATGACACATATAATGGGTTACTGTGATCGCTTGTCCTGTATATTCTGGAATTATGACACACAATACACTATGTATGACACATATAATGGGTTACTGTGATCACTGGTCCTGTATATGCTGGAATTGTGACACACAATACACTATGTATGACACATATAATGGGTTACTGTGATCGCTGCTCCTGTATATGCTGGATACATGACACACAATACACTATGTATGACACATATAATGGGTTACTGTGATCACTGGTCCTGTATATGCTGGAATTATGACACACAATACATTATGTATGTCACATATAATGGGTTACTGTGATCACTGGTCCTGTATATGCTGGATACATGACACACAATACACTATGTATGACACATATAATGGGTTACTGTGATCACTGGTCCTGTATATGCTGGAATTATGACACACAATACACTTTGTATGACACATATAATGGGTTACTGTGATCGCTGGTCCTGTATATGCTGGAATTATGACACACAATACACTATATATAACACATATAATGGGTTACTGTGATCGCTGGTCCTGTATAAGCTGGCATTATGACACACAATACACTATGTATGACACATATAATGGGTTACTGTGATCGCTGGTCCTGTATATTCTGGAATTATGACACACAATACACTATGTATGACACATATAATGGGTTACTGTGATCGATGGTCCTGTTTATGCTGGAATTATGACACACAATACACTATGTATGACATATATAATGGTTACTGTGATCGCTGGTCCTGTATATGCTGGAATTATGACACACAATACACTATGTATGACACATATAATGGGTTACTGTGATCGCTGGTCCTGTATTTTCTGGAATTATGACACACAATACACTATGTATGACACATATAATGGGTTACTGTGATCACTGGTCCTGTATATGCTGGAATTGTGACACACAATACACTATGTATGACACATATAATGGGTTACTGTGATCGCTGGTCCTGTATATGCTGGATACATGACACACAATACACTATGTATGACACATATAATGGGTTACTGTGATCACTGGTCCTATATATGCTGGAATTATGACACACAATACACTATGTATGTCACATATAATGGGTTACTGTGATCACTGGTCCTGTATATGCCGGATACATGACACACAATACACTATGTATGACACATATAATGGGTTACTGTGATCACTGGTCCTGTATATGCTGGAATTATGACACACAATACACTATGTATGACACATTTAATGGGTTACTGTGATCGCTTGTCCTGTATAAGCTGAAATTTTGACACACAATACACTATGTATGACACATATAATGGGTTACTGTGATCGCTGGTCCTGTATATGCTGGAATTATGACACAATACACTATGTATGACACACATAATGGGTTACTGTGATCGCTTGTCCTGTATAAGCTGGAATTATGACACACAATACACTATGTATGACACACATAATGGGTTACTGTGATCGCTTGTCCTGTATAAGCTGGAATTATGACACACAATACACTATGTATGACACATATAATGGGTTACTGTGATCGCTGGTCCTGTATATGCTGGAATTATGGCACACAATACACTTTGTATGACACATATAATGGGTTACTGTGATCGCTGGTTCTGTATATGCTGGAATTATGACACATAATACACTATGTATGACACATATAATGGGTTACTGTGATCGCTGGTCTTGTATATTCTGGAATTATGACACACAATACACTATGTATGACACATATAATGGGTTACTGTGATCGCTGGTCCTGTATATGCTGGAATTATGACACACAATACACTATGTATGACACATCTAATGGGTTACTGTGATCGCTGGTCCTGTATATGCTGGAATTATGACACACAATACACTATGTATGACACATATAATTGGTTACTGTGATCGCTGGTCCTGTATATTCTGGAATTATGACACACAATACACTATGTATGACACATATAATGGCTTACTGTGATCACTGGTCCTGTATATGCTGGAATTGTGACACACAATACACTATGTATGACACATATAATGGGTTACTGTGATCGCTGGTCCTGTATATGCTGGATACATGACACACAATACACTATGTATGACACATATAATGGGTTACTGTGATCACTGGTCCTGTATATGCTGGAATTATGACACACAATACACTATGTATGTCACATATAATGGGTTACTGTGATCACTGGTCCTGTATATGCTGGATACAAGACACACAATACACTATGTATGACACATATAATGGGTTACTGTGATCACTGGTCCTGTATATGCTGGAATTATGACACACAATACACTATGTATGACACATATAATGGGTTACTGTGATCACTGGTCCTGTATATGCTGGAATTGAGACACACAATACACTATGTATGTCACATAGAATGGGTTACTGTGATCACTGGTCCTGTATATGCTGGATACAAGACACACAATACACTATGTATGACACATATAATGGGTTACTGTGATCACTGGTCCTGTATATGCTGGAATTATGACACACAATACACTTTGTATGACACATATAATGGGTTACTGTGATCGCTGGTCCTGTATATGCTGGAATTATGACACACAATACACTATATATAACACATATAATGGGTTACTGTGATCGCTGGTCCTGTATAAGCTGGCATTATGACACACAATACACTATGTATGACACATATAATGGGTTAGTGTGATCGCTGGTCCTGTATATTCTGGAATTATGACACACAATACACTATGTATGACACATATAATGGGTTACTGTGATCGCTGGTCCTGTTTATGCTGGAATTATGACACACAATACACTATGTATGACATATATAATGGTTACTGTGATCGCTGGTCCTGTATATGCTGGAATTATGACACACAATACACTATGTATGACACATATAATGGGTTACTGTGATCTCTGGTCCTGTATTTTCTGGAATTATGACACACAATACACTATGTATGACACATATAATGGGTTACTGTGATCACTGGTCCTGTATATGCTGGAATTGTGACACACAATACACTATGTATGACACATATAATGGGTTACTGTGATCGCTGGTCCTGTATATGCTGGATACATGACACACAATACACTATGTATGACACATATAATGGGTTACTGTGATCACTGGTCCTATATATGCTGGAATTATGACACACAATACACTATGTATGTCACATATAATGGGTTACTGTGATCACTGGTCCTGTATATGCCGGATACATGACACACAATACACTATGTATGACACATATAATGGGTTACTGTGATCACTGGTCCTGTATAAGCTGGAATTATGACACACAATACACTATGTATGACACATATAATGGGTTACTGTGATCGCTGGTCCTGTATATGCTGGAATTATGACACACAATACACTATGTATGATACATATAATGGGGAACTGTGATCACTGGTCCTGTATATGCTGGAATTAGGACACACAATACACTATGTATGACACATCTAATGGGTTACTGTGATCGCTGGTCCTGTATATGCTGGAATTATGACACAATACACTATGTATGACACATAATGGGTTACTGTGATCGCTGGTCCTGTATTTTCTGGAATTATGACACACAATACACTATGTATGACACATATAATGGGTTACTGTGATCACTGGTCCTGTATATGCTGGAATTGTGACACACAATACACTATGTATGACACATATAATGGGTTACTGTGATCGCTGGTCCTGTATATGCTGGATATATGACACACAATACACTATGTATGACACATATAATGGGTTACTGTGATCACTGGTCCTATATATGCTGGAATTATGACACACAATACACTATGTATGTCACATATAATGGTTTACTGTGATCACTGGTCCTGTATATGCCGGATACATGACACACAATACACTATGTATGACACATATAATGGGTTACTGTGATCACTGGTCCTGTATATGCTGGAATTATGACACACAATACACTATGTATGACACATATAATGGGTTACTGTGATCGCTTGTCCTGTATAATCTGAAATTATGACACACAATACACTATGTATGACACATATAATGGGTTAATGTGATCGCTGGTCCTGTATATGCTGGAATTATGACACACAATACACTATGTATGACACACATAATGGGTTACTGTGATCGCTTGTCCTGTATAAGCTGGAATTATGACACACAATACACTATGTATGACACATATAATGGGTTACTGTGATCGCTGGTCCTGTATATGCTGGAATTATGACACACAATACACTTTGTATGACACATATAATGGGTTACTGTGATCGCTGGTCCTGTATATGCTGGAATTATGACACATAATACACTATGTATGACACATATAATGGGTTACTGTGATCGCTGGTCCTGTATATTCTGGAATTATGACACACAATACACTATGTATGACACATATAATGGGTTACTGTGATCGCTGGTCCTGTATATGCTGGAATTATGACACACAATACACTATGTATGACACATCTAATGGGTTACTGTGATCGCTGGTCCTGTATATGCTGGAATTATGACACACAATACACTATGTATGACACATATAATGGGTTACTGTGATCGCTGGTCCTGTAAATGCTGGATTTATGACACACAATACACTATGTATGACACATCTAATGGGTTACTGTGATCGCTGGTCCTGTATATGCTGGAATTATGACACACAATACACTATGTATGACACATATAATGGGTTACTGTGATCGCTGGTCCTGTATATGCTGGATACATGACACACAATACACTATGTATGACACATATAATGGGTTACTGTGATCACTGGTCCTGTATATGCTGGAATTATGACACACAATACACTATGTATGTCACATATAATGGGTTACTGTGATCACTGGTCCAGTATATGCTGGATACATGACACACAATACACTATGTATGACACATATAATGGGTTACTGTGATCACTGGTCCTGCATATGCTGGAATTATGACACACAATACACTTTGTATGACACATATAATGGGTTACTGTGATCGCTGGTCCTGTATATTCTGGAATTATGACACACAATACACTATATATGACACATATAATGGGTTACTGTGATCGCTGGTCCTGTGTATGCTGGAATTATGACACACAATACACTATGTATGACACATATAATGGGTTACTGTGATCTCTGGTCCTGTATATTCTGGAATTATGACACACAGTACACTATGTAGGACACATATAATGGGTTACTGTGATCGCTGGTCCTGTATATGCTGGAATTATGACACACAATACACTATGTATGACACATATAATGGGTTACTGTGATCGCTGGTCCTGTATATTCTGGAATTATGACACACAATACTCTATGTATGACACATATAATGGGTTACTGTGATCGCTGGTCCTGTATATGCTGGAATTATGACACACAATACACTATGTATGACACATATAATGGGTTACTGTGATCGCTGGTCCTGTATATGCTGGAATTATGACACACAATACACTATGTATGACACATCTAATGGGTTACTGTGATCGCTGGTCCTGTATATGCTGGAATTATGACACACAATACACTATGTATGACACATATAATGGGTTACTGTGATCGCTGGTCCTGTATATTCTGGAATTATGACACACAATACACTATGTATGACACATATAATGGCTTACTGTGATCACTGGTCCTGTATATGCTGGAATTGTGACACACAATACACTATGTATGACACATATAATGGGTTACTGTGATCGCTGGTCCTGTATATGCTGGATACATGACACACAATACACTATGTATGACACATATAATGGGTTACTGTGATCACTGGTCCTGTATATGCTGGAATTATGACACACAATACACTATGTATGACACATATAATGGGTTACTGTGATCGCTGGTCCTGTATATTCTGGAATTATGACACACAATACACTATGTATGACACATATAATGGGTTACTGTGATCGCTGGTCCTGTATATGCTGGAATTATGACACACAATACACTATGTATGACACATATAATGGGTTACTGTGATCGCTGGTCCTGTATATGCTGGAATTATGACACAATACACTATGTATCACTTATATAATGGTTACTGTGATCGCTGGTCCTGTATATGCTGGAATTATGACACAATACACTATGTATGACATATATAATGGTTACTGTGATCGCTGGTCCTGTATATGCTGGAATTATGACACACAATACACTATGTATGACACATCTAATGGGTTACTGTGATCGCTGGTCCTGTATATGCTGGATTTATGACACAATACACTATGTATGACACATATAATGGGTTACTGTGATCGCTTGTCCTGTATATTCTGGAATTATGACACACAATACACTATGTATGACACATATAATGGGTTACTGTGATCACTGGTCCTGTATATGCTGGAATTGTGACACACAATACACTATGTATGACACATATAATGGGTTACTGTGATCGCTGCTCCTGTATATGCTGGATACATGACACACAATACACTATGTATGACACATATAATGGGTTACTGTGATCACTGGTCCTGTATATGCTGGAATTATGACACACAATACATTATGTATGTCACATATAATGGGTTACTGTGATCACTGGTCCTGTATATGCTGGATACATGACACACAATACACTATGTATGACACATATAATGGGTTACTGTGATCACTGGTCCTGTATATGCTGGAATTATGACACACAATACACTTTGTATGACACATATAATGGGTTACTGTGATCGCTGGTCCTGTATATGCTGGAATTATGACACACAATACACTATATATAACACATATAATGGGTTACTGTGATCGCTGGTCCTGTATAAGCTGGCATTATGACACACAATACACTATGTATGACACATATAATGGGTTACTGTGATCGCTGGTCCTGTATATTCTGGAATTATGACACACAATACACTATGTATGACACATATAATGGGTTACTGTGATCGCTGGTCCTGTTTATGCTGGAATTATGACACACAATACACTATGTATGACATATATAATGGTTACTGTGATCGCTGGTCCTGTATATGCTGGAATTATGACACACAATACACTATGTATGACACATATAATGGGTTACTGTGATCGCTGGTCCTGTATTTTCTGGAATTATGACACACAATACACTATGTATGACACATATAATGGGTTACTGTGATCACTGGTCCTGTATATGCTGGAATTGTGACACACAATACACTATGTATGACACATATAATGGGTTACTGTGATCGCTGGTCCTGTATATGCTGGATACATGACACACAATACACTATGTATGACACATATAATGGGTTACTGTGATCACTGGTCCTATATATGCTGGAATTATGACACACAATACACTATGTATGTCACATATAATGGGTTACTGTGATCACTGGTCCTGTATATGCCGGATACATGACACACAATACACTATGTATGACACATATAATGGGTTACTGTGATCACTGGTCCTGTATATGCTGGAATTATGACACACAATACACTATGTATGACACATATAATGGGTTACTGTGATCGCTTGTCCTGTATAAGCTGAAATTTTGACACACAATACACTATGTATGACACATATAATGGGTTACTGTGATTGCTGGTCCTGTATATGCTGGAATTATGACACACAATACACTATGTATGACACACATAATGGGTTACTGTGATCGCTTGTCCTGTATAAGCTGGAATTATGACACACAATACACTATGTATGACACACATAATGGGTTACTGTGATCGCTTGTCCTGTATAAGCTGGAATTATGACACACAATACACTATGTATGACACATATAATGGGTTACTGTGATCGCTGGTCCTGTATATGCTGGAATTATGGCACACAATACACTTTGTATGACACATATAATGGGTTACTGTGATCGCTGGTTCTGTATATGCTGGAATTATGACACATAATACACTATGTATGACACATATAATGGGTTACTGTGATCGCTGGTCTTGTATATTCTGGAATTATGACACACAATACACTATGTATGACACATATAATGGGTTACTGTGATCGCTGGTCCTGTATATGCTGGAATTATGACACACAATACACTATGTATGACACATCTAATGGGTTACTGTGATCGCTGGTCCTGTATATGCTGGAATTATGACACACAATACACTATGTATGACACATATAATTGTTTACTGTGATCGCTGGTCCTGTATATTCTGGAATTATGACACACAATACACTATGTATGACACATATAATGGCTTACTGTGATCACTGGTCCTGTATATGCTGGAATTGTGACACACAATACACTATGTATGACACATATAATGGGTTACTGTGATCGCTGGTCCTGTATATGCTTTATACATGACACACAATACACTATGTATGACACATATAATGGGTTACTGTGATCACTGGTCCTGTATATGCTGGAATTATGACACACAATACACTATGTATGTCACATATAATGGGTTACTGTGATCACTGGTCCTGTATATGCTGGATACAAGACACACAATACACTATGTATGACACATATAATGGGTTACTGTGATCACTGGTCCTGTATATGCTGGAATTATGACACACAATACACTATGTATGACACATATAATGGGTTACTGTGATCACTGGTCCTGTATATGCTGGAATTGAGACACACAATACACTATGTATGTCACATAGAATGGGTTACTGTGATCACTGGTCCTGTATATGCTGGATACAAGACACACAATACACTATGTATGACACATATAATGGGTTACTGTGATCACTGGTCCTGTATATGCTGGAATTATGACACACAATACACTTTGTATGACACATATAATGGGTTACTGTGATCGCTGGTCCTGTATATGCTGGAATTATGACACACAATACACTATATATAACACATATAATGGGTTACTGTGATCGCTGGTCCTGTATAAGCTGGCATTATGACACACAATACACTATGTATGACACATATAATGGGTTAGTGTGATCGCTGGTCCTGTATATTCTGGAATTATGACACACAATACACTATGTATGACACATATAATGGGTTACTGTGATCGCTGGTCCTGTTTATGCTGGAATTATGACACACAATACACTATGTATGACATATATAATGGTTACTGTGATCGCTGGTCCTGTATATGCTGGAATTATGACACACAATACACTATGTATGACACATATAATGGGTTACTGTGATCTCTGGTCCTGTATTTTCTGGAATTATGACACACAATACACTATGTATGACACATATAATGGGTTACTGTGATCACTGGTCCTGTATATGCTGGAATTGTGACACACAATACACTATGTATGACACATATAATGGGTTACTGTGATCGCTGGTCCTGTATATGCTGGATACATGACACACAATACACTATGTATGACACATATAATGGGTTACTGTGATCACTGGTCCTATATATGCTGGAATTATGACACACAATACACTATGTATGTCACATATAATGGGTTACTGTGATCACTGGTCCTGTATATGCCGGATACATGACACACAATACACTATGTATGACACATATAATGGGTTACTGTGATCACTGGTCCTGTATAAGCTGGAATTATGACACACAATACACTATGTATGACACATATAATGGCTTACTGTGATCACTGGTCCTGTATATGCTGGAATTGAGACACACAATACACTATGTATGTCACATATAATGGGTTACTGTGATCACTGGTCCTGTATATGCTGGATACAAGACACACAATACACTATGTATGACACATATAATGGGTTACTGTGATCGCTTGTCCTGTATAAGCTGGAATTATGACACACAATACACTATGTATGACACATATAATGGGTTACTGTGATCGCTGGTCCTGAATATGCTGGAATTATGACACACAATACACTATGTATGATACATATAATGGGGAACTGTGATCACTGGTCCTGTATATGCTGGAATTAGGACACACAATACACTATGTATGACACATCTAATGGGTTACTGTGATCGCTGGTCCTGTATATGCTGGAATTATGACACAATACACTATGTATGACACATAATGGGTTACTGTGATCGCTGGTCCTGTATTTTCTGGAATTATGACACACAATACACTATGTATGACACATATAATGGGTTACTGTGATCACTGGTCCTGTATATGCTGGAATTGTGACACACAATACACTATGTATGACACATATAATGGGTTACTGTGATCGCTGGTCCTGTATATGCTGGATATATGACACACAATACACTATGTATGACACATATAATGGGTTACTGTGATCACTGGTCCTATATATGCTGGAATTATGACACACAATACACTATGTATGTCACATATAATGGTTTACTGTGATCACTGGTCCTGTATATGCCGGATACATGACACACAATACACTATGTATGACACATATAATGGGTTACTGTGATCACTGGTCCTGTATATGCTGGAATTATGACACACAATACACTATGTATGACACATATAATGGGTTACTGTGATCGCTTGTCCTGTATAATCTGAAATTATGACACACAATACACTATGTATGACACATATAATGGGTTAATGTGATCGCTGGTCCTGTATATGCTGGAATTATGACACACAATACACTATGTATGACACACATAATGGGTTACTGTGATCGCTTGTCCTGTATAAGCTGGAATTATGACACACAATACACTATGTATGACACATATAATGGGTTACTGTGATCGCTGGTCCTGTATATGCTGGAATTATGACACACAATACACTTTGTATGACACATATAATGGGTTACTGTGATCGCTGGTCCTGTATATGCTGGAATTATGACACATAATACACTATGTATGACACATATAATGGGTTACTGTGATCGCTGGTCCTGTATATTCTGGAATTATGACACACAATACACTATGTATGACACATATAATGGGTTACTGTGATCGCTGGTCCTGTATATGCTGGAATTATGACACACAATACACTATGTATGACACATCTAATGGGTTACTGTGATCGCTGGTCCTGTATATGCTGGAATTATGACACACAATACACTATGTATGACACATATAATGGGTTACTGTGATCGCTGGTCCTGTATATTCTGGAATTATGACACACAATACACTATGTGTGACACATATAATGGCTTACTGTGATCACTGGTCCTGTATATTCAGGAATTGTGACACACAATACACTATGTATGACACATCTAATGGGTTACTGTGATCGCTGGTCCTGTATATGCTGGATACATGACACACAATACACTATGTATGACACATATAATGGGTTACTGTGATCACTGGTCCTGTATATGCTGGAATTATGACACACAATACACTATGTATGTCACATATAATGGGTTACTGTGATCACTGGTCCTGTATATGCTGGATACAAGACACACAATACACTATGTATGACACATATAATGGGTTACTGTGATCACTGGTCCTGTATATGGTGGAATTATGACACACAATACACTATGTATGACACATATAATGGGTTACTGTGATCGCTTGTCCTGTATAAGCTGGAATTATGACACACAATACACTATGTATGACACATATAATGGGTTACTGTGATCGCTGGTCCTGTGTATGCTGGAATTATGACACACAATACACTATGTATGACACATATAATGGGTTACTGTGATCGCTGGTCCTGTATATTCTGGAATTATGACACACAATACACTATGTATGACACATATAATGGGTTACTGTGATCGCTGGTCCTGTATATGCTGGAATTATGACACACAATACACTATGTATGACACATATAATGGGTTACTGTGATCGCTGGTCCTGTATATTCTGGAATTATGACACACAATACACTATGTATGACACATATAATGGGTTACTGTGATCGCTGGTCCTGTATATGCTGGAATTATGACACAATACACTATGTATCACTTATATAATGGTTACTGTGATCGCTGGTCCTGTATATGCTGGAATTATGACACAATACACTATGTATGACATATATAATGGTTACTGTGATCGCTGGTCCTGTATATGCTGGAATTATGACACACAATACACTATGTATGACACATCTAATGGGTTACTGTGATCGCTGGTCCTGTATATGCTGGAATTATGACACAATACACTATGTATGACACATATAATGGGTTACTGTGATCGCTTGTCCTGTATATTCTGGAATTATGACACACAATACACTATGTATGACACATATAATGGGTTACTGTGATCACTGGTCCTGTATATGCTGGAATTGTGACACACAATACACTATGTATGACACATATAATGGGTTACTGTGATCGCTGCTCCTGTATATGCTGGATACATGACACACAATACACTATGTATGACACATATAATGGGTTACTGTGATCACTAGTCCTGTATATGCTGGAATTATGACACAAAATACATTATGTATGTCACATATAATGGGTTACTGTGATCACTGGTCCTGTATATGCTGGATACATGACACACAATACACTATGTATGACACATATAATGGGTTACTGTGATCACTGGTCCTGTATATGCTGGAATTATGACACACAATACACTTTGTATGACACATATAATGGGTTACTGTGATCGCTGGTCCTGTATATGCTGGAATTATGACACACAATACACTATATATAACACATATAATGGGTTACTGTGATCGCTGGTCCTGTATAAGCTGGAATTATGACACACAATACACTATGTATGACACATGTAATGGGTTACTGTGATCGCTGGTCCTGTATATGCTGGATACATGACACACAATACACTATGTATGACACATATAATGGGTTACTGTGATCACTGGTCCTGTATATGCCGGATACATGACACACAATACACTATGTATGACACATATAATGGGTTACTGTGATCACTGGTCCTGTATAAGCTGGAATTATGACACACAATACACTATGTATGACACATATAATGGCTTACTGTGATCACTGGTCCTGTATATGCTGGAATTGAGACACACAATACACTATGTATGTCACATATAATGGGTTACTGTGATCACTGGTCCTGTATATGCTGGATACAAGACACACAATACACTATGTATGACACATATAATGGGTTACTGTGATCGCTTGTCCTGTATAAGCTGGAATTATGACACACAATACACTATGTATGACACATATAATGGGTTACTGTGATCGCTGGTCCTGTATATGCTGGAATTATGACACACAATACACTATGTATGATACATATAATGGGGAACTGTGATCACTGGTCCTGTATATGCTGGAATTAGGACACACAATACACTATGTATGACACATCTAATGGGTTACTGTGATCGCTGGTCCTGTATATGCTGGAATTATGACACAATACACTATGTATGACACATAATGGGTTACTGTGATCGCTGGTCCTGTATTTTCTGGAATTATGACACACAATACACTATGTATGACACATGTAATGGGTTACTGTTATCGCTGGTCCTGTATATGCTGGATACATGACACACAATACACTATGTATGACACATATAATGGGTTACTGTGATCACTGGTCCTGTATATGCCGGATACATGACACACAATACACTATGTATGACACATATAATGGGTTACTGTGATCGCTGGTCCTGTATATGCTGGAATTATGACACACAATACACTTTGTATGACACATATAATGGGTTACTGTGATCGCTGGTCCTGTATATGCTGGAATTATGACACACAATACACTTTGTATGACACATATAATGGGTTACTGTGATCGCTGGTCCTGTATATGCTGGAATTATGACACATAATACACTATGTATGACACATATAATGGGTTACTGTGATCGCTGGTCCTGTATATTCTGGAATTATGACACACAATACACTATGACACATATAATGGGTTACTGTGATCGCTGGTCCTGTATATGCTGGAATTATGACACACAATACACTATGTATGACACATCTAATGGGTTACTGTCATCGCTGGTCCTGTATATGCTGGAATTATGACACACAATACACTATGTATGACACATATAATGGGTTACTGTGATCACTGGTCCTGTATATTCTGGAATTATGACACACAATACACTATGTGTGACACATATAATGGGTTACTGTGATCACTGGTCCTGTATATGCTGGATACAAGACACACAATACACTATGTATGACACATATAATGGGTTACTGTGATCACTGGTCCTGTATATGGTGGAATTATGACACACAATACACTATGTATGACACATATAATGGGTTACTGTGATTGCTTGTCCTGTATAAGATGGAATTATGACACACAATACACTATGTATGACACATATAATGGGTTACTGTGATCGCTGGTCCTGTGTATGCTGGAATTATGACACACAATACACTATGTATGACACATATAATGGGTTACTGTGATCGCTGGTCCTGTATATTCTGGAATTATGACACACAATACACTATGTATGACACATATAATGGGTTACTGTGATCGCTGGTCCTGTATATGCTGGAATTATGACACACAATACACTATGTATGACACATATAATGGGTTACTGTGATCGCTGGTCCTGTATATTCTGGAATTATGACACACAATACACTATGTATGACACATATAATGGGTTACTGTGATCGCTGGTCCTGTATATGCTGGAATTATGACACAATACACTATGTATCACTTATATAATGGTTACTGTGATCGCTGGTCCTGTATATGCTGGAATTATGACACAATACACTATGTATGACATATATAATGGTTACTGTGATCGCTGGTCCTGTATATGCTGGAATTATGACACACAATACACTATGTATGACACATCTAATGGGTTACTGTGATCGCTGGTCCTGTATATGCTGGAATTATGACACAATACACTATGTATGACACATATAATGGGTTACTGTGATCGCTTGTCCTGTATATTCTGGAATTATGACACACAATACACTATGTATGACACATATAATGGGTTACTGTGATCACTGGTCCTGTATATGCTGGAATTGTGACACACAATACACTATGTATGACACATATAATGGGTTACTGTGATCGCTGCTCCTGTATATGCTGGATACATGACACACAATACACTATGTATGACACATATAATGGGTTACTGTGATCACTGGTCCTGTATATGCTGGAATTATGACACACAATACATTATGTATGTCACATATAATGGGTTACTGTGATCACTGGTCCTGTATATGCTGGATACATGACACACAATACACTATGTATGACACATATAATGGGTTACTGTGATCACTGGTCCTGTATATGCTGGAATTATGACACACAATACACTTTGTATGACACATATAATGGGTTACTGTGATCGCTGGTCCTGTATATGCTGGAATTATGACACACAATACACTATATATAACACATATAATGGGTTACTGTGATCGCTGGTCCTGTATAAGCTGGAATTATGACACACAATACACTATGTATGACACATGTAATGGGTTACTGTGATCGCTGGTCCTGTATATGCTGGATACATGACACACAATACACTATGTATGACACATATAATGGGTTACTGTGATCACTGGTCCTGTATATGCCGGATACATGACACACAATACACTATGTATGACACATATAATGGGTTACTGTGATCACTGGTCCTGTATAAGCTGGAATTATGACACACAATACACTATGTATGACACATATAATGGCTTACTGTGATCACTGGTCCTGTATATGCTGGAATTGAGACACACAATACACTATGTATGTCACATATAATGGGTTACTGTGATCACTGGTCCTGTATATGCTGGATACAAGACACACAATACACTATGTATGACACATATAATGGGTTACTGTGATCGCTTGTCCTGTATAAGCTGGAATTATGACACACAATACACTATGTATGACACATATAATGGGTTACTGTGATCGCTGGTCCTGTATATGCTGGAATTATGACACACAATACACTATGTATGATACATATAATGGGTTACTGTGATCGCTGGTCCTGTATTTTCTGGAATTATGACACACAATACACTATGTATGACACATATAATGGGTTACTGTGATCACTGGTCCTGTATATGCTGGAATTGTGACACACAATACACTATGTATGACACATATAATGGGTTACTGTGATCGCTGGTCCTGTATATGCTGGATATATGACACACAATACACTATGTATGACACATATAATGGGTTACTGTGATCACTGGTCCTATATATGCTGGAATTATGACACACAATACACTATGTATGTCACATATAATGGTTTACTGTGATCACTGGTCCTGTATATGCCGGATACATGACACACAATACACTATGTATGACACATATAATGGGTTACTGTGATCACTGGTTCTGTATATGCTGGAATTATGACACACAATACACTATGTATGACACATATAATGGGTTACTGTGATCGCTTGTCCTGTATAATCTGAAATTATGACACACAATACACTATGTATGACACATATAATGGGTTAATGTGATCGCTGGTCCTGTATATGCTGGAATTATGACACACAATACACTATGTATGACACACATAATGGGTTACTGTGATCGCTTGTCCTGTATAAGCTGGAATTATGACACACAATACACTATGTATGACACATATAATGGGTTACTGTGATCGCTGGTCCTGTATATGCTGGAATTATGACACACAATACACTTTGTATGACACATATAATGGGTTACTGTGATCGCTGGTCCTGTATATGCTGGAATTATGACACATAATACACTATGTATGACACATATAATGGGTTACTGTGATCGCTGGTCCTGTATATTCTGGAATTATGACACACAATACACTATGTATGACACATATAATGGGTTACTGTGATCGCTGGTCCTGTATATGCTGGAATTATGACACACAATACACTATGTATGAAACATCTAATGGGTTACTGTGATCGCTGGTCCTGTATATGCTGGAATTATGACACACAATACACTATGTATGACACATATAATGCGTTACTGTGATCGCTGGTCCTGTATATTCTGGAATTATGACACACAATACACTATGTGTGACACATATAATGGCTTACTGTGATCACTGGTCCTGTATATTCAGGAATTGTTACACACAATACACTATGTATGACACATCTAATGGGTTACTGTGATCGCTGGTCCTGTATATGCTGGATACATGACACACAATACACTATGTATGACACATATAATGGGTTACTGTGATCACTGGTCCTGTATATGCTGGAATTATGACACACAATACACTATGTATGTCACATATAATGGGTTACTGTGATCACTGGTCCTGTATATGCTGGAAACAAGACACACAATACACTATGTATGACACATATAATGGGTTACTGTGATCACTGGTCCTGTATATGGTGGAATTATGACACACAATACACTATGTATGACACATATAATGGGTTACTGTGATCGCTGGTCCTGTATATTCTGGAATTATGACACACAATACACTATGTATGACACATATAATGGGTTACTGTGATCGCTGGTCCTGTATATGCTGGAATTATGACACACAATACACTATGTATGACACATATAATGGGTTACTGTGATCGCTGGTCCTGTATATTCTGGAATTATGACACACAATACACTATGTATGACACATATAATGGGTTACTGTGATCGCTGGTCCTGTATATGCTGGAATTATGACACAATACACTATGTATCACTTATATAATGGTTACTGTGATCGCTGGTCCTGTATATGCTGGAATTATGACACAATACACTATGTATGACATATATAATGGTTACTGTGATCGCTGGTCCTGTATATGCTGGAATTATGACACACAATACACTATGTATGACACATCTAATGGGTTACTGTGATCGCTGGTCCTGTATATGCTGGAATTATGACACAATACACTATGTATGACACATATAATGGGTTACTGTGATCGCTTGTCCTGTATATTCTGGAATTATGACACACAATACACTATGTATGACACATATAATGGGTTACTGTGATCACTGGTCCTGTATATGCTGGAATTGTGACACACAATACACTATGTATGACACATATAATGGGTTACTGTGATCGCTGCTCCTGTATATGCTGGATACATGACACACAATACACTATGTATGACACATATAATGGGTTACTGTGATCACTAGTCCTGTATATGCTGGAATTATGACACAAAATACATTATGTATGTCACATATAGTGGGTTACTGTGATCACTGGTCCTGTATATGCTGGATACATGACACACAATACACTATGTATGACACATATAATGGGTTACTGTGATCACTGGTCCTGTATATGCTGGAATTATGACACACAATACACTTTGTATGACACATATAATGGGTTACTGTGATCGCTGGTCCTGTATATGCTGGAATTATGACACACAATACACTATATATAACACATATAATGGGTTACTGTGATCGCTGGTCCTGTATAAGCTGGAATTATGACACACAATACACTATGTATGACACATGTAATGGGTTACTGTGATCGCTGGTCCTGTATATGCTGGATACATGACACACAATACACTATGTATGACACATATAATGGGTTACTGTGATCACTGGTCCTGTATATGCCGGATACATGACACACAATACACTATGTATGACACATATAATGGGTTACTGTGATCACTGGTCCTGTATAAGCTGGAATTATGACACACAATACACTATGTATGACACATATAATGGCTTACTGTGATCACTGGTCCTGTATATGCTGGAATTGAGACACACAATACACTATGTATGTCACATATAATGGGTTACTGTGATCACTGGTCCTGTATATGCTGGATACAAGACACACAATACACTATGTATGACACATATAATGGGTTACTGTGATCGCTTGTCCTGTATAAGCTGGAATTATGACACACAATACACTATGTATGACACATATAATGGGTTACTGTGATCGCTGGTCCTGTATATGCTGGAATTATGACACACAATACACTATGTATGATACATATAATGGGGAACTGTGATCACTGGTCCTGTATATGCTGGAATTAGGACACACAATACACTATGTATGACACATCTAATGGGTTACTGTGATCGCTGGTCCTGTATATGCTGGAATTATGACACAATACACTATGTATGACACATAATGGGTTACTGTGATCGCTGGTCCTGTATTTTCTGGAATTATGACACACAATACACTATGTATGACACATGTAATGGGTTACTGTTATCGCTGGTCCTGTATATGCTGGATACATGACACACAATACACTATGTATGACACATATAATGGGTTACTGTGATCACTGGTCCTGTATATGCCGGATACATGACACACAATACACTATGTATGACACATATAATGGGTTACTGTGATCACTGGTCCTGTATAAGCTGGAATTATGACACACAATACACTATGTATGACACATATAATGGGTTACTGTGATCGCTGGTCCTGTATATGCTGGAATTATGACACACAATACACTTTGTATGACACATATAATGGGTTACTGTGATCGCTGGTCCTGTATATGCTGGAATTATGACACATAATACACTATGTATGACACATATAATGGGTTACTGTGATCGCTGGTCCTGTATATTCTGGAATTATGACACACAATACACTATGACACATATAATGGGTTACTGTGATCGCTGGTCCTGTATATGCTGGAATTATGACACACAATACACTATGTATGACACATCTAATGGGTTACTGTCATCGCTGGTCCTGTATATGCTGGAATTATGACACACAATACACTATGTATGACACATATAATGGGTTACTGTGATCACTGGTCCTGTATATTCTGGAATTATGACACACAATACACTATGTGTGACACATATAATGGGTTACTGTGATCACTGGTCCTGTATATGCTGGATACAAGACACACAATACACTATGTATGACACATATAATGGGTTACTGTGATCACTGGTCCTGTATATGGTGGAATTATGACACACAATACACTATGTATGACACATATAATGGGTTACTGTGATCGCTTGTCCTGTATAAGCTGGAATTATGACACACAATACACTATGTATGACACATATAATGGGTTACTGTGATCGCTGGTCCTGTGTATGCTGGAATTATGACACACAATACACTATGTATGACACATATAATGGGTTACTGTGATCGCTGGTCCTGTATATTCTGGAATTATGACACACAATACACTATGTATGACACATATAATGGGTTACTGTGATCGCTGGTCCTGTATATGCTGGAATTATGACACACAATACACTATGTATGACACATATAATGGGTTACTGTGATCGCTGGTCCTGTATATTCTGGAATTATGACACACAATACACTATGTATGACACATATAATGGGTTACTGTGATCGCTGGTCCTGTATATGCTGGAATTATGACACAATACACTATGTATCACTTATATAATGGTTACTGTGATCGCTGGTCCTGTATATGCTGGAATTATGACACAATACACTATGTATGACATATATAATGGTTACTGTGATCGCTGGTCCTGTATATGCTGGAATTATGACACACAATACACTATGTATGACACATCTAATGGGTTACTGTGATCGCTGGTCCTGTATATGCTGGAATTATGACACAATACACTATGTATGACACATATAATGGGTTACTGTGATCGCTTGTCCTGTATATTCTGGAATTATGACACACAATACACTATGTATGACACATATAATGGGTTACTGTGATCACTGGTCCTGTATATGCTGGAATTGTGACACACAATACACTATGTATGACACATATAATGGGTTACTGTGATCGCTGCTCCTGTATATGCTGGATACATGACACACAATACACTATGTATGACACATATAATGGGTTACTGTGATCACTGGTCCTGTATATGCTGGAATTATGACACACAATACATTATGTATGTCACATATAATGGGTTACTGTGATCACTGGTCCTGTATATGCTGGATACATGACACACAATACACTATGTATGACACATATAATGGGTTACTGTGATCACTGGTCCTGTATATGCTGGAATTATGACACACAATACACTTTGTATGACACATATAATGGGTTACTGTGATCGCTGGTCCTGTATATGCTGGAATTATGACACACAATACACTATATATAACACATATAATGGGTTACTGTGATCGCTGGTCCTGTATAAGCTGGAATTATGACACACAATACACTATGTATGACACATGTAATGGGTTACTGTGATCGCTGGTCCTGTATATGCTGGATACATGACACACAATACACTATGTATGACACATATAATGGGTTACTGTGATCACTGGTCCTGTATATGCCGGATACATGACACACAATACACTATGTATGACACATATAATGGGTTACTGTGATCACTGGTCCTGTATAAGCTGGAATTATGACACACAATACACTATGTATGACACATATAATGGCTTACTGTGATCACTGGTCCTGTATATGCTGGAATTGAGACACACAATACACTATGTATGTCACATATAATGGGTTACTGTGATCACTGGTCCTGTATATGCTGGATACAAGACACACAATACACTATGTATGACACATATAATGGGTTACTGTGATCGCTTGTCCTGTATAAGCTGGAATTATGACACACAATACACTATGTATGACACATATAATGGGTTACTGTGATCGCTGGTCCTGTATATGCTGGAATTATGACACACAATACACTATGTATGATACATATAATGGGTTACTGTGATCGCTGGTCCTGTATTTTCTGGAATTATGACACACAATACACTATGTATGACACATATAATGGGTTACTGTGATCACTGGTCCTGTATATGCTGGAATTGTGACACACAATACACTATGTATGACACATATAATGGGTTACTGTGATCGCTGGTCCTGTATATGCTGGATATATGACACACAATACACTATGTATGACACATATAATGGGTTACTGTGATCACTGGTCCTATATATGCTGGAATTATGACACACAATACACTATGTATGTCACATATAATGGTTTACTGTGATCACTGGTCCTGTATATGCCGGATACATGACACACAATACACTATGTATGACACATATAATGGGTTACTGTGATCACTGGTTCTGTATATGCTGGAATTATGACACACAATACACTATGTATGACACATATAATGGGTTACTGTGATCGCTTGTCCTGTATAATCTGAAATTATGACACACAATACACTATGTATGACACATATAATGGGTTAATGTGATCGCTGGTCCTGTATATGCTGGAATTATGACACACAATACACTATGTATGACACACATAATGGGTTACTGTGATCGCTTGTCCTGTATAAGCTGGAATTATGACACACAATACACTATGTATGACACATATAATGGGTTACTGTGATCGCTGGTCCTGTATATGCTGGAATTATGACACACAATACACTTTGTATGACACATATAATGGGTTACTGTGATCGCTGGTCCTGTATATGCTGGAATTATGACACATAATACACTATGTATGACACATATAATGGGTTACTGTGATCGCTGGTCCTGTATATTCTGGAATTATGACACACAATACACTATGTATGACACATATAATGGGTTACTGTGATCGCTGGTCCTGTATATGCTGGAATTATGACACACAATACACTATGTATGAAACATCTAATGGGTTACTGTGATCGCTGGTCCTGTATATGCTGGAATTATGACACACAATACACTATGTATGACACATATAATGGGTTACTGTGATCGCTGGTCCTGTATATTCTGGAATTATGACACACAATACACTATGTGTGACACATATAATGGCTTACTGTGATCACTGGTCCTGTATATTCAGGAATTGTGACACACAATACACTATGTATGACACATCTAATGGGTTACTGTGATCGCTGGTCCTGTATATGCTGGATACATGACACACAATACACTATGTATGACACATATAATGGGTTACTGTGATCACTGGTCCTGTATATGCTGGAATTATGACACACAATACACTATGTATGTCACATATAATGGGTTACTGTGATCACTGGTCCTGTATATGCTGGAAACAAGACACACAATACACTATGTATGACACATATAATGGGTTACTGTGATCACTGGTCCTGTATATGGTGGAATTATGACACACAATACACTATGTATGACACATATAATGGGTTACTGTGATCGCTGGTCCTGTATATTCTGGAATTATGACACACAATACACTATGTATGACACATATAATGGGTTACTGTGATCGCTGGTCCTGTATATGCTGGAATTATGACACACAATACACTATGTATGACACATATAATGGGTTACTGTGATCGCTGGTCCTGTATATTCTGGAATTATGACACACAATACACTATGTATGACACATATAATGGGTTACTGTGATCGCTGGTCCTGTATATGCTGGAATTATGACACAATACACTATGTATCACTTATATAATGGTTACTGTGATCGCTGGTCCTGTATATGCTGGAATTATGACACAATACACTATGTATGACATATATAATGGTTACTGTGATCGCTGGTCCTGTATATGCTGGAATTATGACACACAATACACTATGTATGACACATCTAATGGGTTACTGTGATCGCTGGTCCTGTATATGCTGGAATTATGACACAATACACTATGTATGACACATATAATGGGTTACTGTGATCGCTTGTCCTGTATATTCTGGAATTATGACACACAATACACTATGTATGACACATATAATGG